>JBBMOI010000013.1:9062500-9197500 GCA_038088405.1 Porites divaricata
ATATTCGGTGCAGGTATAGATTACGCCAATCATCGTTTGATGATAGCTTTTCAAAAAATAATGCTATTAAGGAATAGGATTCTGCGACCTCATTGTTAAACCCTTTTCTGACCTTCCGTACGATTTTCATAAGAACTAGCTATGGTGCTAATTATTGCAGTTTGATGAAGTATTTTCATCTTATTGCCGTGTATCCTGTATTGATTTTAGCTCTATTCATCTTCGATTCATCTTTTCAATATCGACACATAACAAACAATATTTCTTTAAGTCTTGTAGGAAGGCAAGCCTGAAGACAGTAAGTTGTTTTTCTTATCCTTAGTGAGGCATACGACACAAAATTACCCGATATCAAGGTATCTTGATCTGACATTTGAACTGATTTATCGGGTTGTAAGCATATAATTCATCGTACTTACCGGCAAAGTTCTTAGGCTAGCTCTAGCAATATAATGACTCACGAGAGTTCCTCTTGTACAACAACATTGCGTTGCTTGGTAATTGGCTAATTCTTTAATTATACCACAAATTATTAACAGGTCGATTGCCAAGCTCAAAGAAGGACTCCCGCTTGCCGCTTACTTAGTGGTTTATTGTTTAATTTTATACAAGCCGCTTTTGTGATATGTTATGACATTATGCGGAAACAAAACATAGGCCATGTTCACAAGAATCCAGACACTTTAGAAACTGCATAATTTTTGTCGGGGTCCGTGGCAACGTGGCCATAATGTTTTGACTCGCGAGATAATTGTTTTGTCATCAATGAATTTTCAAGTTATAAAAATAGGAAATTGAAAATGGAAACGAAGCCCTTTTCATCAGAAGAATAGAAGATGATAACGCTCATAGCTGTACAAAAAATATTTTTCTCCATAACTCTAGTAGACAGGCGTTTTCCAGGTTTTTCTTTTAATTGTTTTACCAAAAAAAAACAGAAACCTGCAGTAAAACTAGTAACTAAAAAAGATAGCTCTTTTTTCCTGATAACTGTTGATAATAGTCACCTTTGTTAATAACTGTGCAATTTTACAAACTCAAGAGATCATAGTAGGACAAAATTCACATTATTGTAGCAGAAATCGCCGTAAAGATGATTCGGATGACCGTATAGTTAATTTTTTCCGCACATTTGCAAGGAGAGAAAGAAGAAAATCAAGGAAATGGTCTTGCTGGTGAACAATCTAGAAGCATTCATAGAGCTGGATCATATCTTTACATGTTATTACCCGCAACTGACAGCGTCTTTTCTCAATCAAACTGTTACAGTAATCAACACCTACTTCCCTGTTTAGTTCTGAGTTTTCCAGTTGCAGATTCACTTAAACATCCTTTGAGTAAAGGTAGCCTTGTCCAATTCATTATAACCGTTTCATTGATATCCTTTCGCGTCCATACGGACCAGTTTCCGTGAATGAAAAAGTGTTTTCGTTCTAGGTGTAACTGTTGGAGAAAAATTTTTGTTGATCAGCAGCAATCCCATGAATATCGAAAAAAAGAAACAAACAGCAAAAAAAAGAAGAAAGAAAGGAAGGAAATTAAAGACTATCAAGGTACACTTCTACGAATTAATGGGAGCAAGTATAAGGAACCCACTGCACTTTTCGTAAAGCGAAACTAGGACAGTTATCGTCGGTTAAATTAAATTCATTGCCTATATTGGCTTTTCTTACAAGATCTCAACTCTAGAATGTTATAGTTTTGCGCAATAGATCTTATTCACGATGCCCGCCATCTTTGCACGCTCTCAAGGACTGATGGGATAAAAGCAATGTCACGTGGTTTCTCGGGGAGGGCTGGCAGCGAGGTCTCGAACCGAGTTTACATGATCGCCCCAGTTAAGAAATTTGGCCGAGTGAGACTGAGTACCATTTTCCTTCAAAACGAATATGGCGGAGAGTGCAGACATGGAAGGACGATGAATTTTTGCTCGGTTTTAAGTTTTGCCGCGTCCAAACATCAAGAATAGATTTTCAATAATATTTTAATGGAATTTTTGGACATCATGAGGCGTGATGTATGAACAGTTCATGGGTGACTTCACTTATCGTGATTCGGCATCTCGGCAAGTTCAGTTATTTTTTAGCTTCGTGAATTTTCGAGCAACCAGCCTAGTCTCCATCTCTTATATTTTTCCACCAACAGTGATATTAAAAACTCTCTTCCTTATCCTAAACATATGCCAGAGCTCACTATATTAGAATGAGTCTTTCAACAGTCGTATGGGAATGTTCATTAGACCAATTTTCTACCAGTGAACGCTGTTCGTAAGTTTGTTTGTAAACCGGGAGCCACAACAAATATTTATGGGCGAAAATACAGAATACAGGGCCATTTTAGTAAAAGCCAGGGTAAATTTTCCAGTCACTTTGCTTCACATATACTGGGTCTGTCAGTATAAGCTATTGCTAATGTCAGAAGGTCTGGGAGCGTTTTACTGAACCTTCAAAACCTTCACTGGAATATCACTGGAGTGAATCAATAAATTTTCAACAGCAATACTGTATTTAGTAGTTTTGTATTAGATAACTGACTTCGGTTGCAAGTATTTCCTTGAAATAGTTTGTACAAAAATTACCCTGTAGTTCTGAATTTTACTTGAAATGATTATAATGGGTTAGTGTGGGGACAAGAGGATTATCCAGTTGCTAATAAGAGTGAGTACATCAGAGAGGTTTCTGCATTGAGAAAATCCCTCAAAGGACTAAAGTACAAGAAACAGAAAAAAGAAAATTAAATGTTTTGCAAAGTTTATAAAGAGAACCAGAAGGAACTTGAAAAATGTACAACTCCAATTGTTTTTGTAAGTTATGAGTTTGATTTACAACAAAAACAAACAAGGTAAAATTGATTTTTTATCAACCATCAAAAGAAGTTATTGTCCCTTGAGCCCAACCCCTCAGCAGTTCTTTCTATGATACTAACCTTGGCTTATTTGGCCAAGAAGCGTATGTGCTGCTGATTTAGGGTGGTGACCATTTCACCCTCTAGAGTTTTGAACAGGGTGTCTGTTTGGGCAGTGAAGGTTGATGAAGAGCAGTCTATAGTTATATTTTTGGTACCACCATTTTTTCCCCATGTTTCTAAGTTTAAAAGCTAACTTAATTCTGTATGCTAAATGGAATGAATCAAAATAAGGTCTCTTGGCTTAAAAAGGGTAGGGAAATAAACAATGTGTCCTACTATACCCATACTCTCTTTCAGTGCAAGCCCAGGGGGGTAATCTCAAATTTTAATACCCTTTTACCACTAGTTGTAACAGCAAAGTCAGTAAATGTTTATGGTCTCTGAAAAATGTTCTTGCCTGCCTCAACACAAGTTTCTAACTGTTATTGTGGACTACAAATAAATATATTATCTTAATAATATGATTTTACATTTTTTTCCCAAGACATCCTACGGTGTCTTTCATATCCAAGTACAAGGCAATTTTTAAGTTGAGAGGGTTTGATTTCATTAACTACATTTATATACAGACACAAACTAACCTCGCAGGTTGATTTCCAAAGGTTTAAAAAAATTACATGCAACTGTATGGCAAAAAACTGATCACAGCGGCCAAAGAAAAGGCAAAAATAGAAATGTCAACATTTTCCTGACCATAATCTTGTTCCAAGGGGTTGTGTAGTTTTTGGAATTTATACTTTTTCCTCTTTGTTTGCAACAAGACACTTGAATGAGGACTCAAACTGAAGGCAGTGTAATAACTGCTGTCATGAAAAGAGAATTCCAAACACAAAAAATAATTACCCTTTCATTTGCCTAAGATTCATTTGATGGAAACTACGGTAAAGTTTAAATTAAATCACACGAAGAACGAAACTTAAACACATGAACATGTGCAAAATCAAGGGAGACTGATCTCTTAGCAAAATTTATTTACCTTCTAGTACATAAGAAAATACATGAACTACGAGATTTGACCATGCCACCCAATCATCCAAGGCAACTCTGCCAGGATAAGTTCACAATCAAGGATGTGAAATTAAGAATCTCGATCATCATTTCTTCTTGTCTTAAAGGTGTAGTAAAACCGTAAACAACTCTGACAACTCTTCTACTTGACCACAGCCCCCACACTTTTTTTGGAATATCGCGAAGAATTAATTTTAAGCCTTTCACTTGAAAATATAAACTCGTCTACATACGTATTGGAGGGTTGAACCTTCTTTTAGTCTTGTGGGTCTTCTAAACAGAAACACGTAGGCAAAAGGTCGGACATCGAGAAACATTGTTCACTGGTTTCGTTCTTAGCTTAGTAAGCTGCATGTAATGACAAACGCAAGACCATAAGAAAGGAAAACGTAAGCTCCACATTCCCGTGGAAAACAATTGGTTACAGCAAAGAAAACAAAGACCAACCGGACCAAAAGCGAATTCACTTCACACTTTGGAATTGCTGCGAAGACTAACTTGTTATTCCCCAATCTCGACCCCAGTGCTTACGCTGCCTCCTCCGCGCGTAAGCTCTGGGAAACTCTGCGCGCGCGAAGCCAAAATCTGGCTAACTGGACCTCACAGCGCATGCTCTTTGATCCAACCCAAACTGTTTGCTTCTTTTATATCGGCTTCATCGCGAAGTGTTGTGTTGCTTCGGTATTAGAACGGAAGAAATTCAGTTAACAGCCGTGAAGAATTTTCAGGTATCCAAGGCTCTTGTGGTAGCTGCTGAGAAAATACCGTTAAACGTTCCCAATCACAGATTGAGACTTGAAGTTTGCGTATGCTTGGCAGTTGATTAATATTTCTGTGGACTACTTCACGAGGCGGTAAGTGAAACCCGAATGGCTTGTTAAAATAAACGTATGGAAATTCCAATAAAACTTTCCAAAATATGAATTTAGCGTCCTTTTATTTATGTTTGTTCATGAACATTAACACTTCAGCGAAGCTGCTTTGAAATGTGATATCGTGGGAAAAGAAGAGAACTATAAATATCTAGTCGCATTGTACACGTATCATTTTTACTTTTTTCTGTTTTTTTTCTTGGAAGTCTGTTTTTGGGCAATTTACGACAAGAAGCTGAAGTTTTCATTCATACTCGGCTACTTCGTGTGAACAAGATAACGTGGAAGTCGAAGAAAAATCAGCAATGTGTCACGCTTCTTAACTTATAGCTGGCAAAGATGTCGGTGTATTTTTATTTTATTTTTTTTTTTTTTGCATTCAAATCTTTTTCTGGTTCACGGTTCAATTTTCGATATGTAGCTAAGCATTTTTATTTGAAAATTGGAAAATCTAGTAATTCTGCCTAATTAGTCGTTCAAATGTTGTTTTGTAATCGCTGATATCAAGAATCGGCCGGCCGTGTTTACTTCAACATGTCTAGGGAAAAAAACCCGCTCACACGCCAGACACGCCGCACGTTCAACCGCTCTCGTGCAAACTTGAATAGACCAATCAGAAACACTTTTATTGTTTTTTGCTGAAACCAATCAGAGACAAATCTTGCTCCAGGGTTCCCCAGAGCTCTTGATCCCTCTCCTTTACATGCGCAGAAGAGCTCTGGGTCGAGATTGGTTATTCCCAACCCGTTACGCGCATGCTCGCTACAGTTCTCGGATGATTGACAGATTTCTTAAAGGGGCGATCATGGAAAGCCGAAAAGCGGCAAGATCAAAGTCCGTTGTCAGCCCCCCCTGGCACCCGCAATACCTTTCGGGATTGTCGCGTGCACTTTTTCCAACAACCTCTCTCGAAATAGCTGTATATCTTGTGCCGTAGCCAGGTATATTACTGGCATATTGAAACATCTCATTAAATACTTCAGGTATCAGGCCTTTATGCCACGAATAAATGAATTTTAAAGCAGAAAGACGATCAAAAACATAATCCACTGTTAACATTCTTAGCAAATTCAGTAGAGGTTTAGCTCGTTCTGTCTCTTTACCGTATGTGGGACAAAAAAAAGAATAATCTAACCAAATCGACATACTGCTTCCTGTCTGTAAGATAACTATGAAGCAATCTCAAGGGCACTCCCCGGCCCTTATTCAGAACGTTTCAAGTTTTCCCAGTAAAATTGCGTGGTCAACCATCAAAAGCTTTCGAAAAATCCAAAAAGACTTCACAAGTGTACAGGGGAGGGTTGTTCGAAGCTGGGTTAAGATAACCCAGGGTTAGTGCGAAATTTGAACTCAGGTATGAGGGCTTAAAAACCAAATTCGGTTTAATTCTCTTTGCCTACAATTTGATGATTGGACACTCTAAAAAAAAAGAGAGAAAATTATCCGAGAGAATGCTTTTGATAAGACCATAAAGAACCCGGGTTAACGCTAATCTGCTTTCGAACAACTCGGCCCAGCTTATTATCAGTGGCCTTTCTTTAATAAAGTGCCAGTAATTTCAGAGGGAGATATGTTACTTTTTAATTTAAGTTTAAAAAAATGAAAAATAGAAAACATTGCCTGTTTTAAAATTGCAGCTAATTAAGGAAAGAAAAGTCCTCTTCCGTTAAGAATTTCGCCTCTGTGGGATCGCATATCTAATTACTTTTAAAACTAACCTGAGATCAGGCTCTATTTTCGTTTCGCTTTGAAAATTACATTCCGGCGGGCATGGCGAAACGAAAAGAAAGCCTGATACAAACCTTTAACGAAAAGTCTGCCGCCCAACTTTTTTGAGTGATTGACATTTGCCGAATCAGCCAATCAGAATTACTTCCGTTTCTTGTTTTTCTAGTATGCAAAGTTTTCACGCGTGGGAGAAATGCAGACTAGCTGACTTAAAATAGCTTTTATCCAGGGCGGATAAAGGTTGGGCAGTGAAACGAGCGCGTCCGAGCAAAAAGGTGTGATGCAGTGGACTGGGACTCTGCTTAGAAATTAAATGTCGCTTGTTTTTCTTTGGTCAGGGCTTGAGATGTGGTTTGTCCATTAGACACTGCCGCTGTCACTGAATTATGGCGGCTTGATTTGTTTTCTTGCACTTCTTCCTCGTTCTTAATTTTTGCTGGTACGCTGTCTCCGAGAGGAAAATGTTGCTATTTTTTGCGGGCGGTTTAGTTGGAGTAGACAAACATTACATCTCTTTCAAAGGGTTTTAGTCTAACTTATTACTTCCATGACTCTACCACTGAATTATATTTTCGTTCTACTTCTCGCCAATGTTGATGTTATTCCAAAACAAAAACAACTAAGTACTGTCTAAAACACGAAGAAAAATCTCATCCATGGCAAACTAAAAGACAGCAGATCGTCTTTCATAACTAGATGACGTGTATTTTATAAATGCGTGCAGCGCGTGCAAGGTGAAATTATGCTAATTTCAATCACCATCATCCTTTTTTTTAATTTTGAAAAAAAAAACATCTCATACGTCTTCCTTTTTCTTCGAAACCTCAAAATTAGTTTCCCCTCAGTTTTTACTGTTTACCTTGTTTTGTTTTAGAGAGAAAAACGGAGAAAAAACCTTACAACTAACCCCAATAAATTTTGTTTACATGTGGTTGCCGGATTTGCGACGCATAGCGCGAATCGCCATGGCGCGTTGCACCCGAGAAGCAAAGTTTGAAGCAGTACAACGCCACTATATCAAAATACATCAATCTAATTTTTTGTTATGTTATATAAAATTTATCCCCCTTTAACATATGTAAAAATTGAGGTTAAGAAGTGTTAAGCTTTTGCAAACGAAACGGCGAAAGACGATTAGGTGATATTTAGTGGAAGGAGGAGGTATTCAACACTTTCAAAGTAAACTCAAATTTTGGCATTATACGACCAACAAGTTTGACTTATAGGCATACAGACATAAACATATGAAACTCTTCATTGATATTGTTATGAAACGAATTTATCTATTTAACACTGTAGCCTGAAATTACAGAAAGAAAATAGGATTTCCGGTTTGCAGAAAGGAAAATTTCGCCGGCCTTCAAGCGCACCGGAAGAGCATAAAGAGCGCTCGTGCCAGTCCTACTCCGCATCACACATTAAATGAAGAGCGGAGCGCTCGTTTCACCGCCCAACATTTATCCGCCCTGCTTTTATCTGTTAATTTTTCCAGCTAAAAAAACAGTCAGCACAATTAACTTCTTGCGAGATTAAGGGAGATCTCGAAGGTTACTTCTGTAGGCGTAGAAGGTAAAAAGTTTTCGAAAAGACGGCGACACGATGTTCTACGAGTTTCATTATTTTGGCTAGGCGCTCTGGAATTTAAAAATCTCTATTTTTCCGTTGTCTTGATATTTTCCTCGGCAATTTCCCCCGATTTTCAGTACATAATCTTTAAAAACAAAAGCAAACAGCCAACGAGCGAGGACACCAGTTTTCCTGGTTTACTTTTTACAAAAAGCGAAGGCAAACAACCAGTCTGTTAGCACACTGAAAATTCCTTGAACAGCGATGCGATATTTTTCGTCTAATACTTCACAGTTGGCGATTGAGGTTTCTTTCGCAGTGAGCCTTCGCCTGCGTACCCCGTTAAGAGAAGTCATTCTCGGCTAAACTTTCAAATGAAACCAGTTTTAAGATGGACAGTATTTCGATTTGCACCCGTTTGTTGGTAAATCAAAAGGCACCTTGTTAGCGGTCAACAACTTGCAGAGGGATTCAACTCCGCAATACACTCACTTTCCGTAAATAAAGCAAATCCTGAGAAGATATGAACAACCATATGAATTTTCTGAATTTCCATGGCACATATTAAGGTATATTTTCCTACCAAAAGACCATAAAACAATAAAAAAGACAGCAAAATCGATCCTTCTCTCCGCCGACGACGAATCATCACGAAACAACCGCGCGAGGATTTTTGCGCTTTCACTTCCGACGTTTCCGACAGCCAATCAGATCTTATGTTATTGTCTAACAGCCAATCAGCGTTACGGTCAAAATCTGACCGTAAAGAGCACAAACTTGCAATAGTTTGTATCAGGCCCAATTTTAGCGGTAGCCGTTAGAGAGAATGTATGAGAACCGCCCAAATTGGGCCTGATCTCAGGTTATTTTAAAACAAAATGGGGGTGGATTTTAGATAGTCTCAACCCTCGGTCGCACAAGGGGGACCACCCCCCCCCCCCCCCCCCTAAGGCTTTTCCGATTTTTTTTCCTAGACGATAAAACAGCAGCACCTGAATTTTTCTCTCTCTGTTCATTAACCATCACACGCATTTTGAGAGAAGTTTAGTAACGGTCAGTTACTATGGTTACGAGATATGACGTCATAAGTAGCAGGTGGTCAAGCAATTTTTGGGTGAAAATGTTTGTTTTCAACTTTCTTCTGGAATGAGAGTAAAGTTTGTGGATAAAATGATGCAAAGTAATTATCTATGTGCTATTTTACATGTTAAGAAAAAAATATTTAATCTCACAAGATGGCGGATGGCGGCCAAGATGGTTACCATGTTTGGTGACGTCACAGACTTCAGCAGCGCCACCACCCATAAAATATAACTCGTCTTGTAGAGAAGATCAAGGGCTCTCCACTGAAGGTAAAATCGTTACGAAATACTGCAACATATTAAAAACTCAAGGAAGGGGGGGATGGTCCATCAACCCGAAGTTCAGCACCTAACGTTTTCTGAAGCTGTTCGTTTATCCCTCGCACCAATTTCGAGAGAAGTTAAGTAATGGTCAGCCACCATTCACCCGTGATCTATAATTGCCCTGGTCAGGCTATTGACTATTTTCGAACTCCCCGTAATACATTCCTCCCCCCTCCCCCCCCCCCCCCCCAGCCACCACCACCAAATAAAAAAGAACCTTGAACAAGACATTGTTTTCAATACTTTTAGGAATTTTCAGTTATTCCAGGAGCATTTGAGGACAAAATTTTATGCAACATTGAGGAACAAGAAGGATGTATTATTATGATCGTAAGTAAGTGTAAGTCCTAATGAGGACGAAACAGCTGCTCCATGGCTACGACTGCCCGGATGATATGGCCTTGTGCATGCGTAAGATACTCGCCCTACCCCGGAGTTGGTAGTGTGTGCTTTAGTGCTGAAATTGTTCGAGTGTATTATGAGTTATTCCAAATAGAGAAGTTGGTATGGCGACGAGGTCAAACGCGGTACCTGTAGTGACCTTTGTTTTAAAAAGAAAATGCACTGATATCTCCAGAGATAACCAGCAGCTGAAACAAGTCAAGAAAGCTGTCTGAATTAATAAAGGTATATGGTCATATTCCTCTCTTTATATAAAAAGAGGATTTTTTTGAAAAGATCACTTTTCAGCAGAGATCACTGTTTAGTCACTGCCACAGTAGCGGAGAGAGCCCCCAGAATATGGTGTGTTGTGAAGGAAGTATACAAAGAATTCACCACAATTCCTCACTTGGATGTTGGTAGCCCAATCACAACAAAATTCATGGCTAAAACAGACTTGTCTCGTAACAATACCGTCATTTACGTCAGGATGCGCACCATTTAACCAGCCGGGTGCAGCAGTGTTACACCTTTCTTTAGGTGGACATGAAGTGGTCATCATAAGACCCGCGTCGCCTTGGAAACGAAACCATCCTGGGCCGATTGACACATCATTTTCAGGGGGCTCATACAGAACAGGCGTCGATGGTCTCCTGTCGGCTTCGGTCAGAGATAAGTAGTTATAACATTCTAAAATGAACGAACATGATCATCCATTGTGGGGTTTTTGTTGTCTCCGGCCCTGGGGCCCGTTTCTCGAAAGTCCCGATAATTAACGGGCCCGGTATGCTGTCTCCGTTTGCATTAAAGATTGAGGGTTCAATAGTTTTGCATCTAACATGATAAAACTATCAGTTAATGAATCAAAATGGAGTAGTTTGCCTGCCAGGACCCGCGCTCTTATTCTTTATATTTCGATTTGAATATTTGATTTCGGGCGCGAAAAGTTACCGGGACTTTCGAGAAACGGGCCCCTGACTCTCTTCTTGGCAAGCTCTTACTTGTGGCCAGGGAATTGTACGATGTGTTTTGAGAAGCGACGTATCATTTGTTTAAAGGAGGTAAGAGGGCTCAATTCTGCTGGGAATTTTCAGTGAACCCTTATAATAAACTGAGATTAGCAGTGGTATAGGGACCGAATTGAACCCTTTTTTTGAGGGGGAATCTCATTAATTTGAGGGGGAATACATTAACGCCGATGACGTCATTGCCTTTTGTCTTTATCTCACGGATAAAATGCAAAGGAATCTCATTATCTCCCATCTTGAACCCGATCTTTAAAACTTACTGGAAGATGAAAGCGGCAGGAAATAGAACTTGCATGATAGACCTCTTTAGCTTGTATGTTTTGTTTTCTCAGTAGAGGTCCCACGGGAACTTGGCCCTTCGTCTTTTTATATTTTAAACGCAGATATGCACTTGAATTAGACGAAATTTGAAAGGAACAGTTCTCTAGAGTATTATCACACGACCTGTGTTGGAAAAACAAAACTTACAAGCTAAAGAGGTCTATTACGTTATGAATCAGTGATTTTAAGTCACGGATGGCTTCATACCCAAATAAGGACATGACCCATACAAATAAACAATGACATCTTACCCAAGTAAGGTAAGGGTAAGACACACTTAATTAAAAATAAACTATGATATCATAAAAACCTGTCAAACCGGTTATAAATAAAACTAGAACATGACAAACAGGTTAAAACCGGTAAAGGCTAAAAGGCTACGTGACTCTATTGTTTCTATTGTATTAAGAATACAAAAGATTGAAGATAATGAGGTTATAATTCCTGGGCATTTTATTCACGAGATAAAGTCAAAAGGCAACGACGTCATCGGCGTTAATGCATTGCCCCTCAAATTAATGAGATTCTCCCTCAAAAAATGGTTCAATTCGGTCCCTATACCACTACTGAGATCTATAAGAATTAAACGACAGCTAAAAAATCGCTAAAATGTTAACCTTAGAAATGGCATTAGTTTTAACAGATAAGTAAAAATAATGAAGACAGCCGTTTTAGATCTTCTGCAAAGCGTTGGTGACTCAAAGATACCAAGCAAAAAATGTACAGACAAATTAGTTACTTGAACATATCGGCCAATTATTCTCTAATTCTAAAATAAAAGTCAACATAAAAGTCAACAAATTTTAAACAAGTTTTATACCTTTTGCAATGTTATTCATGTCACAGTAAGTCAAGATAGCTTCTTCAGTACCATTAGGATTTGAAAGCCACCAATTACCGTTGACTGCATCTCGGCTTTCCCTGAGTTTGATTTCGTCACACGATTGTGCTGGTAATATAGATGTGGAACCTAGGATCACTGAAAGAAATGGGAGAAAAAGGTAAAGGCGCACACGAGCTAAAGGCCAAAACGTCCGCAGCTTATCCCGGTTTCCTTAGCATGAAGCATGCTCAGGAGTATTGCTACTCCACCCTGGACGGGACGCTAGTCCATCGCAGGGTTACCCCTCAGCAAAGGCAAACTGGAGTAGAGATCCTTGTCCAAAGAAACAACGCGAAGGGCGAGGCTTGAACCCCGGACGCCAGATCTGAAGTTCGAGGTGTTAACTGCTCGGCCACACTCGCGTCCAAGCTGTGGAAAATACCACTTAATTAAACCCATAACAAAAACAGATATCAAAAAGCAATGATCTAGTTTAAAATTTTACCTCTATGTGTTCCACGCTTTTGGTAAAACCGATCTGAATCTGACACGAAGTTTTCTGGTTTGGCTTCCTTTGTTCTGTTATTGATTTCGCATATATTATCTTTTATTACGTAGTTATAACTCTGGCATCTGATTTTATGGTGGCAGTGATACAAGCATTCAAACGTGCTTGCGTTATGTAAAGTCTTGAAGGTGTATCCTTTTAATGCCTTGCCATAAACTGATTCTTCTGACGGGCATTGGTCAGAGCTATGACACATCCGGAGAGATAAAATGAACGAAGCAACAAACAACAGACAGCTTAGATGCATTGTGCTGTGGGAAAATGATTTGAAAAGAATTCTAAATCACACCTAAATTAACAAATGGTAAACGGCTCAGAGTGTACTATTGAGTTATAGGAGGCACGCGGGAGGTTGCTAGGCACGAAAGAAACGTGGCACGAGGCGATAGCCGAGTCTAGCTTCTCGAGTGCTTAGCAACCATACGCCATGTCCCATAATGCACCTTATTTGCCCCCCATCAATATCATCATTACCATCACCATCATAGCAGCAGCATCATCATCAGCATCATCATCATATCATTTTCATAGCAATAGTCATTAAAAATTAATTAACTTAAATTGGAAAAATAATTTAAAAACTAAATCCTTGTCTCTTACGAGCTCAAAAAGAAATTAAAGCGATCTACTGGAGCCCACAAACGAGCTAATTTGGATATAAACCGCAGATTTCTCTCTTAATGGACGAGGACGTATTTTATGAGAACACTGCCGGATATCGAGAGCCTACTGCAGCCCTTAGAGCGTGCAATCTCGGATGTGTTTATACCAACGCTCATAGGACGTATCTGCGCTGAGGCAGAGCGCGATCTAGTAGCATTGCCGGTGCGTATGGGAGGTCTTGGGCTCATAAATCCATCTGATAGTGCGGATGTGGAGTATTCAGCGTCTATTAGGGTGAGCGCTCCACTTGTAAGCAAAATAGAGGCGCAATCCCATGAGACCCCAGAAGAAGCCGAGGTACAACGACTGGTATACGCCACCCGGAAAGAAAAGAATGATGGGCTAAAAGAAGAGCTTGAGGAGGTGAAGGCCATGTTGCCAGACAAGACGCAGAGAGCCGTGGACCTGGCTTGTGAAAAAGGCGCATCCAGCTGGCTTACAGTTATTCCTCTTAAAGACATGGATTTTGATCTCAACAAGCGGGAATTTCGTGATGCTGTGAGGCTTCGATATGATTGGCCGATACCCGATAATCCGTCAGTGTGCGTTTGTGGGAGCATGTTTACTGTAGATCACGCGATGATCTGCCAGCGTGGAGGCTTAGTTATTCAGCGCCACAATGAAATACGTGATCTACAGGCCGAGCTGCTTGACATGGTTTGCTACGATGTGCAAGTTGAACCCACATTACAACCTATTACAGGCGAAGAGCTTGCCAGAGGGACTAACCAAGCCCCTGATGCACGCCTTGACGTCCATTGCAGGGGCTTCTGGGAGCGACAGAGGGCTGCATTTTTTGATATAAGGGTGTGTCATCCCAATGCTGACTCGTATAGAGACCTTAGCCCCAAGCAAATCTACAGGATTCATGAGAATGAAAAGAAGCGAAAATACAACTCTCGCGTCACAGAAATAGAGCAAGGCACATTCACCCCACTAGTATTTACAACGACGGGAGGGATGGCTGACGAATGCCTGAGATACCACTCAAGATTAGCCGAGCTATTATCTACAAAAAAGCAAGAGAGCTACGCCACAACAATTTCATGGGTCAGGGCGAAAGTGTCATTTGCAATTTTGCGGAGCGCGCTCCTATGCTTGAGGGGATCGAGAACCCCGAGAAGGAGGAACTTGGATATTAAGGACAGGGATTTGGAAATAGAGAAGGGTCAAGCAGGACTTCCTTAGACTCAACCGCTATAGATGTTTTATAGATGTTTTACTTTATTTTTCTTACACAGTTGAAGGCAAATTTTTGAATTTTTAGAGGTAGACAGTTTTTTTTATTGAGATGAAATGTTTTTAATTCGAGTAATAATTATTATTATTATTAACAGTATTTTATTGTTAATAAACCAGACTAAGATTTACAGATCGAAAACATTCAGAGCCTGCCCGAATTAATCTTAATACGAGGTTTTATTCTTTTCAACTTGTTTCTTTTTAATATCAGAGAAAGATACTTTTCTTTTATCATGACTTAATTTAGAACACTGGACTGCCCGCAAGAGTTATTGATCGCATCTAAGCCGCAAGGAATGTTTTTGGGAAATCGTTAATGACACAGTGATTGTATTTTTATTAATGTTGTATGTAAATTATGTAACTACATATTTTCAAAGTTGAATAAAATTGTTATTATTAAAAAAAAAAAAAATTTTTTTTGTAACTCAGTTAGTAAGAATTCAATGTCAGGATTGAATTATGCACGGTTAATGAACGCCCGGTCGATGCCAGCTCTTATAACAAGATTTCAGGAAGGTTTACGCATATAGGAAAGAGGAGAAAAAAAGTTTACCTACCCAGGGTCCCTTGGGCTACTTATCAGTGCTGGCTCATTTGTGGTAAGACAACAGGATCAGACAGGGCCAAGAAATAAATAAATGTAACCAACTGAGTGAAGCAGAATAAGGCTTGACTTAATTTCTAAGAAAGTTTGAATTTAATTTCAGATTAAAGGATAGTTCGAAGATACTAAATTAGGGTTTAAATTATCATGCATATTTTGGCTGAGGTAATCTGATATTTTCAGTTGTTAAGCATGAATGAATTGCTTACTGATAATTAGTATAATTACATCGATGACTATCGAAAATAGAGCGCTGTGATTGGCTAGGAGCTTCGCTTTATCCCGCTATAATCACCGCGCGGTGATTATAGCATTGAAGGCTAGCAGTTTTCAAAATGGCAGCCACATTTTTTGATGTTTCGGGGTCGGAAATTGATCAATAATTTTATTTTCTCGAATAATGATCAATGTAATTATACTAAAACAATTAGTCGCCTCAGGCGACGTGAATATTGGCGAATAGTCACCTCGTCTTGGTGACTATTCGCCGATATTCACGTCGCCTTCGGCGACTAATTGTTAAATAGTCATCTCGACTTCGTCTCGGTGACTATTCGCCGAAATTCACGTCGCCTTCGGCGACTAATTGTTAAATATTTGCAGTCATACTCTTGTATCGTCTTAATATTTACTTGTCAACCCTAGACACCTGGCAGCAAAGTAAAATAGTCTACATAGGAAAAACACGCAATGAGTTAATCTAGATTTTAAAGTTGGCCAAGGTAGGGGTATTGTTTCTGAGGAGATTTTTATGACTGAAGTTCTTATTGTGCCAACTATGGCGAGATTACCCCCAGGGTCGATGTTACACACAATGCAAAAATTTTTATACTATAAACAAGAATAACAAAACAAAACATAACAAATGAAAACTCCGTCTTTTTTAAATCTTTAACTTCAGTCTCCTTAATCAAAGTCGAAATTGTTTAGTCGGTCAGTGTAAAACACGGACTCCGGACGGCGGACTGGGTATAAAATACGGACTAGGTATAAAACGAGGACTGCAGACTGCGGACTGGGTATAAAATAGAAATTCTTGGTGGAGGTTCTCTGAATCAAGAGCCTGACAAAAATGCTATTTTCTACACCCATTTTAGACATGTTCTCGGCCTCTAACAATCATGAAAGGAGTCAGGACCCGGGGGATACTCTCTTATATAAGCCATATACTTATTTGCCGCCCCAAAGGGTAGGGGTTATGACCCGTTTTGGTGGTCTGAAAACACTTTGCCCATTTTGGTTTGGAATCGGGTATGGTTTTCGAGGAAACTACGGGAGTGTACATGTACGAATGTATTTATCGTTTTCAATAATAAATGAATAAGAAGGAAATAGAAATATGAGAATTTGAAATGCATTGAAGAATTTTTTGTTTGCGGTCAAGAGAGAATGATCTACTGTTGCACTCTAATCTATAATATATAATGATGATATAATTTCTGCCCGAATCATGCCCAGCCTGTTCCAGTTGGGTCCGCTAAATTGAAAACGCGCGAAAATAAAACGGGAGCAAACTGGGAAGTCTCCTCTTTATCTGAGAGCCTGGACTCACAGGCTAAATTAGGCCAAGTCTAAAAATGGGTATGGATTTTACAGATCAGGTCTGAAAACGGGTGTGGAAAATGACATTTTTTATTCTGAAACAGGGTAAGGATTTAGCGAACCAGGGGGCACAACCCACCAAAAAATTCCTAGGAGTACCCCCTTCCGGGGTTTAGGAGCAGGGTGAAAATCATGTCATCATAAATAACGTTGGGTTGGATGATTCATTTCGGTTATTATTCACGTATAGGTGAGTAATCGCTCCCCCAAAAATACTGGTTTTTTTTTTATTTCGCGGAATGCCTCTATATTGACCTTATCGTCTGAGTTCTTCATTTTCTCATATTCCCAAGGCTTTATTTGAAACGGAATAGAGGCATCTTTAGGAATTTTACTCTGACTCGGCTAACACCAATACTATTCTTTTTATTCGGTGCTTCTGTGATTGGTTCTCTTCTAACTCCTTCTTAATTTCAGTTGCCTTGAATGGCGGCATAACCTTCCTTGTCCGTGCACTATGCTTTCCTTCTCCACATGAGGAGAATATAGACTGCGTGACCAGCTTACGGAATGTTTTTGTGTCAGGCATGGAGGTGGAACTACTGTTTTATGCAAGCCCGCTTTCCGTTTCTCTCATTTTTACCTATATACATAGTTCGTAGACCGCGTTTTATACCTAGTCCGTGTTTTATACTCAGTCCGTAGTCCGCATTTTATACCTAGTCCGTGTTTAATACTCGGTCCGCAGTCCGCATTTTATACCTAGTCCGTGTTTTATACCTAGTCCGCAGTCCGCAGTCCATGTTTTATACTGACCAATTGTTTACTCAACACTCTGTTCGGGGTTTTGTTGTATGTTATGATGTTCCTTGGCAACGTTTGATGGGCTATATTTTTATGTAAGCTGTTGTTGTGGTAATTATTTACGTCACGAGGTTTTCAGTACTTTTTCAATCCTAAAGGAAATTCCCAGAGCAAAGAATTGTAAGCTGCCGACAGCACTTGGCTATAAGATTAAAAGAATTACAAGTGTTCAAGTTTTTGTCGTCTCAATTTCACACAAATCACTGGGGGTACAAATTACACCAGCCAAGTTTTCAAATTAGGTCAGTACTGATTCTCGAAGGATTTAGCGTCTTCGGCCTAGTTTTACTGACAAAACAAAACAATTTCTTTCCATTGTAATCACCTAGTTTTGTTATCAAAAATATGTCAGAAATATTCCCCAAATTTGATTCACGAACTCTATTACGACTAGTTGCTGAGTGAGAACAGCGACTTTATTCATTTGCGTCAACTTTACTGAGTTGCTGGTATGACCTTTAATGCTGACATAGGATCAAACAAGAGGTAGCGTTGACTAGGTGTTTCAAAAAGAGAAAGGATTGACCTGCCAAGCGAGTTCAATTCAACGGCGAAAGCTGCCTTCAGTTGTTAGAACTAAAATCCAGAGTTAAAGGATCTTAACCATAAGAGAAAATATTCTCTTACCTACTCGTGCGTTGGGCTCCACCTTGGTATTCATTTATTTTGAAGCTGAAAGGCGATTAGAAAAAAAAGGTAACACAAATCTCCACCGACTAATACAATATTTATGTTGATAGGGTAAATATTTCCGTATTGTAAAATTTTTCGTCAGTTTCACGTAGTGTTTTGCGTGAAACTTAAACAAAATTGCTTGCCTTTCAGGGGGGTTTATTTTTTGGGAAAAGAAGTGCAGCAACCTTTTTTTATCCTTATACTGTAAAATATTGCATTTAAAGGCTAAGAGAAACTTTACCCTTTTGGCTACTTCTAGTTCAGATTTTGGCACTGCTATAGCTGCAATACTAAACCAACAACTTGATATTAGCATGCGCCACAGATGGAACTAAACTCGAGTCCGTCTGCAGTGCTGCTTCGCAGACCTTACTAACCAGTTTTAGATAACGTCTGCGACGCAGGCTACCTTGATATTTAATGTTCAAAATATAAGGTAGAATCACTATTTTAGTATTAAAGGTGTTGAGATTGCTGGAATTTTGGGTGTTTAATAGATTTCTCCAAGACCGACTGTCTCCATAGACAGGTGGTGTTATCAGTAGATATCAATTTTGTATATGTTGTAGTTCAATTTTGTCCTTGGTTTAAATTTTCTTTTCTTTTGTTTCAAACTCATTATCATACATTACCAAACCGAAGAACAAAAGAAAAGAAAATTTAAACCAAGGATAAAATTGAATCACAACATATACACTGGCATTTAGTTCACTTAATAGGTCAACTTAAGTTGTCTAAAGTCGCCTTAAATCGCCTAAAGTTACGGCGATTTAAGGTCCCAGAGTAGGCCTATTAGTCGATGCTGCGACTGGTTATGGTTTGCTGCCCAGCCAAAGCTTTTATTTCTTACTCTTGGCATCCAGACGTTTGTACTGCTATAACAATAATAACGATTTTATTAGTGATACTTCAATGAGGTGGCTCTTCGCCTACTAATGCCCTTATACATTATATTACAAAACATTAATCCAGTTTTAAGCTAAAAATGATATATACAATAAGAATAAGTACAGCAAGCTAAAAGGAAAGCCACATAATGTTCATAAAAGGAAAAAAAGCGAGATACAATAGAAGAGGGAGAAAAGGTTCGATAAAAAAATGTACAATTAAATGAAAGCGGAGCTAAAATGATAAAAATAATCAATAATAATTAAAAATCAGTCATACGCTTTCTCCTTCGGAGAACATGAGCTTCTTCTCTAACCTAACGAACTTGTTATAGTCAGTCTCTTGCCTTAACTTTTCAGGTAACGTATTCAATAATTTCACTACTGAGCCCTGAAAAGTGCCGCTTTCAGTTGTAACTTTCGTGCTTCAAGACATCTTAAGTTATAGGCACTGTGTGGAATTTAAGGCGTAAGTAATCAGGCCAAACATGATCGTAGAGGGCTTTATGAGTGATTTTCAAAAGTGCCGGGTCTCTCCTTTTAATAATGGGAGCCAGTTTAATTTCTGCAAGTCCTCTAAAACAGCATACCGCCCAAGTACGTAGCCCGAGAATGTTGTTTGAACTCTTTGCAGCCGTTTCATTTGGTATTTTGGAAGGGGATGGAAGACGACACACCCTGGCACATTTAGAAGCCGTGAAATATTACCTTAGACTATTGGGGATTGTTTTAATGAGAAACTCGTAGCTATAGATTGAGAGATTTTGGCACCGGATTGAAATTGCCAGGCTCGCAGGCACAGTAACCGGGGTGAACCGTAACCGAGCGTGCGTACAGCTGAATTGTTAAAAAAAAAAATCTTTTTCTACTTCCTGAAATCGTTTTTACCATTTAATCGGGGATTATTGATAAATTTTTCCCATCATACTTAATATGTCTTTTCAGAAGGAGCACGCCTCCGGATTCCCCTTGCTTGGAGTGCCTTTGGAGCTCTGAGACCTAGGCCAAATCTCGCACTTTTTATGAGACGAATCAAACTTAGCGGGTTAAGTTCATGAATTAATATTCGACGTCTGGCTCAGTTATGTTCGCCCAAATGAGTTTGGATCATCCAACACGTTCTACCCGTCTGCTTCAGACGGATAGAATGTGAAGAAGATCGTTACCAGGACAAATTTCGATCTTTGCACGCGACGAACTAAACTGATGAATTAAAACTTTGTATGATAATGTATATTTAGCCTTGTTCAAGGGAAAAAATATTAATTGCTATATTAGTTATATCAATTGCTTTTTGGTCTGATTCAGTTGTTGGGTCGACGTCTAACGCAACAGAAGACACTAACTTCATTTAGGTTGGCCCAAATTAGAGTTTGCATGGTTCGTCTCAGGTAAAGTTCGATGTTTGGCCTAGGCCTTCGACGTTGGGCCAAGGCCAATCGTCTATTCCGTGAGTACACCATCAAAGTCTCACGCTAAGCCGCTGCTTGTATTGTTGAAAAAATACGTACAGATTCACTAGAGAGAGCTGGAGTGAACCAGCACCAGCAAAAGAGTTGCACCAATGCAGTTAACACTTCCTTATTATCAGATATGGATGGTGACGCGGGTCGTCAAACGCTAGGAGTTTGATTTATCTTTGTTAAAATTTTCAAGGTTCGAGTCTTCAATGTGTGATTTACAGCAACAGAAAGTAATTATCATTATTGCAGATAAAAATAATGTACGTTGTGATCAGCAGAGAAAACCTCAATTTGTGCAAAAGGGGAATCTCACCTCTTGGTGATTTTATAAAAGAAAGAATTTTAGCAAAAACGGAAGTGCACTAGGATGGTCAATCGTGAATTATAATCATTTAAGTAAAAACAGTGTGTGGTTCGTTATGTATAATAGAATTCAAACAATAGCTATACAAAAACTTGTAAAATTCTATAGTTTCCTACAATGTCACTATTGACACGGACCAGAGATAAATTTTTGCCTCATACTACCCTGAATATTTCGACCATTCCCTTGGAAATGGGGGCTTAGCAGCTTTCTTCTAGCATAAGGAACGAAAGTACAGAGTCAGTCCAACACCAGCTCGTGGCATATTACAGTGTGGGTCATAAAGTGTATCTACGCCTGTCATGTAATAATAATTCGTATCATTAAACCACAGGCCACGGCCAAAACTCAGAGACGAATAGCAAAAGCCGTTGTTGTCATCAAGCAGGATCGATCTGATGCCATGAAGCTCACAGTACATGAAAGAATCTTGAGCTTTCTTTGGTGAATTACCACTCAACACATCTGGTGCCCATTCTTGCCGATTTAACACGTCCTGATAATAGGTGAGCTGGTGATCATGGAATGCAAGCCAGACTGCATGAGCAACATCATTGCTGGAGTTGAAACGCCATTTGTAAATGGTGTTTTCCGAGTCAACTGCAAGCATCTCAGTAGAGTCTTCCACCGCTGACCAGGGAAGGCGTCCAAAACAGTAGGGATCCGTTGAATTGCAGTGACCAAAGTCGTACTTGAGCACGTCTTCTTCCCAGTGAGGCCAAGCAGTGTTTGCGTCATACCACCAAAATGCCGTCCATATTACTTCCTCCCAATCTTTGCCTTCAGTGATCAATTTTGGACACTGACAAGCGTAGCTGTCATTCTCATACACCGGAACACATGTTCCACCATTTCTACAGGGTTTCTGATCACATGGGCTCTAATGTAAAGTATAAAATGACCAAAATTAAAATTATTATTTAAAAATTAGGTAGAAAACATGCAATTATTTCCTAGGCGATTTCAGAAAGAAAACCATTCTGCAAACAGAATTGCAGCAAAAGGACTTCTTGCCCGGTTTCATTTATAGGAGCAAAATTTGTGTTTAAGCCATATCGAGCAAAGTAACACCTCCTTTCACCTAAAATTGTCGGCTCTTTAGGATATTTCACATTGGGCTTATGATCGCGATTAATGGTTAAAGATGCCATCACTTTGTGTTACTAATTATGAACTCTTGAACAGTGTGATGAGATATCAAAGAGTAAATCTGACCATCAATCGTTTCAGACATGTCTCACTTAGGGCACTTCATACGACTTCCAGCTACTTCCAAAATAAAAAGAACTTGCCCAATTATGTTGATTCTCCCCTGGGTGTGCCAGATTCTAGTCAAATTGTGAAAAGAAATTGTTATATAACGTTTGGCTTTTGGGAACTTAAAAACGTAACACTAGGCTTTGATCATGGTGAGGAGTCGTGTTAAGGAGGTTCGCATCCATTTTTCAAGGTCTCGCCTCACCCCTTCGAAGTAAACCAGCATATTTAACATTGAACTTTATTTTAGAGTATGTTTTGTTGACATCTCTTCCAGAGCAACAGAATAACGATGACAGAAGTACACAAACTAGGAATTTCTCGAAATCTAAGAATAAAATGTAAAAATCCTCTAGCGTGCGACAAGTTTAGGCCGTTGTCTTCAGTTAACCTCAGCAAGATTTGAAAAGAACCTATGATGGTGTTTTTATAATATAATAAAATTATAATATAATGTTATTAAAATTTCCCATCCCCAACTCAATGTCTTTTCCACTTTTTGTTTTTTCATCAACAAAAATGATGATTTACCGTGTTGGTACAATCAAAATTCATATACCAGGCTTAAGGTGTGGTTCAATTCTTTCAACAATGAAATTTGGCAAGCAATCACTCTTTGCAATCACACATATTGCTATTCTTACTCATAAGATATATTTGCTCATGTAAGCGCAAAAAGGTGTAATTTTTTTTTTGGTTCTAAAAACGCAGTTTAATCTTTTCTTTTTTTTTTTTTAAAAAAAAATAAGTTCTTTCAGAGATGAATCATTGCAATTAGCATTTTAGTGAAATTCAGTCAAAGCCATTGACAATTGTTAAATTACTGAAATAACATCCAATTCATGGTGTTTGTGCCCGGTTTTGTTACGGCCATTGTTTACTAGTTTACTCGTTTAAGGTTATATCTCCTGTTTGTTTGTTTGTTTGTTTCCACGTATTTGCCTGCAGCAAGCTAGACCACGGTCAGTGCACTGCTTCTTTCACACTCGAGCGATTTTCTTTCCAACGCTTCGATTATTCAGATAACTCAACCTTCTTGTTTTTAATTATCAGAGTAGAAAATTGCTGACCAAAAATTTTCAAGCAAGAGGAACTTCGCGAAACTGATATCGCAGCCGCAGTTTTATCATTTTCCATCGAAAAAGAGCCTTCTTAGCACACTGAGCAGCTTTTGCTCAAAGCAGACTTTCTTAAGATCTTGAGAGACGACTGTAAACATGAAAAAAAACGTCAGCCTCTTCCCTCACTCTTTACAAGTAACATCAATGGTCAACATCTTAGTCTGGGAACCACTGCGTGGGAATTGCGTCTTTCTACGCAGTCTTTCACTGCGCTAAGGCAACAACGAAATATTTTGTTTCACCTCTTGCTCCTCCTCACTGTTGCCACTCGTACATGTAGTTTACACAGTAAGCTTGAACTACCAAAATTTGTTAAGGAAAATGTTATTATTGAATTGAAATAATGATATTTATACATATATTATTCTACGGTTTCAAATATTATTTATAAACAATAACTATTCAATAGACCTATTCGGCTAACTCAATGTTGTACCAAATTCAGATCTCCAGGGGTTAAGGATTTTTTCTGTATAGTATTTGAATTATAATGTGGAATTCACAATTTAATGATATGGAATTCCTAAAACAAACTTCTTATTCCCAAAGGGTTTGAATTGGGTCCAACATATGAGTTAGCCGAATAGGTCTTACAACGGTATCGACGTTCTTTCTCTTTTGTTTTCTTTTCGTTACCGAGTTTTTCAGCGAAGTTCTTTTTCAATATGCCATGTTTAATATATTAGTTAAAAACTGCAGATAGTTTTTAACAATAATTTGCCAAACAGGAGAGTATAAAAGAATACAATTTAATGTTAGGCAAAAAAAATGCAGTTACCATCCTAGGATCGGAAAGAATCGAACCTATCCTCGGAGTTCTCAAGGCGGTGAGAAACGAACAAAAGGTCTTTTTTTAAGTTTGATAAATGAAAAGGATCTTGCCATCTGTTGCCACCCATGGTATTTCTCATCAAAAGTTTTAAGAAACTCTATTTTTCCCTATAATGTAAATGCATAAATAGATGATTCAGTTTTGGGGGCCAATTTCCTTTCTCCGGCAAAATTAAAAATTTAAAAACACTGAACAAAAGAAAGAATAATTCTAAATATTATATGATCGTGCCTTCCTGAATTATAAATTTTTGATCAACGAAATATAATAGTACTTACTGCAACTGAGAAATGTTGAAAAGAGTTTTGAACCGTCATTAGTTGACCAGAAGTGAACTTGTTATCTGCCAGTAGCTGGCAATCGTGTTCACCGTGCTGATTCTTGTTTTTTCCAAAATTTCCAGAATAGCAGTTGTAGTTAATTAAACACTTCCCTTCGCATTCCGTTAAATTTCTAACCCTTAAGGATTGTAAAATATTTGTATTGAGTCGCTCGTTGTCAGTCTCTACAAAATTACCATAGCTAACGCCCTTCACGAAGTCTCTCACAATTTTCTGCTCTGAGAGAAGTATGGTGAAGCAACATACGACGAGAATTTTGACGATAGATGAAAAGGGCTTTGACAATGCCATGGTAAAGTTTCGTTGTTAATAAGTAAAAAGACTGAAAGCATCTAAATTAATACTCTTGAATTGACAACATATGTATCCATAGAGAAAGTAAGTGTGAGTGACAGTGTGAACTTTTTAATGTCAATGATAAATTACTTCCATATTAGGCTGTGTAAAAATCATATCATCCGGGAATTCGTTGCATGAGAAAGATCTACTGAGTTACTAATTGCGCATGCCTTATTTAGAAACAAAAAAAAGCTTAAAAATTAAGATGGCATTTATGAGGGACAAGTTTTACTATATGTTTTTCAATTCGTTCTTCTTGTTCTTTCAGTAATTAAATAGACTGCTTATAACGTACACTTGCCAGTACATGGCAACACCAACAGGACCCATCGTAAGTATAATCAGGTAACTCTAAAAAAATTCATGAATGATCCTTATTTTTTTCCCTCCTAAGAAGAGACAGTTATAGGCGGGTGTGGGATAAGTACTCCTACAGATCATGAGCAATGACATCGCGGAATATCACTGTTCTACGCTTGGCTTATGTGAATTCTGTCGACACTCATTCAGTTTTCACTGTCACGCCAGCAAAAGTAAAAAGTGAAAATCGTCCAATACAGAAAGTCCACAATCTGGGAAACGAAAGAAGATAAATATACAAAAAAACTCTTCGCCAGAAATGAGGTCTGTGCGATATTACATATGCGAGGAAACTATTTGCGGAAATTTAAAAGCTTTGTATGGAGACGCCGTCTTCGTGTCGCTTTGAGGGGCACAATTATGACGTCTTTGAGTTTTCCTACAAAATAGTGAATACATCACTCGAGGAATTTATAAAGATAAAAGTAATATTTATTCTGAGGCAAGGAATGTTTAGATAGCAAAATCTCAAAAAAAATGGTAAACGTTTTTAGCCCACATGCATGACAGCTTTCTCGGCCGTGCAGCGTCACGCAAAAGCTTAGAAATTCAAGTGTCCTCTATCGGAAAATCAAGAACCCTTTCAAACCGAACATTTTTATAAGTAAAGGTGTTAAGCTGCTGTAGTACCTCAAAAAAGTAGAAACTCAGAAAAATCGAGAATTTCCTAGTTTGAATTTTGGTGCGGTCATGCATGTGAAATCCGAGAATACAATACCTGAAAGCTACTACATATCTTTGAAATTTCTTCCCCCTGACGCCACTAAGCATCGATCCTCATGAACCATGCATGAGCCTAGGCTTCCAATCGACCATTGTTTTTATAATAATTATAATAATTATTATTTTTATTCCCCTTCATTGGACTGCGACTCTACCTTTACACGTGATAAAAAGCTAAGTGAGACTATCAGTTCCAAAAGAGAAGACAGATCCCAAGATGCCAGGTAGGGTTCTCCCGCTGTCCAACCGTCATCTGACTGATTATCTACTTCTGTTTGGAACGACAAACCAGGCAAAATAAAATTATAGTAATAATGACTATAATAATGACTGTTTATTAAGACTCATTGCAGCAATATACAGAGTGGCTGAATTACAGAGCCATTTACAAAACATATAATACTAAAATATAATACAATAAATCCAATAAATACTAGAAAATATTATAGTTGTACAAGACACTAGGTATACTTATACGTGACAAACTCTTGCGTACGCTTGGTCCTACAGGTCGGACGCGTGAAGCGGCTAATGCCAGATCTAAGATTATAATTATACACAACCTCCTCCTGTTTGGTGAGTATACCCGGGGGGTACTTCCGCGAATTTTGGATAGGGGTGTGCCGCGAAGGTTCGTGAACCCTAACCCTATTTAAGGACTAAGAAAGTAAACACTGATACCCTTTTTAAGGCCCAAAGCCCAAAAATAACACCCCATTCAAGGGAAAAACAAAATTATTAATAGCATGAAAAGGAAAACTTTATTTCTTCTCTGTAACATTGGATGTATAGCATCAAGCATAAAATACTAGAATAAGCCTAGTTTAATAATATGCAATCATAACCGGCGGGCGTTTTCACACTCCAGTATTAGATAATACAATTAAGCTACCCTATCTAAGGACCACACCAGGGACATAGAAACAAAAGGGTCAAACAAGATACCCTATTTAAGGAACGAGAACCTCAAAAACCATATCCTATTCTGCGGCACGTACCTATATAGCCCATATATGGGAGTACCCCTCCCCCCCGCCCCCGGAGCATAAAATGCAAGGGGTGATTCTCATTCCGGAGTCTATCAATATAAACCTGGCATAGATGGGCGCGTCTGTCACTTAGAGGTGTTAAATTAAGAGCATTTAATGCCTCGTTGTAATTCATTAAAGGAAAAATGATGCGCATAGCCCTTTTTTGAATGCTCTCAATCTTATAAAATAGAAAATCGGGTATATTTTGCCAGACAGGGGCAGCATATTCTATAACAGGACGAACAATGGCTGTATAAACCTTAGCCAGCGAAGCTGGAGGTGCAACACATTGCTTAAGGACCCTTAAAGAGTAAAGCCTCCTGTTTCCCTTTTTGCATTATAACTTCTACGTGATGGTTCCATTTCAGGTCATTACTTACATAAACGCCTAGTAACTTATATGTCATGACTCTCTCAATTGTGTTACTACCAATTACAATAGGATTCACAATAAAATTATGATTACTCATAAAATTAATTAGCATCTCCCTGCATTTAGCAGGGTTCAATTTCATTCTGTGATCTTCAGAAAAAGCATAGAAAAAGAAAAAAAAAGGAGAAAAACAATAAGCATAGATATATAATAAAATTTTAAAAAAGGCGGGCCCTTGTCAAAACACCTAACCCCGGTTAGGACTATCACCCATGACTGTTCCCTTTGAAAATCTATCCCTTGGACGTCTTTTAAGTGTAAAACTGAGGCCTAGGCCAAACATAGAACTTTTCATGAGACGAACGAAACTCTAATTTGATTCGACCTAAATTTAACTTAATTAAGTTGAAATCGTCTGTTGGGTCAGACGTCGAAGTTAAGTGCTTCGAACCAATCAACTGAATCAGACCAAAATTGCTATTTTAATAAATTTTCCCCCGAACGAGGCTTAATATACATTATCATACAAATTTTTTATTTCTTAGTTTAGTTCTTCGCATGTGAAGATCGACGTTTGTCCGGGAGACGATCTTCAAACATTCTGTTCGTCTGAACAAGACGGATAGAACGCTGTTGAACGATCCAAACTCATTCAGACGAACCAACTGAGCCAGACGTCGAACCTTTCATGAATTTAACTCACTAAGTTTGGTTTGTCTCATAAAAAGTTCGACGTTTGGCCTAGGCCTAAGCGTTTTATAGGCGAAGCTTCCTATCTAGTACTATCCTAATAGCAAACGCAACATCTTTTAAAAGTTGCATGTAATTCTTAGTTTACGAGTTGTACTCAGGTTAGTATAGTATATGTTTTTGTAAAATTAATATGACTGAACCTTATTATTGTAAGGGTGGTTTAAGATTCTTAATTATCCTATTGTAAACTTTAGTCCCAATAAGGTTTTTTATAATTTGTCTGCGTGTTGTAAACACATTGTAACTCATTTTTAATGCGAGAATCTTATTTTGATGTTATTTTGATTTCTTTTATAGCTGATCGCTGCATGAAACGATGAACAGTGCTACATTTTTTGGTTCATCTATTGGCATAGCTTTCTACATCAGTTCTGCTCAGATCGAGGAAACCAAGGTAAAAGAGGATAGATCGAGCAAAGCTGACCATGGTTAGGCGATTTATCCCTGGCAGAGATTTTACAAGGCAGGTAAGGTTACCCTTGCGCTCGACAAGAATTAAGGGTTAACCTAACGCCAGGATAATCCTATCCGCATTGTAAACGCGTCACGCGAGTGAAGAAGAAATGTGCCGTCGCCAGGGTAGCCGTCTTGCTACGCTTTCTCAAGCTGTTAAGAAGAAGATCATAGGGCTTCTCACTATAATTGTCATAAAGTTGTAACTGCGACCCTGGAGTTGAAATCGGCACTCTTTAAATAGGCCCTTTGCAGCTTTCCATTCACGTGTATAAAACTGCCACTCTGGGACGCAAAAGTCGCACTCGGAGAAGACAAACAAAGGAAATTACCATTTAAAATTATGTATGCCTTTTGTTGATCTTGCCCCAGTGCGACTTTTGCGTCCAAACCTGGCGGTTTTGTACCACGTGAATGGAAAGACGCAAAGGGCCTATTTGACTATAAATCATTCAGCCATCCTACATCCGGAGGATGCAAAAGTGTTCGAATTTTATAAAGCAATGACGAAATCCATCCTCAAGATGGGCTTTTACGAGACGCATAGTGTGAAATTACCTTCGTCAATCGAGAAGAAGAGTAAATTAAACTTCATCGGCTGGTGGCTATTGCACTGATTTTTTCGGAATTTTTCCAGTTAGCTCTGCGCTTTTCGTAAAAGTGATGTTACAAGGGACGATTCGCAACGACGATTTTTAGTGCAACTTAGTTGCGAGCTACAAGTTGAAGCCTGTATAGTTCATGGGTGCGTGGAATAGGCTTTTACACCATGTAAACAGGCTCAAAAAGCTTTCAACGTCAAATCACGAATTCCACCCAAGTTTATTTGTTTCGGTAATTTTCCGCGCAACGCCTTTTGAGAACGAACCCTTTTCGCTTTCTTTGTTGAGCTAAGAATTGTCCCGTGTAACTTATCTGTTTTCAACGGATTTGGCGTGCACATTTGTGTTGGGCTAAGACTTTTCGCTGTGAATTGTCCCCTGAGCTACTACTATACATCCAGAATTGTTCATGGGAAATCGTTGTCGTCAATAAACAGCTCAAATTCAACTTAACTGGAATAAAATTTGTAAATACTATAAAAAAAAAGGCTAATCCGCAGCCGGTATAATTAGCTAATATAGGCGGGAAAATCAGTCACACTGACCAAAACATTTAGAACAGAAAAAAAAGACTATTTTAGAAACGGTTAACCAAACGCACCCTACGATTGCAAAAAAAAGATAATAATAATAATAATAATAATAATAATAATAACAATAATGATAAATTCGTACAGAATGTATGTTCGAACGTTCTTAGGTCTGAACAATTCTACAAACTCTTAAGATAGGGTCAAGCTCAACAAGCTGGCTTTGCCAACGCTTCAGAATCTTCAAGGACCAAACTTGTTCTCCTCACAAGATCCTCCATCTTTTTTCTCTTGAAGCTGACGTCAAACTCGGTCATCAGTATTGAAAGCTGTAAAAATAGGCAATAAACACTTAGTTACATCAGCATTTCATCAGGCTATTTTTCTGAGCGCATTGTGGCTCAAAATAAAGTAAATCTAGCTATAGGTTTCTCTTATTTACTGCTAGGCGATTCCTTCCATTTCACGTGAAGTGCAAGAGTACATTTTATTTTCAAGCTATTTTCGAGAAATGCACTCGCATAACATAACATAACATAAACTTTATTTATACTCTAATTTTAGAGTAGCTAATCAGAAAGGTAACATTCCGTATTTTGGTCTTGAAGTCTGCAAAAAACTAGTACGAAAAAAGTCCGGCAGTGCATTTCACTGCTTAGCTGAAAATTAAGAAAAGAGTTAAGACCATAGGTAGTTGTTTTAGGTTTACTGAGTAAAAGAATGTAGTTGGCATGAAGATTATAGGAAGAGGACCGGAGTGAAAAAATATTCTTCATGTAAGCAGGAAAATGAATAAAAAATAAACTTATATAACAATATGAGGAAATTCTGAACGCGCTTGTTACACAACGAAGTAGAGTTGACTTTTGAAAGAAGAGTGGTGTGCGGGGACCAGGAATCTCCATGTATCTATAAATCTAAGTATTCTTTTATTTATTGCTTCAAACTTATCCGCATCACGCGCTCCACAAAAGTGCCAGACAGAGGAGCAGTAATAAAAATGAGGTAAAATATACGCTTTGTAAAGTTTAAATAAGATTTCCCTGCGTGTAAGTTTTCGAAAGCGCAACATAACATTAAATTGATTATTAATCTTTTTGCATACATTTGATATATGTTTCGAAAAATTCAGTTCATTATCTATTTCCGAGTCCATTCCAAACATCTCAAAAATGTGTCCTTTACTGGGAAGGAAAAACCATACTCCGTGTCACCAAGGACTAGACCCTGGTGCTTGCACTACCACGTTTGCCGTTTTTATCAAGTTAAAAATCCGACCACTTTAAACTCAAGAATTCACATCCTCTTGTGCAGACATTATCTTAGCCTACTCCAAGGAACGAAAAAAGACCAACATTTGTAATCTTCAACGGATAAAAATCTTCCACTTTCAGGCTTTCTGCTTTGCGAACATATTTGACAAAACTTGTGCTAGGAAAATGCCAGAAATTCAATTTAAATACCAGGTTCTACTAGATTAATTATTTGGCGCATAGCTTGCGATTGCAAAGGGACACGAGGTACCTTTTGAGCAGTCATTAAGAATTCGCCTAGCTGTGAGGGCTTGTGTTCTCCGAGACCTCGACGTAAATAGCGAGAATGGATTGGACAACAATTGAGAGTGTACAGCGCTGCTGCTAACACTACTCCAGGCCAAGAAGAATCATCGGTGTCTGTTACCAGCTGGCTTGCGTTAGTTTCTTTTGCCATCAACTCAGCTGCACACTCGACCCACAATTCTCCTGGGAGGATTAATAAAGAAGCAGTTAACTACACAGTGTTAAAAAAGCCGCTAAAATTAGGCCAATTGCAAGATGGCATCATTTTACTACTACGAACAGAATCCTGATCGTTTTTCCTTTCATATTTGAATTTGGTAATCCCAGTGAGGTTTAAATAACAAAGGCCCTAATTTGCTCAAGAAAGAAAACCCCCGAAGATTCCTGGTCCTACTGGTAAAATGACGTCATCGTGCAAATGGCCTATTAGGTTTACCTTCGAACGCCAAAAATAAAAGTGTCTTGAACAACCAGAACCTGCTGAAATTCAATTGTCCAGTCACTTTGTGGAAGGAAATAGGCGAGCTAGCCTACAACTATTGCTACAGATGGTATCTTGACAGTTTTCGCTTTGGAATTATTTAAAGTCCCCAAAGGAGCATGGGACGGACTAAAGCTTTGATCTCTTAAAGGAAATTTCGAATCAGAACCAGCTTCTCTTAAAGGTCTTGTATGCCTTAACTCATTGTCTTCGAAGGGTTATTTCAGTATTTTTGACTACGCAACTTTAAAAAATTATATCTCTGTTATTATTTACTGTTCCATATAAAGCTATACCACATTGGAAAGGGCAAAAAGTATTAATAAACTTTCAGAAAAAAAAGTTTGGTTAATAAGACCTGCGTTGCGTTTACCTTCTAACTGGCTATTTCGAGTCTTCTAACCGGACCTCACGTTCAAGTTGTGTGTTTCTTCTTTCCTGAGTGGTCCTTGAGCCAATTTATTGCCATTTTATGCTTTTTTACTGGAACCGGTTTGTTCTCTCTATAATCCTTTCCAGTAGAACACATAAAATGACCACAAAAGCACACAGGAAAAAAGAAACACACAGTTAAAGTAAGGTTAGTCGATTTTTATTTAAATACTTTCTAATCCCTACGTTACAAAATTAATTATTTTTCACCATAAAAATCCTTATATGCGCCGATGCTCATGTTTCGAGCTAGCCCCATCTGTGGTGAAAGGTTCATTTTCAGAGCCTCTAGTATCTGTTTCAAAAGAATCCTTTAGTGCTACATATACCTTCATTATTGCATCCCACTAAAGCGGTGTATCTGTGGGGATTAACACCTTTTAGCTTGAAGCCCTCCATCGTTGACAAAACTGGGAGAGAAACCTTTAAGGCGTCATTTTCAGTCTTTGAATCTTGTGCTTCAATTTTGGTGATGGGAACTGGCTTCTTCAGCAAACCTAAATCAAACAAACGTCTGACAGCATTTTCCCACTCTGGGCACTTCTCCTCTGGAACAAGAAGAACTACCTCCCTGGTTTCAGTTGCCATAGTGGCCTTGATGATTGACAGCACACTGAAGCCTTCCCGGGTGGAAACACTGCCTGATGTTACTATGGCAACAGACGTTGCGTGACTGAGTCTCAAAGCTGCTTGAGCCAGATTGTCGTCTTTGAGCCAATCGCGTTTCTCAAGTTTAGCCAGATTTTGAATCATTTTCATTGCCTTGTCGGAAAGGACAGAGCCAAAAACGAATCCTTCGGATATGAAAACCACTCGCGGTTGAAGAGCACCTTCCTTTGGGGCTTGCATCTTGTTATAATCTTCATTCACGAGATCCGTGATAAAGTTAGAACAGTTTTCAGTCGGGCTTAAACTTATGACCAAGGGAAGTTCTGAAATTTTTAAAAAATACTGATATTATACATTTGACCCAAAACGTCCCACGAAATTCCTAGTTATCAACACAATCAAACCTGAATCGGGCGTTGTTACAGTCAATTGAAACTTCTTCTCCCCCGCAAGTGGGAGGGTATTCTCCCTCATATTATACATGTGGGTATGTGCCGCCCCAAAGAGGATGGTTTTTGCGCTGTTTCGATCTGAAAATGTCTGTAGACTTTCCCCATTTTGGTCTCAATCGGGTATAGTTGTCGAAGAAACTACCGGAATATATGAAGTCAGCGTATTTTCGTTTCAATTCAGAACGAATACAAAAGAAAGAGTAATATGTGAATTAAAATGGATTTTAACCCTCGGACGTACAAGCAAATTCATACCCCCACCGTGATACAAGGGGGGGGGGGGTGTGTGGAACCCCTCCCCGGAGTTTTTGATATGTTGCAGTATTTTGAAACGATTTTACCTTCAGTGGAAAGCCTTTGATCTTCTCAACAACATGAGGTATTTTATGGGTGGTGGCTCTGCTGGAGGCCTCTGACGTCACCAACAATGGTCGCCATCTTGGCCGCCATCTTGGATTTTACCAAGAATTAGAAATCAGGTTAAAACCGCGAAAAAACGTAATTTTTTTGTGCTTTACATAAAATACAACATATAAATAAGCACTTTGCATAACTTTAGCCACAATTAATTTTAATGTTGAGAGAATTTGAAACATGTATTTTCACCAAGAATTAGCTTGACCACCTGCTACTTATGACGTCATATCTCGTAACCATAGAAACTGACCGTCACTAAACTCGTCTCAAAATGTGAGTGAGGGATGAACGAACAGCTACCGAAAACATCAGTTACTGATGCCCTATGGAGGGTGCCCCCCCCCCCCCCCCACCTTGTACGTCCGAGAGTTAAGAAATCTTTTAGTTGATGCTCTAATGCTCTAAAGTTGACAGAGTTTCTGCCTATTTAAGAGCCGATCTGAAAACTGGTTTGTATCGGGGCTCAGTCTGAAAACGGGTGTGTTAAAAAAAAAAAAACAGCCACTATTTTTCACGAACTGCGCACGTCGATGTAAGTAGAACTGAAAAAAAATTAAAACCGCTTTAACTAATACGATTAACTAGTAACAAACAAGAGAGTGCAAGAAAATACAATTATAACGATTTTAGTAAAAAAAATGTACAAGAAGTAATAAACAAATGAACCATTATTAAGTAGCTATGATTTTGTTGTTGTTTTTTTTTTTTTGTTACACTATAACTGTCTTTTTTCTTGACGATTGCAATTAAGGCGAGAAATGGTTCCAGAAATTTGAATTTTTTGGTTCTACTGGCGATTGTACCTTATAGCAATTTTCTTGTACAACCTGAAATAAAAAAGATGTAAATTATAGATAAACCAGCTTCCAGTGACTCAGGCTCACGTAAGCGTGTCGTTACATCGTAGCTCGACACTACAGCTACACGCCACACATGCTGTTATCTTCACTCTCTATTCCACGAAGGCGGAGTTGGCCACACTACCTGGTATGCTATAACTGTTACTTACTTGCATTAGCTAATGCTTCCTGAGCAGTTGTTCCACAACCCCAGAACAAGCATACATCCCCTTCCAGCACATTTGGTTTATCATCGTATTCAGGGTGATTCAAATCCTTTACTCCAATCCAGCAAGGGTGTCCAATGTGTATAGGGGCTCCGTGCACTGAGTCCAAAACAGCAGTCACCTCAAAGGCCCTCTGGACTAAGTCACGTGGCATAGGGCGCATCGAACATACTTGGTTTCCCCAGAAAGGGCCCACTGGGAGGCAAGGGATCTTGGTTTTGTAACTCGGCACACGTCGGTCCACCTGTTGATGACGAACAGGAAGATCAGCACTCGATAGAGCAAGCTCGAAAGAGTGGCTACACCCGAGGTAGAAAGTCACAAAGTCATCAAACGGAATGTCGAGGATGTCTGGAACGCTTTTAACGAAGACTCCCCTCTGGAATATCCCATACGCTGACTGGTCTGTCCTGTGAAGTGATTAACGTAAAAGTCATACAACAGTTTTATTTAATCAATAATCCCTCTTTTTACGTCTTTAAAGGTAATTATAGCAAGACAGCCCTTGTTTCCAGGGTCCATTTCTCTTTAGTTATTAAAGTGGAATGGTTATGAAGCCCGTTAGACTCATTTGTTATATGTTCTTGAGTCTTGTGGATCTGACGGTGCACAAAGTTCAATAGCATTTTGATCATTTTGAACTTACTGACCAATAGAAACGTCGCTTTTTTTTCTTCACTCACAATTTGTGAACAAAAAACAAAGCATTGTACACCGTCAGAGAGCTTCCAACATATAAAACTAGAGCACCGTTTTTTTCAACTTTGACGTTTGCCGATTTCTTAAACAGCTCAATCGACAGCGGTTAAGATGATGTCTTAGTTGAAGAGAAAGTCCTCAGAAAGAGGCGGACGAATATCATTCTTTTCCAGCACCAAGCTTCATGCGAATTTCCTTCGAAAATACTTCAGCTTATTAGTCAGAATTTAATGGCATTTTCTTCAAGGACCGAGTACAACCTCGTCCCCAGGGTCCTCTCGTTTTCAAATATGGCGGAGAACAAGAATACCCTCGGGACGAGGTTGATGCTGGGTATTGAAGCTCAGTGACTATGGGGAATCGTATTTCCTAACCCTCCCTTCCTGAGAGGGCTAAATGAGTAAGTTCTCTACTGATATACCCAAATAAGGGGCGAGACGACAAGAGATGAGACAAAATCTGGTTCTGTGTGCTGAAAAAATAAATATAAATTTATTAATATTACTATAACTTGCCTTATATCTAAATCAACACCTAAAGGTGGAGCTGTAACTTGTCCGGGTTCGCTCTGATAAAGGACAGGACACGGAGTATGGTTTAGTTGGCAAAATTCAGCAAAGAGTTTTGCTTCAGCCGAGGGCACAAAATGTACGCTGACTTGAAGGTAAGGAGCTGCAATTCCTCCAGACTGCACGAAAGGAAAGAAGTTCTGCCGAAACTGATCCCTGGCTTCGGCTGGTGTCCAGTTCGCTCTCTCTTTAAACGATAACATCTTGTGTCTTAAAAGAGAAGATGCAAATAATGTTTTATGCTAGAAACGTTAAGGTCGTAAAGGAAACTCTAACGTCTAGTACAGAAACGCAAGATAAGACAGACACATTTATTGGTGGCCGCTAGAAAATTTTCATGTTGTTCTTCCCAAATGTCTCCTTTGTTTTTTATCTCTCGCTCTAGATCTCGGTCGCCCTTTTTCTCGTTGAGTTTCGCTGGCCAGCCGTTTATTTCTCTTTTTCTCTGTCTTTCTCTTGCTTTATATTCCAAATTTGTGGACCTGACAATTAATCTAAGCTTAATACATACAGAAACAATTTCCGCTTTCCAGTTTCGTCTTTATTGACTCTTTAGATGCCTGTCTTCTTTAAAAGACGCGGGTGGCTGTAAGATTTCCCGCCAAAATAACCTCGAGTTTGCATTTGGGTCGCCATACCTGTTGATTGAGTTATTTTACATTGATATGCCTGTGGTGAGGACGGACAGTCGGGCGTACGGTCACGTGATTACCAAATTTTCTCGGATGGGTAGATTACCACATTTTCTTACCCATGGTGCTCCGCTGCGCGCGCTTCGCGCTTCGCGGGCGAGAGCTCCGCTATGATCAATAGGCTATTTCCGAGTTGCCTCAAGCCTCTGTTTCAAAGCGAGGCTAAGTGCGAAGACATTGATATGAAAATAATTTTTAATTATGATGCAAATAAAACTCATTTTCACAACAAAGGTTTCGCACTTAGCCTCGTTTTGAAAGTGAAACTTTTTGGAACTCGGAAATGACCTATTGACAGCTGCCAAAACATGATATTAGCTGACCAGTATCACGTGACGGTATCGCGGGCTCAGGTATCGACCCATCGAGTACCATTTGAAGTTATCCGCTGACAATTTACTGGTTTTCAAACGATCGCAGGTCAAGATCATTTTTAAATGCATAAGAAATTAGTTGAGACGCACTATTAAAATTTTGATTTCAAACTGACCTCGGACGCAAAAATTCAGCCAGCTATTACAGGCAGGGCAAGGAAGGCAGTTGCTTTCGACTTTCCTCACCATAGACGCGCGTTGGTCACGCTCTACGTCCAATTTTTATGCTCTGATTGGTCAAAATTTGACAGGTGAGTTCATGCGACAGAGTTTTGTGTCGTTATCCTGTGATGTTTTTAACTGTCTTTTTCCACTGGATGTACAAAATGAGATACAACTGCTATCAAGATTCTTCTGTTATTTATGGCTGGTTTGTTTATTGGGTTTTTGGTTGAGAAATGCACCGCTTGTCAAAGTCATCGGAGATCCGATTTCACATGGCGTCGTTTTCGTTTTTCACCTTGCTTGAAACGTAAGAGGGTTTTAAAAGTCTCAAGCGATGATGCTTTTAGGAGCTGCATCTCGACTGGTAAGCCTGCTTGTGTGTAAAGTGCGTAGTTTGAAACGTGATTTTGTCCATCGAGTTACGTTTCATTGTTGTTGTACATTATTACAGCTTTGTATGTTACAGAATTTTGAGTTTTATTCGAACTGTCGAATGAGAAAACGTGAGAGTGTTTTCATCAAAACGCTAAGACCGTCTTGGAGCTACAGTTCGATAGGTCCAGCAACATTTGATCTGTAAAAAATATTCTGTTTACAATGTGTACATCTGCTTTGCATTTAGGCTTGCAATTTTATAATTGAAGGATCGAAGTTTAGATTATTTTGCTCATAAATTTGGCTTTGGATTATCCACAACGAGGTCCTTGTTACTTTCCGCATTAGGAACTGCACTTACGGACATGATTTCCCTACAATTGTGTACAATTTTTTAGCACTAAACTTTTGCACACGAGGCTTTCTGTGGGGGGGGGGGGGGGGGGTGCTTTGCTTGAAAATTGGATCCTGGAAGGAGATGAACAGGGTAATTTTTCTGTGAATGCTTTTGTTTTTCTATGCATCATTTTTGGCTACATTTTTGGGAGCCAAGTCATAAACTGAATGACAGGGTTAACACGCTACTAAGTGGACAGTGGATGCATGCCCATCATATAAGGTTCCTGCGATTCCACTTGAACAAATGGTCGCCACGCGCTTTCCCGATCTCGTCAGCTCTTTATATATTTCTATATTTATATAAAAACGACTTCCCAGTACCACCCTGGCCTCTTATAAAGACATTATGTTCCTCTCGAACCATATTCAGCACCTGGCGCTGGTCCTCAGAAAGTCTATCAAACATCAATAGGGCAAGGTTATAAGACAATAGTGTAAAGGAAATAACAATGAAGGAGGATTTACAAAACTTAAAACGAGCAAAAGGTATAGAACGTTTTCACTCACGTGGCCAGCAGCTATGCTAATTTATTGGAACAAAAGAAAGCATTTACATGAGAAAAGCGTTCAACTCCCAGAGGATTTTCTTGGTACACCAACATGGCCGCCGTTTCATTGTTTTGGAACACCAATATGGCCGCCGTGACGTCTTGTGAAAACGCTCTATAAGTGAATTTTGGCTCTTACCGCGGCATTTGTACAACAGAACCAAATTCAGAGAGAGGTGTCACGATGGTTCACATATTAAACTGATAGAATGTTCAGTTGTATTGAAAAGAAGTCGGCGTGTTACGGCCGCATTAATCGTTAAACTTGAATAATTATGTTAATCGCGCTAGTTTTTTTTTTGTTTTTACAGGTGCACAATGCCTTTCACATTCGTCTCAGTTATCGCAATTCATATTCTGTTGGAATTTTATGTATAATTTTTGACATTATTTTGTAAACTTCACCGTTAATTTACGATCGTTTCGCTAGAGAGTTCACAGCAACAGTATCTCAGTCATCATCTACCTTTGGCTCAACCTTGTTTTTAGCCCGCCCTTGTAAGTATTTCGCGTTATTATTTCATAGTTTCATTACTGTTATTTGCATTCCTTAGTAAAAGAAATGGGGCGCCTTGGAACTCGGCAGACTATCCTGGTTTTATTTTTTTTAGCCATTTAAATTTAGGCGCGTGTGCGGGGTTTGCTCTGGCGAATTGCGATTGACTAGGAAGAACAATTGCCTTCTATCAATCATTTTTTCAGCAGGGGAGGGTGGCTTTGGGCAAATGATGTATCGGTCCCTAGAAAGGTCACCCCAGGACTCCCGGGATGGATTATTTGTACAGTGCCCAGGTCGCACTTTCTTGGCCGCGCGTTGATCTGACCCGGCTACTTCGGCGAGCATGTTCTCGGTTGGATAAGAGATTTTGGATTATATCCTTTGAGTTTGTCAAAGTCTGTGGGATTCGTTTCTATATCTGCTGCTATCCTATTTGTACGATCCTAGAATGTTTATTTTCCGTTGGAGTTCGAATTTCGTTGAAAAAGTTGTGTTGAAAGGGAGCGTGGCGGCGAAGATGCATGGCATTTCGTGTCTCGTACCTTGTGTATTATTATTTTGTATAGAGTGAATTTGAACAAATTATCACGAAACTTCGTTGGAGCATTAAGGACAACAACACCTAGCTGCAGAGTAAGTTCATTGATCTTTATTTAGTATTTCCTAGAAATTTTAGGGTGGTATTTTTACCCCAATCAATACTATCACAGAGCTGTAGGCATCTTTAAAGGTTTGGTAATTACAAAATTTTCCAATTTTTTGCAAAGGCCAAACTCAGTTTTTTATCGATGTTTCATGTCGTAACTAACAAACAGTCATGTCCAATACTGTCGACATGACACGAGTGGAAAAATACATTTCACAACTTGTACGAGCGGATAAGTTGTCTCGACTCAACAGTCGGAGTTGTTGAGTGGAAAATGCATCTCATCTAGGGACGGCAAGTAAGTTGTCGAGTCGTACAAGTGGAAAGTTGTCTCAACCCGACAGACAGAGTTGTCGAGTGGAAAATGCATCTCACTAGTTATAATAATTGCCACGCGAAGGAACAAGCGCACTACACACTATGTATGACTCGTTCTATAAGGAAAGATCCGACATAAGCCACGCGAAGGAACAAGCGTGCTACACATGGTGTATGCCTCGTTCTATAAGCAAAGATCCGATATAGGCCACGCGAAGGAACAAGCGCGCCACACAGTGTATATTCATTGTATTATAATTTTTTTAGAGACAAGGAAGCGTCTAAATTGGAAACCTAGTTTGTGGCCAAAACTAGAAGCGACCCACTTACTATATCTGTTTGAGCAGCGAGGCTTTCAAACTCATGTAATAATTGAGCGCCTCAAATGACGATCTCTGAAATAAAAGGATATTTCACCAAAAAAACATGCAATTTATACCCTAGTCTATCTAACATTAAAATATGAAAAAAATCGAATTTTCCACCCTTGCCGCTATATGTTTGATTTTTAAGGACGGGCGCTCTTAATAATATTACCGATCGCTTCCTCTGCAAAGCTGATCTTATTTTTTCAAAAAAGATCCCTCATGACACTTTACACCTTTACATGGAAGGTTTGTAAAGCCACCACACTGAATCTGAGAAGTGACTCTCCTCCGGAACGTCATAAACTGTTACATGCGTAACACCTTTTCAAGAAAATAATCCTTGCAACAGGAAGGGACCAAGGAACAGTCAAATGGGGAAAAAAGAATTTTATTCCTATGCAAAGTACGCCCCGTGACTTGCTCGTTGGCACTCTATCGATAGGTATACCTAGCAATATACTTGTATAAAGCATATAGTAAAAGGTCACTCACCTTTAATCTTCTTAACGGAAAAAGTTGAATAATAATATGCTGCATATTTATAAAATTACGATAGTAATTACAATTTTTGCGTGGAAAATTTGTGAGCCAGAGATAAATGGGCCAAACGTTTTTGCTGTGGTCTCTGTAGGAAATTTCTTCATACGCTTTTAGGGACCGATAGTTTATTGCTTCCCAGAGGGGAGCGGGAGTTTACAGCTGTTTTCAGAAAAGTGTGGTGTATCAATTGAAAACTTTATCCCCCGTCAAAATACTCCGCTACATTTGAAAATTGTAACCCCCCTTGGCAATGACAATTTTTAAAATGCACCCCTACCCCTCCAGCCACTTCTAGACCAAGATTGCGTATTATAAGATTTTGAAGGTGCACGCAAGGAAAGAAAAGTTAGCGCGCCCAAGGCGCCCCAAACTTGGAGGAGTCTGGGGGTATGCTCCCCCACAAAAATTTTAAATTTAGGGTCTCGGAAATGCCATCTCTGTCCTGCGTTTCGTGCCGGACATTGTCAGTAAATAAAGATGAAGGAAAATGCAGTAATCAATTGGTTGTTTATTTTACCCATCTCTAATGTTATCGGTAAGGTACAGTGTTCACGGGAAAAAAAGGGTAAAACAGTGACGACATCAACGAGGTTACAAGCAAAGGGCGAGATGTGTACCCTTCAGAAAGGCAAACTCTGTTATAATGCCATCAATGTCAATTACGTCCTTGTGCTCGAATGCAGAGTTGCATGCAAGAGAGCTCAATCTCTCATCTGTCATGGTCCTTCCTAAAGGAGTTTGCAATCTCTTCATACCGCTGAAGCTACGCTCAGCTGTGCATGTTGACACAGGATAAGTTGACTGCGTGATAGAATTGGAGTTAGCTTGGTCACACTAGTCTCAACCAAGGTCTGTGGCCCATTTCACTCCACTTAATCAGTGAAAGGATAAAGGCAATCCGAACACAAAAACACCAATATAATGCGAAATATTTATCCCGATTTAATGATAAAAATGCTTTCAGGAAATAAAAAAATCTCTATATTTTTTTCCAGATTTCGGCAGTATGCACAGGCGTATGTGCGTACATGCAAGCTACCTGCCAGGTTCCTGGGCCAAGCTTTATAAGGGTAACCTTTTTGTTGCTGACAAAGAACCGCCAAAGTTAATTTTTTTTGTCTTCTTTTTTAAGGTAATGTGGATTTGCTTCAATCATAATATAGTTTGACAACTTTTACATAGGCCAGTCATGTGTCTTAATATTTCGACCCCACACATTCTGTGAATTTTCAAAACCTCCCAAAATCAAGCCTCTTAGAAAATCGTACCCCTCTCCGAAACCTCCCCCCCACCCCCTCCACTGGGACGTAATAAACGATCAGTTCCTTAAAGAATTTGGACGCATAAAGCTTACTCATAACCTCTTGAACTTATTTTCATGTGTGTTATTCAATTCCATGATCAGATTACTACAAGTCTAATTGCGTGGAAAAAATATGGCTTACTCGAAAATTTGTAACTCGGTAATGATTAAAAATCGTCCAAAAGATTTTGGTATCTGCGAAAATTAAAGCCTATGAAACGTAGTTTTCACCAAAAACACATCTTGTGATGCGCCGTTGAAGAATTTCGAACTATCAAGGTTGAAAGTCACAAAGAAAATGTCCGCGCGCCGAAATTTTTCACTTGCCGTTAGAAAGGTCGAGTCTTGGAAAATTACACTGAAGAAACAAGCGTGCTAGGAATCTAGACCGAATCTAGAGGTATTGCGTTTTACTATACAGAACAATAACATTTGGACGTCTAAAGCTTGGGATCTTCCACTAGATTAGCCTTTGCTATTTGGATGATCCCAACTCGCTCTCTATTTTGTTGTTTCATTTTTCTTTTATTCCTTAGTTGTACCGTGTTGTACATTAACTATACGGGTATGTGCCGCCCAACGGGATCGTGATTTTGAAGCTCCTGATTTAGAACGGGTATCCATTTCAGAGGCGTTTTCTAGAACGGGGTATAATATTTCGAATGCACGAAAGCTCCAGTTTTGTAAGCAGCCATTTGAAATCATTCAAGGACAGGTTACTTTTAAAAATATGGTTCAACGCGTTAACAAGCAAACCGTTGTACTCTTTTTGCACCCTGTGTGCGTGCAGGGCGGGCGTATTTTCTATTTCTAGAACGGGTATCAGTTTCAGGGGAAATTTTTTTAGAACAGGGTGCCAATTTGGAGTCCCGGGCGGCACATACCCACCCAAAAAAATACCCAAGTTTTTTGGAAAATTATTCTGAAGTCGGAATGGAAAGGTATTGCAGTTTACTGTAGAGAAGATTAAGATTTCGGCGCGTAATTTGTAACTCGGTTGATAATAGTCCAAAATTGTTGATTTTGGTCACTATGGAAAGCTTATGAAATGTAGTTTTCAGAAAAAAACATTTTCTGATGCGCTGTAGTCTCCCTCGCAGCCGTTTTTCGGGGAGCGTTGCGTGATATAAAAAAAACAAGAAAGTGTCTAATCTTCGCGGGTCGCGGGTTCAAAAATAATATCGTCATTCATTTCTATCCTTGTTGTAGACTAATTACTTAGGTCAAACGAGAATTACAAATTGGTAATCCATTACCTTTGAAAGTTGCCGCTATCGTCTATCATGTTCATTTAATTTTCTTGCTTGCCTGTTTGTACACTCTTTGAAGTGAAACTCGCATGTTTTTAATTTATGCAATGCATGAAGACCAATGGCTCTTTTTAATCCCTCCATGCTCGTCTGTTATCCCCGGGGGGGTACTCCCATACATTACCTATACGGGTATGTGCCGCCCAACGGGGTCATTATTTTGAAGCTCCTCATTTAGAACGGGGTATCCATTTCAGAGACGTTTTCTAGAACGGGGTATAATATTTCGAATGCACGAAAGCTCCAGTTTTGTAAGCAGCCATTTGAAATTACTCAAGGACAGGTTGCTTTTAAAAATACGGTTCAATGCGTTAAAAGCAAACTGTTGTACTCTTGTTGCACCCTGTGTTTTAGCGGGCAGGGCGAGTGTATTTTCTATTTCTAGAACGGGGTATCAGTTTTAGGGCGAATTCTAGAACGGGAAATAAAAAATTGGCCCATTTCTAAAACGGGGTATCAATTTAAGGGGAATTTTTTTTTAGAACGAGGCGGCACATACCCACCCAAAAAATATCCAGTTATCCAACCTCTTGGGTTATAAATATAACTATCATCTTCCTTTTCCTTCCTTAAAACTTCGTTAAAACAGTTCCAAAAGAGTTCAACGTTGCAAGCGTCCTCTGTTTCGCATTCCATTGTTACGAGTGCTACTAAACTTTCGTATAATGCTAATGGGGTGGTATACACTTGCGGTAAGGGATACAACGCCGTTTCATCTATTAACTTTCCCGTAAAAAAACCCAGAATTTCTTGCTTAAAATGTGATCTTTTGTGTCGTCCATATTCAGAGCAAATAATACCTTTATTTTACTGGTTTTGAAAAGGAATGCGGGCCTCTCCGGGTTGCGGCGTCTGTCGTTAAGCTTATAAATGTAATAGAAAACTGTTGCAAGTGCGCTACAGCCTCAAAGTTACGTCCATGGGGCTCGTTGATATTTCTTGCTCTTTGTTTCTTGTTTGATTTTTTTCCCAGCCATAAAATACATCCGAAATCTCTGAAACGCGAAAAAGCAATCCCTTTTCTGGCGGAGCCGTTATAGGGAGTACCCTCCCCCTCCCACTCCCCCGTTCCCACTCCCCCGTCTCCGACGGGAAACTTTTAACCACAATTCTACGGAATCAAAAGTATATTTCTCTGAAACTCGTGCGCAAATAAAGCTGGACTACTTTTGAAAGGAAATTAGCTGGGAAAGTTAAATATTGTATACCGTGAATTGCCAGACGGATAGTGTTTGGTGTTTGGTTTACAGATACTGAATTGAGTAATTAGTCTGGAAATCACTTCATGTAAGTTTAATTTTTATCGCAATTGCTTCAAAGAAGAAAAGAAAAACCGCTTACCTTTTAGCACTATGGCCTCTAGATACTAGAAGAACGGTACAGTTTCAAAAGACGAGGGCACAAAATTCCAACGCTGCAGAACCTCGGCGATCTCGACACTGACACGTATCAATGAAATTAGCCTGCGAGAGCATCCGGTTTTTTCGGCTCAAGTGTCAAGTTTCACCCACCGATAAGTTTTTTCTGAGCGGGTGAAAGTTACCCTGGGTGCCAGAGGATTTGCGCGGTTTCCGGTTTCGGTTAAGTCTTTTTAAAAAAGTGACCCTCGCGAGAAGCCTCTGAACCAGATTTTCCAGTAATCGGAGACGTCTCTTTTGAGCAAAGGATTGTGGGATCGCCAGGGGGCAAACATTGCAAGTCGCTAGTATAAAGAAATGTATGGCGTAGAGTTGTTTCTTCGTTAAAGAAAGTGATTTTGGACAAGGAATGACCTGTTTTAGTGGTAATTTTGTGAGCAGCAGAGGTGACCGATGTTTGAGCGTGGAAATTGTAAGTTTTTATCGGCTTAATGTAATAAAATCTATCGATAAAGACTCTTTCTTACGTAAGTTTGATTGTGAAATTTCCTTAATATACGTGAAGTAATGGCCTCGAAATAGTAAAAATTTAGGTATAAATTTGAGGAGATTGATTCAAAAAAACCTTTTCAGTTATAATTACGCGTGCCGAGATTATTTCTGTGTTAGTTACAAGTGATATAACAGTACTATGGCCGATGGAATTCTACACCCACAAAGGACAGAAGTTGTTGTACGAGGGGATGGAAATTGTTTCTACCGAGCGATTGCCCTATGGAGGGATGAAACAAGTGACAGAAAACACGGGGAAATTCGAAGCTTGTGTAACTCCCTTATTGAGAAATATCCGCAGGTATTTCAGCCATTGCTGTTTGCATCACGTTCAGTGAAGGAACATGTTAAGAAAAGTAAACTTGCTGGGTCTTGGGCAGAAACATCTTTAGTTGTGCAACACTGCTCAAGAGAACTATTAGCACATTTTCAACTAAAGAAAAAAAGTGGTTCACTTTTAACCCTCTCAAGATCACTAATTTTTCGTCTCCTATGGAAACAAAGAGGGGCTGTGAATGTCCCATTACTCTGAAATATTATGATGATTATGCCCGAGCAAACCACTTCAATCTCCTTCTTCCTCAAGGAAATTGTTGTAATGCTCCCCCGCCTGAAAACAAACCATCCTCAGTGGTAATAGATTTGGATAATGTTGAACAATCGTATGCTTCAGCTGTCAAACAAAGTTCAAAAACATGTCCTTCCACCAAAGTATCCTCAACAACAACTAACACTACCAAGCAGTCCCCCCAAACTCAGCCCACTAAACAAACAAAAGGAAACTTATCAAGTACAGATGCTGCAGCCAAAAAATCATCTTCAGCTTGTAGTAGTATTGATTCTGCTAAACAGCCATCACAAGCTACTTATTTCAAACAAAGATCTCCAACAAAACCAATCATAAACAGCTAACCCCAGCAAATGTGACCACAGCAAAGCAAACATCTGCAACTTTTGAAGCCACACAGCCATCACAACCCCTGAAAAACTTTGTTAAACAATCATTCCCAGCACCTACAAATGGAGCAACTCCTAAAACCAATTCTGCAATGGAATCATCACAAGGCCCTGCTCCAAAGGCAAAAAATCCATCTCCAGCTACTAAAACTACCACAACTCAACTTCTTCAAAACAACCCCATGCCTCTCCTAGCTTTGACAACATGGATATAAAAGCCATCAAAGAGTTCATTTCAGCAAGGGGTGTTCAAGTTTCCAATTACCGCAAACCCCAACTTATTGAGCTGGCTAAAGCAATTACGTATGGACCTTCCCATTGATCCTGATTTTGAAAATTGTTCTATTGATGAATGCTTGATTAGACGCCTTACTTTACCTGCAGGACTTAAAATTCCAGATCCTTTTCAAATGTCATTCTTGTCTCATGACTTCTCACAGCTGGCTCCATTTGGACTGATGGACATTTTCAATCACTTGATAATGAGTAAAACTGATTACGACAAAGCTGTGTTGTCCTCTTAGCGTTCATTTGAAGAATATAATTTATGTTTAAATGGCCATGTTCAAATCCTTGGTGTAAAGACTGTGCAAGATCTTGATGGCAGTACTTATTTTGTGTTTGTGGCAGGGGTTATACCAACACAGAAAGAAAAAACACAAGAGGGTGAAAAGTATTATAGACTATGGTTTGTGCTTGATTCAAATGGTTCTGTGTACTCTGCATTCTGCAGATGTAAGGGTGGAGCTGATCAAGGATGCAGACACTTAGGTGCGACATTGTTTGAGCTTGATGATTTTCTTTCCAATCAAAGAACGTCTGTCACCTCTGTGTCTGCATATTGGAACCCAAAACCCACACCCAAGAACAAACCAGTGCCTCTTTTAGAAATGAAAGTATCACATGGTCATGGAAAGAGAAACAAAAGAAAAGTAACAGCACAAGATGACTCTTAGATTGACTCTTTTGATCCCCGGCCAATGAAACACAGGAATGAAATAACTTTAAATGAAAAATTGGAATTTGCACAAAAACTAAGAAAAATTGATCCCTTTTCTGGTTTTCTTGATTTCGTACCAGCTCCAAAAACCTCTGATGACAGTGATGACAGTCAGCAATCTGAATATAATATTTCACATCTGTCTATCATGTCCCAAGCTAAAAAGTATATTGAGGCAAATGTTGACAATACTTCAGGGTCAAACCTTTCTGATGTTGCTCAAGAATTTCTTAAAGTGCTGACCTTTTCAAAGAGTGACAGAGAAAATATAAACAAAGCCACTCAGGGTCAGCACCAAAGCAAAACATGGCATGAGATGAAGCATCTTTTAGTGACAGGAAAAACTATTAAAGCACTTTATACTCAACAAAATGTACTATAGAAAAAAATCCTCAGAACAGTACTGATGTATCCCTCACTGTAAAAAATTTCATCATACAAAAAGAATATAAGGAAAATCAAAGACAAAATGTTCATGTTGTAATCCTGCTGTGGTGGAATTTTAATGCCCTTTTAATGGAAAAGTCCTGGACCCCAAAAATGCTTTTCTGTTACCTAGTATCGGTGGGTAAAAGATAAAGATGGGAACTTCTCCCTTGATAATAACCACTTGCACTATTTTCAAGTTCAAATTTACATGGCAGTTTCAGGTTATAACACTTGTGAATTTGTGACTTACACCAGTAAGGGTATACATGTAGTAAAAGTTAATTTTAATGCTGATTTCTGGAAAACTGTTGTGACAAAAGTTAATAAGTTTTATTGTAAACAAATAGTTCCTTCCATTCTCCTGGAAGCATTTAAGAGCCTTAAACAGTAACAAGGTAGGAGTGTATACTGAGGATCAAGTCACAAAAATCAATAAAAGCAATAATTGTTGGTCTGAATACATTATATGCATCTCTACTTTATAATTAAGGCAGCACAAACAAAAATAATTCTGTCCAACACTGGTTTCAAAAAAAGAGGAATTATGCCTGAAAGGATTCTAAATTGTTTCAACTTAAGAATGTTTCTCTCAACATGAGTGCGCAGTGAGGCAACACGACGGGTGTGGGTTGTTCCCTTAGCTGTTAGTCGTGGTCCCCTACAGTAAGCTGGAGAAACAAGCTTGACTTTTTTAAATGCGAGAATATCCCAAATAAGGAAACCCTTGACAGCCATGACTGCATCCCCCTCCTCAAGCAAGTTCACAAGTCCACTTTGTTTCACAATTTCCTTATCACTAATGGACCCTGTCCATAAAGGAAGAATAAATGATATTACACCAGTTGGTGTTATACCGACCAATAACTTTGTAGTGTTCCAGTGCTTGTAACTACTCCAAGTAATCTTTTGGCTTGAAGGAATGTTTGGTTTCTGAATAAACAGTTCCAGACAGTCAATTATTATTCTGACATTTTCAAACCTTTTGAACCTTTTTGGAACACATTTCTTCACTTCTGATTTAGAGGGCCATGGAACTAAAAAGGACAGTTCTTGGGATAGGAATGTTATCCAAGTGTTGTTAATTTTAGAAACTTGTCCTGGTGAAATCCCAAATGAATCAGCCAGGAATTTCACATCAAAACCTTTTCTTGTACGCTCTAAGGTAAGAATAAACTTTTCCCTTTTAGACAAAACACCCTCGATCATCATTGACACATGTAGCTTTCTTTTTTGTTTTTCTTTTTTGTGTTAATGTTTTGGTATTCTTGCTACCCCTCCAGTAATGAATCTCAGGGGTCTTTGGTTCTAAAAATTCAAATACCAAATCAAGTTTAGGTCGGTTTAAACCTGTATATCGATAACAGTTTTTAGGACACGTTGCTTGGTGAATAAAATATGCTCTCTTCTCTTCCTCTTGGCTTTTGTACTCTGTTTGTGTCGCTACATCTCTTTTATCAATAACCGAACATGTAACTGGACCCTCACTAGCTGGTGACAATGGAGCTGTATCAAGGTCAATGTTTTCATGAACTATATCATCATCAAGAGCAACTTTCTTAAATTGAACACCATCGTTCAGCTGACCATTTCCACTTTGTTTTCTTTTTCTGGTCTTTTTGTTTGATACTTCCGTGATTCTGATCTTAGGAGAGGGTCTTTGAAGTTTATCCTCACAGTCATAACCTTTCATGTACAAAGTAGGTGTGCGACATTGGGGGTTCCTATATCCTTGTGCAAAATGATTGGAGCAGACCTTTGTACTCATTGTAACCTTAGATTTATCCCGATTTATAGCCCTGGACCGTGACAAAACATCCTGCTTGTTTTTTGGCGAGTAGAATCTAAACATACCAACCTTCGATCGTCACAACCCCAAACAGCACAGTGATCGCCGCCGGGCATACTTCCAGATTGACTCGTAGTTAATATCAACACACATTATGTTAACTGAATAGGCTTTATTGAATCAATCTCCTCAAATTCATACCTAAAGTTCACGTAAATTCATACAGGAAATTTCACAATCGAACTTACGCAAGAAAGAGTCTTTATCGATAGATTTTATGACATTAAGGCAATAATAACTTACAATTTCCACGCTCAAACATCGATCACCTCCTCCCCTCCCAAAATTACCGCTAAAATAGGTCATTACTTGTCCAAAATAACTTTTTTTTAACGAAGAAACAACTCTACACCATACATTTCTTTATAGCGACTTGCAATGTTTGCCCCCTGGCGATCCCACAATCCTTTGCTCAAAAGAGACGTCTCCGATTACTGGAAAATCATTCACAACCCCGCTTATACTAAAACATCCGGAATATGGATCATTTTTGCTGATTGATTTCTTGGAGATATCGAATGTTTCAAACACTCTGATTGGATTTCAACTCGGCACAATAGGCCCCTGGATCCGGATCCGGCACTGTAAGTTACTCTTAGCCTGCAGTTGCTGAATTGAGAAATCAATCTGGAAATGTACGTATAAATTTTGTCGCAATTGCTTCGAAGAAGAAAACAAGAAAAGAAAAACCACTTACCTGCTAGCACTATAGCCTCTAGATACTAGAAGAACGGTACAGTTCAAAAGACGAGGGCACAAAATTTAAACGCTGCAGAACTCTTTAATCGGCGATCTCGACACTGACACGTAACAATGAAATCTGACCATTGTGTTATCTTGTATTGTGTTATCTTGTGATCTAGTGTTGTTTAACAAATGAAACAAGATACAGAGAGAAAAAAAGGGTTCATTGATTGTTTCCGGCAGGCGTTGACAAGTCGTGTACAAGATTAGAAGACCTCCTGGTCAGAATTTTTTTTGTAGCCTGAGCCCGTGGTCATGGTCAATTATTGAAAACGGCTACAAGCTGCCGTTCGTCAGTTTTCCATTGCCTGTAAAGCTAAGAAATAATAAGTCACCTCGACTTCACGTTGATTTTGTGAACCAAGCCGTTCTTGAGCTTGTTAACTCACAGGTGACCCAGGCTCACTGTTTGTGACACGTACGGGTTTCATAACATGAGTAAAGGAGTTTATTTACCTGCAAATAAAAATGTTTATGTCACCTAGTCACGCAATGATTTATGTAAGTTTGCTAAGAGGGGCACTTAATTCCTGGTCAGGCATTCACCTTTAACATAGATAATCGGCAGGGAAGAGCTGTGAGCAGGGTCCAATTTGACACAAAATAGTCAAGTATCGATCACACGACTATCACGAGATCAATCAGAAAATTACTAGCCGGGAAATCACTAGCTGGTAAATTACTTGCCGGAATATTCCTTGCTGTAAAACTACTAGTCACGAGCTCGTCCGGAAAAGTACTTAGCCTCGACTTCATTTTAGGTTAGGGTATAAGACAAGCTGTGTTCCCCGAAGTCTTCCTCTTGGTCTCCAGACGTAACAAGCTTTGCGAATTTGACTCCCCTCCTCCCTTCCTCCGCCTCTTTTAATATTAGTTTACTCTGGGTGCCTTTCTTCTCTGCCCTCACCTTTGCCAGAGCGTAAATAATCAAATAATCATGGCCAAAATTATACCCAAACACATCGTTGTTCCGTATTTCTCTTTAAGCGCTCATAGCTCGACTGATGACCCCAGAATTTAGCCAAAGGTTTTCCTTATAATAAGGGTATAAAAGACAAGCGGGCAAGGAGACATAATTAAAACTTTTCATTATTTATAAGGATAATTCGGTGAGTTGTTCACATGTCCAAAGTAACTTGTACTTACAAAAATAAATGCCATCCGTTGCCTTTTAAAATTACACTCCTCATTTTAAGAGACTGTAGCTTCCAGGTTTCGTCTTGGTTTTAATTATTACCGATATCTACCAAATCAGCTGATGACAATGAAAAAATGAATTATTTGAAGCCAAGATTATCGCAGTTATATACGCAAGGTATGCAGTTGCGAAAAGAAAGCCTGAAAAAAAAAAATCAGGCTTGTACGGGATTCGATTCTGCGATACTGGTGCAGCGCTCTAAGCTAACAAGCCAACTGGGAGCAGGTCGTTCAATTGGTTACCTTGGGGGTGATGTTCGAATCCCGTACAAGCATGAATTTTTTTCAGGCTTTCTTTCTGTGCGGTCCTTCCTTTGTAGCGATTACCGCCTTGCAAAGAAACAAAGGCCATGCAAGCTTTTGTTTCCATTAATCTCACCTTTAGCAGCACGTGCTTATGAGCGTGACCACAACAACGTTTATTTTAGCAATAGACCACACTTTCTATGGGTTTACCGGCGTGACAACCCACGCGGGATGTTGGGAGAACACGAGAAAAGCTTTTCTCGTGTTCTCCCAACATCCCAAGTGGGTTATCACGCCGGTAAACCCATAGAAAGTGTGGTCTATCGCTTTTATAAAATAACTTTAAGTTTTCTATGAGTTTACCGGCACAATAAACAATAGGTTTTTAGCCAATCAGAACGCGCGTACTATCTTAGTTATTTTATAAGTCTTTAAAGGCCAGTAAATATTTTTTTCCCATTAACTACAATAAGAAGTGTGTCGTTTAAACCGGACCAAATCTTACGATGCTTTTACAAGTGGGGTCGAACAACAATCTCCTGTAAACTGCTTTGAGTTTAGTCGAAAAAATTTGTCGCGCGCGAGCTGTAAAGAGCATGCTTGTCTCGTCACTGTTACGCGGTTAACGGAAAACAGTTTCGAGCTAATATGTTATTAGTGACAAAGCCATTTTTCACTGAAACTTAAGTGAGACAGTTATGTTTGCTATGCAACCCAAGGTACTTTTCGTTCCAAATCTTGTTATACTCCTTGTCAACGCTCGCCCAACTCGGTCATTTGAAGACTCTCCTAGATTGTTTCCAAAATGCCCAATGCTTTTTTGGACTAGAGTCAAAGGCCGTATCAGTAAAACTTCTCTCTTTGCGGTAGTAAAACTTCACCCCATTTTTATAGTTTCTATCTCAATTCACTTGCTAAGTAAACTTTTACTCGTTCTATTCATTTCCTAGTGAAGCGCATACGCTTGGAGTCAGGGGTTAATAACTTTAGTCGAGCCGTTAGTAAATATTTTAAAGTTCGCCGCACCAGCGCTAGCTAATGGCTTACCTCACAACCTAGTGGTTTTTAATAGCGCATTGTTATTTTTAACAGCTATTGTTATTCCTAGTTGACTTAAAATAATCCCGGGGGGGCACTTGGGTATTTTTTGAGTGGGTATGTGCCACCCGGGACGCCAAATTTGCACCCCGTTCTAAAAAAAATTTCCCCTAAAACTGATACCCCGTTCTAGAAATGGGCCAATTTGTCCGTTCTAGAAAGTTTGTGAATTGAAATAGCCCTGTTTTTTAAAAAGGATATTTCTTTATTTGTTCGACTTACACATCAAATAAATGCTTCTTCATAATCAGCAACAATTTTAAGCAGAAGATAAAGATCCACAATTTTTTTATTTCCCATCTTATTGAATTGTGTTAAAAACGTTTATTAAAAAATCATGAATATCAAGTTATCGAATTCTCTCACCACGCACAGAACCACGCTCGTAAGCTAACGATTTTCCTTCTCCTCCCCCGTCCCTCTCTTTTGAGCCCGTCTCTATCTCCGGCCTCGGGTACATTATGGACTCGTTCCAGACTTCCGCGCGCCTATTTATCCAAGATGGCGGAGTCAGCGCTCGCGGCTCGCGCCAAAATAAGCCCGCTCCGCACGCTAAAACACAGGGTGCAACAAAAGTACAACAGTTTGCTTGTTAACGCATTGAACCGTATTTTTAAAAGCAATCTGCCCTTGAATAATTTCAAATGGCTGCTTACAAAACTGGAGCTTTCATGAGTTCGAAATATAATACCCCGTTCTAGAAAACGCCTCTGAAATGGACACCCCGTTCTAAATAAGGAGCTTCAAAATCACGACCCCGTTGGGCGGCACATACCTGTATTGGTAATGTATGGGAGTACCCTCCCCCCCCCCCCCCCCCCCCCCGCGGGAAAAAAATAGCTCGCTGGCCTTAAGTAGGCTAAGTTTCTAGCAGACGTTTTCAAACTTGCAGGGATAGTTGTTTTTGTCCATAAATTTTAAACGTTTAAACGGATTGATCAATCTAACATATTCTATCGGTGGATTTGACGATTGCGTAACTGGTTTCCAGAAAATCACGCTCAAAGTCAGCTTTGATACAAAAAATTGAAAAATGGCCTCTTTTTAGCCATTTTCAAGTGCAGAGGGATAGTCCTTCTGCTACGAAAGATGAATAGCTAATGATGTCCACTCATTCTGCGTGATGGGATGGTTTGTCCCAGTTTTTTTTTTTCGGATATTGTTTGAGAAGGAACAATCTTCAAAGGCGCCGCGGGTAAAAAATGAACAAAATCAACTAAATAAACACAAATGTGCTTTTCTCGTCAATCATTTTGTGTTACCCGTATGTCATGTATAAGACTTGTGTGGTTAACCTGTTCCAGGCTCTCTGATAGTATAATATTTTGCCCTGGATATTGTTATTATGAAATGTGAATAAGGTATGGAGAATCGCTCTGGCTTGGTACAAGCCCAAACCGAACGAAGAAGATTGGTATTAGCCCTCCAAAACCCAACTTCCTCGAAGGGTGGGAGGGTGGATCGTTCCAGGTGATCTGTGACGTCACTGCGGGGGCCTGGGGAAAGAAATTTTAATGCCGTATCCCATAAACCAAAGCTGACGGGAACAGATTGAATTGAATTGAATTGGTGCGCGCGTTGGTTTATGGGATACGGCATTAAAATTTCTTTCCCCAGGCCCCTGCAATGACGTCACAGATCACCTGGTTAGGCTTTACGGTTGCAACGATGGTTTAGGGTAGAGTGCCAGGCAGGGCGGATAAAGGTTGGGCGGTGAAACGAGCGCTCCGCTCTTCATTTAATGTGTGATGCGGAGTAGGACTGGCACGAGCGCTCTTTCCGCGCTTCCGGTACGCTTAAAGGCCGGCGAAATTTTCCTTTTTGCAAACCGGAAATCCTATTTTCTTTCTGAAATTTCGGGCTACAATGTTAAATAGATAAATTCGTTTCGTAACAATATCAATAAACAGTTCCATATGGTTGTGTCTGTATGCCTATAAATCAAACTTGTTGGTCGTCTAATGCCAAAATTTGAGTTTAATTTGAAAGTGTTGAATACCTCCTCCTTCCACTAAAAATCACCTAATCGTCTTTCGCCGTTTCGTTTGGAAAAGCTTAACACTTCTTAAACTCAATTTTTACATATGTCTAAGGGGGATACATTTTGTTTAACATAACAAAAAATTAGATTGATATATTTTGATATAGTGGCGTTGTGCTGCTTCAAACTTTGCTTCTCGGGTGCAATGCGCCATGGCGATTCGCGCAATGCGTCGCAAATCCGGCAACCGCATGTAAACAAAATTTATTGAGGTTAGTTTTAAGGTTTTTTCTCCGTTTTTCTCTCCAAAACAAAACAAGGTAAACAGTAAAAACTGAGGGGAAACTAATTTTGAAGTTTCGAAGAAACAGAAAGACGTATGAGATGTTTTTTTCAAAATTAAAAAGAAGGATGATGGTGATTGAAATTAGCATAATTTCACCTTGCACGAGCTGCACGCATTTATAAAATACACGTCATCTAGTTATGAAACATACGAAACACGATTTGCTGTCTTTTAGTTTTGCCATGGATGACATGGATGAGATTTTCCTTCGTGATTTAGACAGTACTTAGTTGTTTTTGTTTTGGAATAACATCGACATTGGCGAGTGGTAGAACGAAACTATTATTCAGTGATAGAGTGATGAAAGTAATAAGAGAAACCCTTTGAAAGAGATGTTTGTCTACTCCTGACTAAACCTCCCGCAAAAAATAGCAACATTTGCCTCTCGAAGACAGCGTACCAGCACAAAGGAACGAGGAAGAAGTGCAAGAAAACAAATCAAGCCGCCATAATTCAGTGACAGCGGCAGTGTCTAATGGACAAACCACATCGCAAGCCCTGACCGAAGTCGCAAACAAGCGATATTTCTAAGCAGAGTCCCAGTCTACTGCATCACACCTTTTTGCTCGGACGCGCTCGTTTCACCGCCCAACCTTTATCCGCCCTGGTGCCAGGGGTGGACCCAGAGTAATCCTTTTATTGTCATGATTTACATATCGAGGGGGACATTGGGGGGTACCCAATACCGCAATACCGTACGAAAAATTTACAAATACCGAAATACCGCGTCGAAAATCGACTAAATACCGATACCGCATATTTTAATTACATTTATAACCGGTTCCGCATGCTTATGGTTGCTTCCATCTAGCCGCGGAGTTTAATTATCTCAAACATTTATGCACAAAGATGTCTGTGTTTTTTTTTGGTAGTTCGCAAATGCTTCGCAAATTTTCACTGAAAAGTAAACTTCATTAGTTCAACCGATAGAGTCCTAATAGTGAATAACAATTCTCTTATCTTGAACTGGTTTTCTACAAGTCCATTTGCATGATGGCGTCATTATTACTACAATCAGCAGTTCCCTTTTTTTGCGTGAGACCGTCGAGATAGAAGACTTTGCGTTACCCCCTAAAATCCCCGAAGCCTGCACTGCTCCCTCGGTACATATGGAACCAAGATGGCCGCCAGTAACGCATAGCCTGCGTAGCAAGCGTTTCTAGTCGAGTTATGCCGTAAATCCTCTATTAAGCCCCCCCTCTCAAATACGCCCCCTCCCTCTAATAAGCCCCCTCTTTTCAGGAGAAGAAAGTTAATAAGCCCCCCCTCCCCTCCCCTATTTATTCTTCACTAATAAATGATAGACTGTATTGATTAATCACAACTGTAAGACCTCGTGTGGACTGATCCGGGATGGTTTATTTACCAAAATGGAAGATCGGATTTGATCCTAGTCCTCGGCTGCATGACCTAAAACGTCTTGTACTTGAGCTTTTCCACTTTGTATTCTAGTTCTTTATCGAATACTGATACCATCGTCGTTTTTAAATTAAATTTTGACATGGACATAGACATATTTTTATTTGGAGTCGTATACAATATATAGTACATTGACTAATTCCAAATAACTAATAAAAGTTACACACAACAAAAATTTATAACTATATATGGCTTAGGCCATGCAATAAGTTAATAATTAATATTGTTGGGAGCAGTTGTGTCCGTTTACACCTAGCTAGAAGTTTGACCGATTTCAAACTTTGCCCAACAACTCCAAACATCAAGCAATGTTTTGTATTGCACACTTACTATAGTCAAAGTTAACTTAAACAACTAATGATCTTCTCTTCTCATAGCAGTCGAATACATATTTTGCAATTAGCTTTTGCACTGGTTTGTTCTTGCTCGGGGGGTTTATTAACAACAGAAAAACATCATCTGGTGCCATTCTGTCTACTGATATTCTATATTTTTTGTTTAGGTATTCAAATAAAGTACTTCTTTTTTCTTGATACGCAGGGCACAGAGTTAAAAAGTGTCTTTCATCTTCTACGTCATTTTTACAGATAGGACAGATCCTCTCTTCCGGTTTCTTATAAGGTCTTACATACCGACCTGTCTCTATCGCCAAATTGTGATTACTTAGACGGAGTTTAGTTAGAGTTATCTGGTGTTGGACGTTGGTGACCTGACGGAGATAATCTTCACATTTATAAGTTTCTATTGTTTTAAATTTTCGGAAGGTTCTTAGTTTATTCTTTTGGTTGGCATCTTTTTTTACGTCATTATTTACGTCACTTAACCATCTTTGTAATTCGATGTCTTTCAGTCTTTGTTTGATAATGTTTAAGATTCCTATGCCATTTTCATGTGCTTTTGTCCAGAGGTATCCAGCCCTATTTGGTCTAATACGCGTTTGATTTTTTGGCTCCATAATTTTTTGTTCATTCTCGACTTCACATCATTATAAACCACCTGTGATAATTTGTGTTTTGGGTGTTTGGTTAAAGTTAGCCAAAACTTAAAATTCCTATATTGTGCTTCGATTTTCATTGGGAATCTTCCTGTTTCAACCCTACATGCATTGTTGCTGCAGTATTTATTTACACCTAGCAACCATTTCAAGAATTTAATTTGAACTAGTTCTGCGGGATCTTTTTCTATTTGGTCGTTACAATCAACACCCCAAATTTCACTTCCGTAGAGAAGTATGGGGGATATCAGAGCATCGAATAGCTTAATCGTCAGCATAATATTTCCTCTAAAGTTGTCACCCATCTCTCTTCTTAGTTTATAAAGTGCCTTAAGCCCAACTTTTTTTTAACTCTTCTCTAGCTAAACTAAAATTTCCATACGGGTTCAGTGTCATTCCCAGATATTTATAAGATTTAACATTGTTTAGTACATTTACTCCATACTTAAACGAGTAGTTATTTAAGGACTTGCCGCAATTATTAAAGATCATGACTTTTGTTTTGTCTAGATTTACAGTTAGTTCAGTTTTCTCACAGTAGGATTCCAACTTGTCGAGAAGTGTTTGTAGGCCATTTGCTGACCGCGACAAGATCACTAAGTCATCCGCATATAATAAACAGTTTATAGGTTTTTCAGAGTCATCAAGCAGAATATCGGTTGAGCTTGATGAATTTAGAAATTCAGGTAGGTCACTTGGATAGAGATTAAAAAGGGTGGGTGATAACATACAGCCTTGCTTAACTCCAGTGTAACACGGAAAAGCTTCGGTCATTTTGTCGTTGATTTTGACTGCTGCTAAGCTTCCCGTCTCTATTAACCACCCCCCCCCCCCCCCCCCCCCCTCAAATAGAGGATTTACGGTAAGCTAGTTATAGCGCGAAAGTTAGGGCGGGAGCAAAAAAAATGGAATGGGGAGGGGAGGGGAGAAAGAGTGTGTGTGGATCATGGAGGCTGGCAAAACGAAACGCCGGAATGACGTTCATAAAACAATGTCTCTTATTTTTTGTCTTAAACATGGACAGGGTTTGAGGGCCTTGACGGCACACCTTCCATGATTTGCACCTTTATTAGCACGGCCTTGGGCCTGGTATTAATTTTGCCGCAAAGGACGCTGGGCTTTTCAAAATGGCGGAAAAGGTTGAGCTTGGAAGTTGCAACTTTCTAAGATCGAACGCTAATTATTTGCAGCAAAGTCTTCAAATATACGAGAAAAAGGGCCCAAATGTACAGAAATACAGGCTAGTCTGGACTGATGGACAAAACGTATGGATACTGCCCGTGAATTTCCAATCTAACGGAAAAGAAACTTCATGTACTACCACTTCAGCACAGGAGCCATTTTTAGTTGGAGAATTTCACGGCTTTGTGTTTGGCGTCTCGTGTAGTGCATTTACATGGGGATCCAATGGATGTTTTATTGCCGTTATTTTGAAAGAAAAGGTCGTTGTTTTGTTCATGCAACCTGAGAAAACTGTGGTTGAGGTCGTGAAAGAGTACCCTACTGTATTTGCTGCTCAATGTTGCGAGTGGCATCCCTATCATCCAATCTTAGCTGTGCTGTGCAAGACTTCAGCAATGCTTTTAAGTTTTTCAGAAAAGCTAGAGTGTATCGTGGCTCCAGTCCAAACTTCTGACAGGTGATTAACATTTAACATTACAAACTATGTTACTAAAGAGAGTAACGCAGTAACGAGTAACGGGAAAAAAATTCAACAGGTTAAAAAAATAAAAAAATAAATCCTAATGAAAGAAAAAACATAAAAATGGTTGTAATATCCTAATAATTACCTAGGAGCAACAATGTAGGAAGGTGAGATACAGATTTTCTTTCTTATTGCCACAATTATTTCATTTCTTAGTAGAAATAGCTCTGCCAGGTAAATAAAAATAATAGAACCTTGTTGGGCCCTTATTACGGTTATCAACTAACCAATTGCATGTACTCGATTGCCAAGGCTTAGAAACAGTTTGCTCGCTTATTACTCCTGAGGTTATTACCTTTCCTGCTCAACTTTCAATGTCTTTTACTCGTCCTCTCAAAAATAAGGGATTCGACTTAATCATGGCTACCTTTCAAAAGTTAAGTATAGCGAACGTTTTTATCGGTTTAAAAGGAATTATAAATCATGTTTAAAAATAACCTCCTGATGCAAAGACTCTGAAGTTTGAATATTGGCGGCGAAATAGAATAGCAGAGTGAGACTAGTTTTTAGATCGATTTTCACTTAAAGTAAGGTAAAGTAAAGAAACATTCAAATGCATGGGTTAGCTTGAAGTTGCGTTTAACATCAATCAATGCAGAATACATGCGAAGCATAGTTACTGCCAGGGCATGAAATTAACTCTTTTCTTGTAGGATTCACTTGGCTACTTAATATTTCAAAGTCAATTCCATTAAGTCGAATAAGTCTGGAGCGTCCCCGAGAAAAAAAAAATGTAAACGAAACCAAACAAGAAAAAACAGAACAAACAAGGAGTAAACGGCCGGTTTTAATGCTAGATGTTATTTTGGAGTTGAGATCCTCCAAATTCAAAAGTTTTGAAACCAAATGATTCTAGCAGGTCATCAAAAGTAAGCAAAGAGGACCCCTACATATCTACTAGGAAAACCAAAATGGCATTCGCCGGCGACAGAGTTTCCTTGTGAAATATATGTCATTTTGCGTAATCGTCACAGACATTGGTACCTGTATTAGTTGCAATTTCACTCCCTGATAACTTGCATTTCATGAACTCATTTTGGACCAAATTTTAATTTGTTATGCCGGGGCTTAATGGCTTAAAGGTAGCTACTATACGCCCCTGTCAGCACTGAATTCTGTCAGGGACTTTTTCCTTTTCTTGTCACGCTTGAGATAGTCTGCTACACAGCCGTTTTTAGTGTCGTCACGCAATGCTCCCCAGGCATTACCTGACGACACTAAAAACGGCTGTGTAGCAAACTATGCTTGTGGCAAACTTAAAAAAGTATTGGTGTGTTATATGAAACGCCTGAGCTAAGATGGCAACAACTAATAGTATTTTGAAATCGTAGAAGAGCCCTCGTTCCCAGTGACTTATGATCCCTTTGGGAAAGGAATGGTCTTGTCTTCTAGACTTGCTTTGACGATCAATCTCTAATATTAGGACCTGGTATTAGGAGCTGAAGTGCGGACACTTGCAGATGGTTTTTACCATCCTGCGACTACGAACAGAGTCCTGCATTTGGCATAAGAAGTACTTTTTGCTTTATCTTCTTACAAAATTTAATTAATCCATTAGTTATCACAATCGTTCACACTGAAACCTTGAAACTTAGGGTAATCCCATACCCTGCCTAAAAAAGAATGCATCACAAAACAAACTTTCTGTTTCTTTTCTTCATAAGCACAACGTATACAGCGTTGTCTAACTAACCATATGGAAATCAATGTTACTGATGCAGATGTCGATGTTGGTGATGCTATTACCCAGCTATCACTGATGAACAGTGACTTAAAACCAGTATATGCAGTTTTGTTCAGTTGTAAATATTCAATGATTTGCGACAATTGTTCAGAAACTCAGCTCTTTTAAAATAGTCTTCCTGATCCTGGGCTGTAGGAAATAACCTTTTAAGGTGAACGATAAACGGAATGTTTTGTTACTCTGTCTGCTGGATCACGGTATAGGCATATTCACTTGCAAATAACAGCTGTAGCCAGGTGACTTTTTCCGCACGAAAACACCTTCTACTTTGCTGGAGGGAGAGGTGGGTTGGAGGGGGGGGGGGGGGGGGGCGGGTTGACGTCGTTGTTTTAAGCACTTTTTGGAATACACATTTTTTGAGATTGGTAAAGGTCATTATTAGATTACAACTGTTTTTATGTTTTTTCTTTCATTACGATTTTTTTTAACCTCTTGAGTTTTTATCCCATTACTCGTTTTCTCGTTACTCCGTTACTCGTTACTGCATTACTCTGTTTAGTAACACCCTTACTATTGATCAAATTATACATAAACTTACATTGTAGAGATCTATAATCCTTGAGCTAAGTTTGTTTAATTAGATTAATTACATTCGCTACTACATTCATTACTACATTCGATTTTGAACTAACTTTTACCCTTAAAGAGGTGACCCCATTGGGTGGAATGGTTTGAGTTATTGAGCGTAAAATTATATAGAAATGATCTGAAGAGAAACAAGAATTAGTACTACTTTGAGTTAGCATGAGTTTTGAGTCAGTAGCAAGGGTTCAAGTTATGGGAGTCAACTGTATACACGTATATCCTTTTAAAAAGATTGTTCTCTTAATCTGGGTTTTAAAATATTCCATATATTCCATGTTTTGTTTTATAAAATTCTGTAAATTCCGTGTTTTAGTATATTCTGTATTATTAAATTTTTTAGAATATTCCATGTTTTCTGCCATTCCATTCTGTCATTCTGCCAGTCCACCGTTCTTCCGAATAGGGTCAACCCCCTTAAAGCTCTGTTGGTAAAGTGCATTGTACGTGTACTTCTTATAAAGGAAGAAAGGAAAAAAAGAACTTCTTTTTCCTTTCTTCCTTTACATGTTTAAGAATAGGAAAGGTGTAATCTGTTATTGCTCTATACAAGGGTAGGCTACTAAGATCCTCATTTTATTAGTGCTATATTTAACAATTATTCCTGGAAATATAGGTGAATATTGGTAGAAGGCGGTGAATTTGGTTAAATTAATGTAATTTAACTAAGTTAACCACCATGAGCTTAGTGGTCAAGCGGTTCACAAGCTTAGCGGTTCACAAGTTTAGCGGTCCACGAGTTAAGCTGTCAAGCAGTCTACAAGCTTAGCGGTTAAGTGGTCAAGCAGTCCACAAGCTTAGCGGTTAAGCTGTCAAGCAGTCCACAAGCTTAGCGGTTAAGTGGTCAAGGAGTCCACAAGTGTAGCGGTCAAGTAGCCCACGAGCTTAGTGGGCATCCAGAGGTCAATCCCATAAGTGCAGACTCACATGGTACGGGGTAGCTTTGCACACTGCTAGGATCTGTGAGTTCTTCGTCGAGCATTTGTGAAATGGTCTGTGGAGTGGTTCATTTGGTGTCTTCCCCCCTTCCCATCCCTATTTTTCTTCCTTCCCCTGTTTCCTCAGTGTGACAGGTGCCTGGAATGGGGGCTCATGGCTGGGTTGCGGGGATTTGCCAGCCATGGGGGCAGTTTTTCTATCTAGGGGCTGGCTGGCCACAGCGGAAGCCCCTGGGTATCCCAGGCACCCACCTTCCACTTAAGTGAGGCAGTTGGTTAAGGTAAATATTCCTAAAGCCACTATTCACCAAGACTGAAACAACTTACAATAATAATCAATAATGCCACACTTTTTCTCCTTTTTGTTTACAACCACAATATCTGGCCTTCTAGCTTATATTGTTATATTATTATTATTATTATTATAAATCAGTATTATTTTTTATGCCTGTAGAGGATTCAAACTGAGCTAATTCCACATTACTACACGATACTATTGGTACATTTTGTAAAACTGCGATTGCTTCTCATAACATCAAGTTGACAACTCTTGAAGCAGAACTACAGGTACATGTTTGTAACTAAGCAACCTAACTTTAAGTTAATTCATTTAAGAATTTTAGAGACTTGTTCTTGGAGTAATGATGGCAGAAGTCTTGCTGTAGCAGTGGAGGAACGTTTATGCATTTTTACATGGACAGAATTAAGCCAGGAACCTAAACAGTTTTCCTTTGTTCAGTGGAATAGTCTGGAGCTGACAGGGAAGATAAAATGCATTGTCACATGGCAAACTTCATCTTTTATAGTTGCTACAGAACTTCCTTTAGACAAGCTTTGTGGTATTAATAAAACTGAGAGAGATTTTTTTGAGATTGAAGATGAAAGCCAAACTTATCAAAGTGGACCAGACTTTTCCGATAAGAGCTTGAATGATGCTGAACATCCAGTTCTCGTGCAAAAAGCAAATCATGAGCTACCTTCTGTGTTAAAGTTGAAGCCAAGAAAGTATGAGCTAGAACAACTAGCAGCTTTGGCTCAAGTTATTGCCATTTGTTGTGAGGGTCCCAAGCCATATGAGATGTGCAGAACAAGTATTCAAGGACTTATTTCACCTGAGTTGCTCTTGTTTCAGGTTTGCATCTAAAATAAAATAAATTAATTTGTTATTTTCCTATTTAGAATTTTAGCACCTTTTATCTGCACCAATCTCATGTCTATTCGTTGTGCAAGGAAAGTCAGACTGTTTTACAGCTTGCCTGAGCTAGCATTTACTAGCCCAAGAGTCATAAATTTTTAACTAACTCTCCCCCTCTCAAAAAAAATGTATATTACATATATTATAATATTAATAAAATTTCTGACCAGCAGGATTGTTTACAGTTCTTCAGTCTGTAATTTGAATTCTCCCTGTCAGACTTTACTATTGCTGCTATACTTCAGAGACTAAATTAGAGGTTGAGTGGTCATTTGAGTTTACACAGTCTTCTCTTAACCTTTGTTACTCCCGAGAGTGACCAACAGCAATTTTCTTGTAACTTTATCAATCCATATTCAAGAGAAAAAGTTGTGAGAACTAAGAAAATGATCAGCTAAGGGAAATTGCTTTGATCTTTTATCAGTTTCTCATTTGGCAGCAAGGGTGGAATAGTTGTGAGAGCATTCACTTCCCACAAATGTGGTCCAGGCTCAAATCCTGGTGTCGATGTAATATGTAGGTTGAGCTTGTACATGTAGTTGGTGATCTGGCTTTGAGAGTTGACTCTAGTGGTGTAACGATTAATTGAATTCTCGATTAATTGTGATTATGAACGTTAAGTTTGATTCACGATTCTTTGCTTCCACATTTCGATTTTGGTTCGATTTTTGCACACCTTTTCCAGGGTGCCCTCAGAGAGTTCTTATACTGTAAAATCAGAATCCAGAACTCTTTAAAATGTGTGTTTTTGATTGATGAGCAAAGATGATAGCAGTTTGTGTGCCATTTTGTGTTGCCTGGTAAAAATGCTGTCCTTCAACCACCCCTTGAGAATTTCCAAATAAGGCAAACCATGTGCAACACACTCTTTGCCAGGTTCTCAAACATATGCATGGTGATAAATGACCAAGCGACTGTGAATCCTCCTGTCCCTGTTACTATTCTCAAATTGAGGGTTTAGAGTTGCATGTTGTTTACGTTACATGTTATGTTATGAGAAGTAAGGAACATTTACATAATCGAATTGAAATAATCAAAATCGAAAGGCAATAATCGAAATTGAATCGAATCGCAAGAAATATGAATCGTTACACCCCTTTTTTTCTAAAAAACAAACATTGTCAAATTCTAATTCACCAAGAATCTTGTAGACAAAGAACCACTTTGTAAATGTGCTATACCTCTACCTCTTGTTACTTTTATTATTTATAATTTTTATGGAAATGTATAAGATCAGTCTGAGAATTTGTAAGAGGATATAATAGGACTTTAAGGGTTAAGCAAGAGGAGGTACATGGATATTGACAAAATGCTTTCTCTTCTTTTCTCTCATACAGCCACTGACAAAATCTGTTGTTGTAGGAAGTCATTGCAGCAGCAAGCTTCACTGCTATTCTCTTCAGACATCCACTCTGGCTGGCAAAACTGAGTTTCAGGCTCAAAAGGAGGTGATAGAACTGGATCCTAACTATAAACCTAAAGGAATATGCATAATTCCTGGAGATGGACAAAGCTTTCTTTGTTTACTTGGGAAATCAAAAGAACCAGCTAACCTCACCGCTTTTCCGCCGTCCACGAATACTGACCAATATGATGTTACCTTAAAGTGTTTCACTACAGTTCCTTGTAAGGACAGTGTCAGGAAATCTGATGGAACCTTTGATCAGAAAGAATATAATGTTCAGTCCAGTGAAGATTCACCATCTTTGAGGCTTCCTGATGGAAGTGTTTTTAATGGATTAAATATTAAAGTAGTGGAAAATGAGAATGCATCTTTGATCTCTGAACTGAAACCTTTTCATGGTAATGGAGAAATCAGTGACAACTCAAAAGAGGTTATTAAAGGTATGACTGTTGTAGGTTTTGTCGTAATAGAGAGGAGCTAAAGTTTGCTAATAAAGATTTTAAAAATTTATATTTTAAGCTGATAGGAAGCAGGCCAATATTGCTTACTACATGAGTCAATGGCAGACACATGTTCATAATAGCAAGGTGGCAAACTCTAACTCTTGGGTCAGTCTTAAAATGAAATTTGTAGGTGTGACCATCCAAATGTCACCTGTTTAGCAGTTCTTTTAACCCTTTAAGCCCCAGTATCCACATACAAATTCTCCAAACTGATCTCCATACATTTCCTTAAAGAATTAGTTGAGAGAATTTGTTCAAAGATCAAAGTATTTTCTCTTGGGTGATCATTTTATTGATTCTCATAACTTATCTCTTTACAGTGTCTGGATAATAATTGTTATTGTAAGGATAAAATTGATCTTGGACACTATTGGGACTTAAAGGGTTAAATGACACTATTGTTATATGCAGTATGCAATTCTGCTGTTTTTTTAGATTTTGTAAAATGGCATGTGTCAAATTTTAGGCCAAGGTTTGATTTATCTCATATTTAATTCTGCATGTCACCTTGAGGGCATAATATTTTTTGTCCAAAACTTTTTGTTATTTGGACCTCTCAATAGAGATGCTTAAATTCTTTCCTTTATACTACAGATAACTGTACATTGTAAATAAATTGATTACTGACTTTTTTTTTCAAGGACTAAGTCTTGTTTGTGTTTATTCTATTGTAAAAGGCTACAAAACCCACACAATTGTAGGTCACAGTAAAACTGTTTTGTCTACAAATTTTATTTTGTTTTGCAGAAGACCTCAGCAGTTGTTTGAAAAAAATTAAAGAGTTAAGAACAACTATGATGAGTACACTTTCAGAGATAACTGCAAATGTTGCTGCACTGGAAAAGAGAATAAATGAAATGACATCAAATAATATGGATGAAAAACACAAGTGCCCCTTGTATTTGTTACCAGATGATGCAGGTACAGATATTTTATTCTAGTGCTCTCTTCTTGAACTCAATGGAAATGCTTTTCTCTCAGAGAAAATTATTGCAAGTCATTATTACATATTGTGTCAGTTCTGTGTGGCTCCAATTTCTACCTGCGTTCTTACTTCAATGAATCACACATCTGCATGCTATGAACTGCCAGTCATTTTGGGTTCCTCCACTCCTTGATCAGCTTGGGACTAGGCTCCCCAGTGGGGAAAAAAGGCAAAAAAAAAAAAAAACAGCAAGGGGGGAAAATAGTTGCTACTATGGTTTCGCTCATCTTTAAGCTGAGGAATATGCAAAAAGTCTCACAAAGAAATTTGTATTGCTTGCTTAAATCCGTGCTGGAAATCCTTCCTTTTGTATGTATGCTAGTCTTCATATTATTAAGTATTAAGAAACAAACAAACAAATAGAAACTAGTAATATATGAAGAGGAGACCTACAAACTGAACTTTTTCATTATATTAATTAACACATGAATTTCAACATAATGCCAAAAGGGGAAAAAAGAATTAATGAAGAAGAAATAAACTCCTTGATGCAAGACCGCAAGTGTTGACTCATGAGGGCAACATTATTTTCATCGCTCTGTCATGCAAAGAAAGTTTGTCTGATTGGGGCTGCTAAATTTTTAGGTCATACTAGTGAATCATATCCTTTACTTGCCCAATGGACAGGTGAATTTTTAGTAATTATATTTTATTGGCACGTAATGAACAGTATTTATTGGATGAGGTTGAGCAAAATATCGTGATTTGTCAGTGGCGAGCAGGCAAGTCGCTGACAAATCAAAATATTTTGTGATAACCGAGTTCAATAATTGCTTATTGTTAGATCACCAAATTTGTTTTTTTAATGAATATCTCCGGGAAGCGAAGCGGTTTGCCATTTTCACACAAGAGCGATAGCAAGAAGGAGAAAAGCATGCTTTCATTTCTGAGTGAGCTGAGTATTATTTGCAGCCAAACAAAGTTGGATGACATTGCGCATGAGCAGGCCATTATTTGTAGGCATTTATTTGAAGGTCACGTGATGAGCTCTCAGCCAATAAAAATGAAGAATAATTTGCAACAAATGATAACAACAATTAATAATTGTGCAAGTGAAAATATTTTTAGACTAGTACCCTCTAGTTGCAACTTTCATGAAAGGATTATTTCAACTTTGACATCTTTATTTACAGTACTTAGTTGTGTTTTCCTCTAGAATTTGTCTGTGTGATGTGGACAGATGAACTAACTGGGGCAGTGGAGCAAGAGAATTTCCTTCTCGACAAGGGGCGACTAAAACTTAAGACTGTCAGGCAAGCGTTTAATGCTTCTCTGGTGCGGATATCTATTGGTAGGTGGAAGAGGAAAATGGGACATTTTCAATTTTGTACCAATATTTTTTCACCTCTTGAGGATAATCCACCATTTTTCTACTTTTAGTAATACAGAGAAGGACTTAGCTGGAGAATTGAATTTTAAGATGAGTCAAGTGCAAGTGTGGGTGCAACTATAAAGGAATCTTTGGGTGGAGATGTGCCAAAATCCCTTTCTTTCCTAGAGCTGCTATTTTCCAGAAACTTCTTAAGTTGTTGCTTTCTTTGTTATTAAAATGAGTTGTGGGTAAATTTAGATTTGATGATTTTTTTTATTCCCAGTTTCCCTAGTCTATCTACTAAAAATCTTCAATCAACTGAACAGTTCCATGGAATAAGATACCCTATTCTAGACCCAAACTCTCTGATTTCTGACAAAGCTCATTTGTAAGCTGACTATAGTGTACCCCAGATGTAGCTGTTTGAAAACGATACCATACGCAGTGGCACATACATGCACCTACGTAGCCTCTTGAGTGTCTAGGGCTAGGGTTTGAGTTACATGACCTTAACTTACACTAGACCTTCACATCTGCAAATTAAACCCTTCACAGTTTGGATTCCTTTATTTAGGTGATCTTCGTGTACCACTGACGGCTTGATTCAAGCTACATTTGAGGATATTCTGAATCACAGTTTCTTGATTAAAACCTGTTTTTCATGTTGCAGGTAATGTACCTTGTATTGTTTCATCTGGAGATGGTGGCTTTATCCCCATAAGATTTGTAAAGGGCTCTACCATTCAAATGTCTGGACATTCAAAACATCAGTACAGCAGCAAAAGCTAATCTTAGTACTGTTTGGGACAAACAGATGTATTGCTATGTACATTTGAGATTTCTGCTTTTATTGTCAAGTCTTGAGTGGAAAATAATTTACTTTAACTTACATGTAGTATGCAAAATTTACTAAACACGTTTTATTCTTGATTATTGTTACTGGTTTTTGTTTTCCAATGAAACATCTCCCTACTGCCTTTCGTCTTAAGTCTTGATGATCAATTTTTTAGGCTTGTCTGACGTATGACATGTTGGCTTGTTATTAACTTTGATACTGTTTAAAAATTGCTTTGAAAACATAGTAAAGAGGTTTAGAGTTCTTGTTATTTGCGGAATTGCACTTTTGATTTTGAAGAAATAAACATAATGCTAGTAATAATCACAGTGTGTTTATTAATTTTCGTAAAACAAGAATATTGGTTCCACCTAAACCATCACCCATAATTTGATAGAAACTACATTTAATATTTGTTGGATGTTGTAACTGCAATGTTCTAACCTGTGGAAAAGATTACTTTGCTAAAGAAGCCTGCTGGTTCCATGCAGACACCACACATCCTAATGTAGGAAAGAAACTGGGAGTCACACAAAGTAATGTTTGTACATGTATAACAATGTTATTCTGTAAATTTGAAGACATAGAGGACCTCAGTGAGTTTGTGTAGGAGGTCACAGACTGTCCATTCTTCACTTTGCATGTATCTCGAGTAGTTTTCAACAGCAATGGTTATGTCTCTGTGAGATGATTCAAAATTAAGGTCCTCCAAACATGGGATAGCGCAAGGTTTGTCACCATCCAAGCCAATCCCTGCCTTAAGGCTGCCATTTGTTGGATTATATTTCATTGCTCTCTCTTGCTGTAGACCATTATTTGGATAGCTGTAGTAAGCTAAATATTGGTGTAAGAAACAATGGTATAAAATTTCAAATATTTCTATCAGTCTGTTTCCAAGCTGAATGCCAGACCAGTCATTTTCCTCAGTGTAGAAGTCCATCATAAAAACTACTGCCGTTTTTAAGTAAAAGGAAGGGATCAAAGTGTCCTCACATAAACTACAATTGTTTTTCTTGATTTTTGGCAGAAACTTGTTTGCTACGTGTTTTGAAAGTTTGTAACAGTCCACTGCCAAATTGTTACAGTGAAATCTGGACAGCTCTGTTTCATAAAATAAGCGTTGTCCAACCAAAGGGTTTCGACTGATAACTGCAATGACTGCTGTGTTCATTCGCATACACTCACTCTGAATGTGGGAAAGATGAATTGCATGAAAAATGTCACTAACAAGGACAGTCTGAAGTCGCTCAGTGTTAAGAGGAATCCCAAAACAGACATCAATAGACAGGGTAAAACCTGAATGTGGTCCAGAGGTACATTGTAAATGAATGGTTAAAGTCTGATTCTTTAGAAATACCCTCATCATGTGCGTGTCACTTTCCTGTAACATTTCCCATCCCACTGGTAAATGTTTCCTTAAAGTGTCACGGAAAACCTGGAGGAGAAAAGCATTTGTAAGCAATTTGCCATAGGAAGTATCCAGAAAAGAAAACTGGCTAAGGAAAGAAAGAACCTTGTCAGACATTTGTTCATGAAGCCGTGTTTGTACTCCAAGTTTGATATACAGTAGTTCTGCCATTTGTGGATCAGCCAGCACAGGAAGGGCGACAGTAACATCGAACTCATCAGGGTGGCCTATCTTGGTACCCTCCGCCATACTTCCGGTTTCTATGATGTAGCAATTGGAGAATATGGGGCATGCTTCCTGCAGTTCAAGGATGGTCTTGTCCATTAAACTTCTTACTAAATGCCTGATGTATTGACTAGTGGCCTCATCAATGCTGATTCTTGGTAACCATTTTTGGATAAAATTGTGTAATACAGAATGTTGTGAAACTGGAAGTTGCAATTCACTTTTAAAATGGGGCATCTCAGGTGTGTTAATCTCTCTATCGCATTTAAGGGTTTTATTCATATATCTGTCCCCTGTGTCTTGACACACTGATTCAACAATTGCGGGTTGCCTCTCTTTAGAGTCATCTGGTCCTTTTTCCTTTAAAACAATCTTTGTTTCCACTAGGGTTTCTTGGGATCGCACTTCTACGTTGATGCAAGTGTCCTTGTTAATACAGTCAAGTGTATGAAGGTCTTCCGTTGCATTTCCACCTTCAGAACTCTGTTCCGTCTCAGATTCTTCTGCTGCAAGCGAAACTTCACACTCCCCAGCGAAAGAAGTGTTCTTTAGAGTAAGACCCTTGGCTACTATTTCTTTGCTTTGTCTGTTTGACTCCTCTGTTGGACTGTCAGTACTTTGTTCTTCTGAACCCTCGAGTGCGTTGCTGTTTGAATTTAAATTAAAACTAAGAGTGTTATCCGGCGTGATACCTGGAAACTGATCATTCCCCTTGGCTTCTCTTTGTTCTTGTTCATCCATTACTTCCGGTTTCGATATGTCGGGTTTTCCTTCGGGCAAATCGGCCAGTGTTACCTGTGTCTTTTCACCTTCTTTCACTGTTAAATCTTTTTCTCTTGCCTCACTGTAAATCTTAAGAACTACTGATACTAAGTCTTTCAGGTCGGATAGCAGGTTAATTGCTCTCTGGGTAGCATCATTCATTCCCTCTGAGGAGTGCTCGGGCGTGGATTCTTTCGCGGTGTTAGTTTCATATGTTACCGGGTTTAATTCTTTTTGTTTGGTCTCCAGCGAACTAAAATTATCCCAGTCTCCTTTTTGTGAGGCCTGACTTTCACTGGTCGCGTTTAAAGGCACGCTACGTTGAGTCTGTGGATTGAAATCCCAAGTACTGCTGTCTTCCAAATCGAACGAGTCTGTGTAGTTGGTGCGCCAGTATTCATACGGCCACACCGGCCTTTCAACCATGGGTTGTTTGGAGCGTCTCTTTTTAATTTTGACATCTTTTAAAAATCTGGCTTTCAATCGTTTTTCAGACGTCGTGGATTCTTCTTCAGCAAGAATTATGGCTTCAATGTGGAACGGGCTAGGTTCAGGGTTAGTTTCTGGGCCAACTTCCGCCATTAGTGAGACGGTATTTAACAATTTTAGTCGCCGAAGGCGACGTGAATATCGGCGAATAGTCACCGAGACGAAGGATAAAATTATGGATCAATTTCCGACTCCGTAACATCAAAAAATCTGGCTGCCATTTTGAAAACTGTTAGCCTTCAATGTTATAATCACCGCGCGTTCGATAATCATCATTAGTATAATTACATCGATGACTATCGAAAATAGAGCGCTGTGATTGGCTAGGAGCTTCGGTCTATCCCGCTATAATCACCGCGCGGTGATTATAGCATTGAAGGCTAGCAGTTTTCAAAATGGCAGCCAGATATTTTGATGTTTCGGGGTCGGAAATTGATCAATAATTTTATTTTTTAGAATAATCATCAATGTAATTATACTAAAACAATTAGTCGCCTCAGGCGACGTGAATATTGGCGAATAGTCACCTCGACTTCGTCTCAAATGGGCCTGTTGGTCTCATGCGCATGTGCAGAAGGCAGAAGTGCGCACAGATTTGTGGTTATTAGCTCCAGTTTCTTTGCGTTTGCTCTGGCAAAACAAATATGGCGGATTAGTATTGGCGGGTGTGGGGGGGCAAGGGTTGATTCTGTTTCAGCTGTGAATCTCGAGGTTTACTATGGATCTCGCTGCGAGAGTTCAGAAAGAACTTGCATCGGAGGAGAAGTGTTTAAAGATATCCTTTGTTCTGACATGTTTTGCGTTAATGTAACTGTTATTAGAAACCGGTTATGGGCTCATATTTTATGTTGACAATTGAACTAGTCACTCATGTTGATGTATCGTTAGCTGGTCTCCAATAATGTTTTTCTTCTTCTTTAGTTCAGAGCAATGTGCAGCCGCCAGTGACTCAATGCTGCTTAAACTTCCGGACATTGATCTTTTTGCGTTAGAAGTCTTTTATTCCGTCAGAAAATTTAAATATAAATTCTAAAGCCTCGATCTAGCCAAAAGCGCTATTGAGTTCACTGTCTGCTTAACTGCAAATATTTAGTCCTAGATAAGCAGGTTAAGCTTTTGTTAACCGTTCAACAATCCTGAAAGATTTACGCTTAAGCTTATATGTAAGCTTATCGTCGTCTGATCTGTTGAACCGGATTTTCAACTAGACCAGATGGCCATTCATTTTGGCAGGTGAAGCTTTTTAACCTTGACGCATTCGTCACTGACAACTTTATTGATCGAATATTCGACTGTGGACGCTAAACCTTTTCCTAATACAGTTTATACAGGCTTTACTCTTTCTTTCTTGGAATCCATTTGAGATTCGGGGGCTATGTCAGTTCGCATTTCTTTTAGATGTTTTCTAACTCTACCGGTAAATCTGTTTGTTATTATGCCATGGTGCAATTATGACAGGCTTGTGTAAAACAAATTAAATATTCCAGTAGCAGAAGGGTTCGGCAATTTATTATTGATGATCAGCGTTGAAATGCTTCATTCAGATACATGTATATACATGTGCTATTTATTGCTGCTCCAATAACCTACATAATTTTAGGATATACATGTACAGACTGTAGCTGTATTGACAAAATATTATTAAGTTAGAGTTTGTGCTAATTCTACCTATATAACTACTGTAGATTATACAATATAGATGGACATGGTATCAACCCCTGCCCTTAACCACATTTAAATTGACAGTTTTAATCTAAAGCAACAGACAATAAACATGTGTATTTTTCTTATGTATGTATTACTGCACTTTTCACAAACATGCAAATTCTGAAGTTCAAAAGCCAACTGACGATTGCACTTTTCGCTGCTGTCAATCATCTTAATGGACCTCTTAGGAAACAAAACTTTACTTTAACAGGTTCAAAAGATCATGGTTTCTGATTTTTGATTGGTGGTTTTTGTTCCGTTTTGTGTTTCTGTGTTTCAAGGTTCGTTGCTTGTGATCGTAATTATGATTGACGGCAGCGAAAAATGCAATGTGAAGGCGGCTTTTGGACTTAGAGTTCACATGTTTGTGAAAAGCGCAGTAAAATTATAATAATTATTACAGTTCTAATGTTTGATTAGCACTTTCTGTATTTTGCAATAGAAAAATATGCAGTTGCCCTTTGTCCAAAGGCACAGCCACTGAGGCAGATGCATGGTTTGTTTGAATAGAGTCATCATTAGATTGTTATAATGAAAGGTATCATTGATGTAGACTGCGAGCAGTCTCTTATTTTTCCTTTAAGTCACATTAGATCAAGAGAATGCGCGAGGGGTGACAAGAAACAGGGGTGCCACAATCTCTCCTCCCTTAATAAAGCTTGTACCATTAATTTGGGTAATATTACTATTTTGCTAATGGCACACGGCTCTGAGAAAAGAAGGAAGACTGCTCATTGTCTATTCATTGTGGTATAATGGTGTATGTTATGGCTCATTTTATTTTATTTTTGTCACAATGGCCACTTTCTTATTCATGGTGTTTCAACTGCATACTGTTGGTCTTTGATAGGTGATGGTGTCAATTTGCTGTGTGGTACTGTTTGTGGCACCTTGGCTGCTAGTCACTGGTAAATGTGTTACAAGCCTCATTCATGGTTGCTAAGTTTTGATCCTAAGTACAATGTTGTTATTGTAAGAAGCTATTTCCTCAGCAGTCCAGTGTCATACCAATCAGCTGCTGTGGTATTTCATCATAGGCACACACGCTACAGGAATCTCAATTCCAATCCAATCAGATGCAACATGAAAACTTATTAACTGTATTATTATTTTTTTATAATGCTGTGTGGTAAATAACATTTCCTTAACAATGAATACTGCACTACTGGAGTGCTGATAAAGGACAACAACAAAGTGGACTGCTTGCTTTCTCTTGTGTCAAGAGACTCAAACACTGGGTAATTATTATGTAACAAAATTATCTAAACTGATTGGCTGGCTATCAGTAGCTCTGATTTCAGCATTAATAGGACATTATGTAACAGGACAGTATGCGTCATGCTTAAGTTCCTGGACAGTTTGCTCTATTGCAGGTATTATTCAATGGGCTCTTTTTTGTGTGTAGTAAAGAATTTCTTGTGTTTTATTTTAAAAAGTTAAATTATCACAATTTTGTAATGATTATTACAAAAATATTATTATTAATATTGTTAATTCATGATTAATTTACTCATATTTAATAACTTGTGTGGATTATGCAGTGGAATGGACTCCTCTCTGCCCTATTACACTGTCTTATTAGTTTTATTTTGAAGAAAAACGTTTTAAAGAATAATTCTTTAAAACGTTTCACTCCTCCCTTAAGTTTCACTCCTTCCCTTGTTGGCTCAAAAAAGGTCTTGTTCTATGTTTCTGGACCCTTTATAGGTTTTCATTCTCGTTCGTCCAATATCTAAGTACCAGGCAAGTCATCTTCTAACTAAATCATAGACTAATATTTGCACTCGACCAATGACCCCGGGAAAACAAATTGGAATAACAGCTTTTCCAAAGGGCAAGGTGTAATTCAAGATTTTTCAAGCTCTGATGAGGTGCTAGAGACAACCCCAATCACCAACCATCTGTATCATCCTCATGGCTGTCTCTATGATTTCAAGTTGCTGGGTTTGTGTGTCTGCACAGGTCAAAATAATTATGTTCTGGTTAAAATTTTTTAACCTACAATCATTGCCAAAAGTGTTGGGAAGGTTGCCCTTTTTACCTCATCTTTTCCTTCCTCCCCCCGCCCCTGGCCCAATGTTGATCAAAACGTTAATGTTTGTGCGCGTAATTGTTCTGTTATATCCCAACATTGAATAGGGGGGACGGGGGATATTTAGCAAAAGAGAAAACTCTCTTTTTTTAGGGTTAAAATGGACTACTGTTAATTAAGTTGCACAACCTTCCCAACTACTTTTGTCTGTGATTGTAGCTTGATACTCAATTTTCTTTGTCTCTTAACCCTAATTCATGAATAATAAGAGATAAGAGACAATAAAGGAATTAAATACTGTTAATGAATTTAGGTTAAAAAATTTTAACCTGAATTTAACTTGAATTTGACCTGAAATGTATATATGTCGTAGTTATTTTTTTTATCTCAGGTGATCTTTGTTTTTCTTTTGTTTTTGGGTATGGTAATGTATCACAGCTTATGAAGTTGAAACAAAGGAAAAATGAAAATTACCTGAGATGAAAAATTAACCACAACATTATATAATTATGCAATTTATAGGCAAGCACTTGAACATCTAGGAAGGTTTTTGGTTCTGTTTTCCTTTAATTTGTTTCGTATTAAAATATCCAGGGTCATGCTCATAGTAGGTGGAAGAATTGAACAGCTGTCTCTGGTTCTATTTTACTTTTGTTTCCTTTGAAAGTATGCAGGGGTCATGCTCAGAGTAGCCAGGGAAAATCCTTGTGCCCCGCCCCTAAGTAACAGCCCTGCATCCTACTATCCCTTTCCACCCTTCTTGTATAAAATATTAGCACAGTTAAACCCATCCAGTTTGTTCAGCACAGACACTCTTGAGACCTGGCCAGCAATGAGCCCGTTCATTTAAAGTGAGCACTAGATACAGATACATGCATTAGGTTCATGTTGTACAGAAAATATGGATGGGAAGAAAAGTGTGGGAATGTCTGATACTAATGTGTCCGGTAGTAACGGGTGCTCATTTTATATATCAGTGAGGTCCACTGAAGACATGTTTCTCTGTAAGTTAACATTTTAACTAAGTTTCTTTTTGTCTCTGATAGACTCATCATCTTTCAGTGGCAAAGTGATTTTCAAGAACTTTCTCCTCTCGTTCTTTATGTTCTGGCGATCCGTGGACCTTTCTCTTATGCAACTGTTTCTGGTACAGTGCAGTCTTTATGATACAATACCATCCAAAGCAAATTACAAACCCATGGTTGATTACTAATTCTGATTCTGAAGACACCAATAACAGGGCTGTCGTTAAAATTTTAACTTGCCTGGTATGTGCAACAAGTAGAAAGGGAATCGAAAATAGCCAAGGGTCATGGTCTTGGTGGCTAGGGAAACTCGCCAGTCCCTTCTTGCTCTTAATGACAGCCCTGTCAACTTTTTTGATCAGCGTTTAATGTAATATACCTCTATCGCTATCTCAAGTAGGATTTGGTATTCCTTTGTAACTTTTTTTATCCATTTCAGTATTCTTTCTGATAAGTACTGTCAGAATACATGTAATACAATGTTTTTTTGGGCATATTTACACATACAAGGCAGTAAATTAATTAACTTTTTTTTTATTATATATTCCTCTCACCCAACAACCAGGAGGAGAAAGTACTGGTAAGGTGTATGATCTAATAATGATTACTGTATTATATTGTTGTTATGACATGGAGATAGCTTCTTGACTTTCAACTCAGTCAAACTGCCAAAATGGTAGCCTCCCACGCAGGCGTTTTTAGGGGAGCTCGTTGTTCATCCCTCCCCACAAATGCTTGCTCAACTGTAGACAACATTCCTTTCCCAAGCTTAGCCAATCACATTGTACTTTCTAAATTTTGGAAAGTTGACTTTGACCACAGGGTAATTAATCTGATAATTACTTGATCTGCATGAAACACTGGGAAAGCTTTCTGCATTCTGACCTCTAATAAAATATGTTAGATTCAGAGCGGCAAAGGTAAGATTTAGTCAAATTTTAGAATACTTCATGCATAACCTTAGCCATAACCTTAGGAAAGAAAAGAAGGACAACGGTAACTCTAAGGTCACGTTTTAGTCCTGTTTAGCCTGTCAACACTTCATTTCACAACTGTTGATTGGTCACTTACCACGCAAATGAAAAAATGGGAAAGGAATGTTGTTTTCAGTTGAGCAGGCAATTGTGGGGAGGGATGAACAACGAGCTCCCCTAAAAACGCCTGTGTGGGAGGCTACCAAAATGGGGGCAAGACCTTCCAAAACATAGTTGCTACATGCATGACCTTTATTTTAAAAGTAAGAACTAAACATTAATTTTTGCTGTTATTGTCAGACATTTACATTGATACTCTTACATTTTTATAAGCTACTGCATGTAGACACTTTACCAGCCAGGTATAAAGAAATGCATGCAGGCTAGTGGCAAAACCTACATGTATGGTAAAATTACTTCCAGTTTTACATTGTTACTTCATTATATGGGTATTCAGAAATAACTTTCTTTATCACTGCTTTTTTTTAATTTTTAGATTTAATTAGATTTCAATTATTGACCGATGATCAATCAAGACTTGTCTTTGAGGTTAAGAAGGATGAACAAGGAAGGAGTTTCCTACGTGAACTGAACAAAGCTATAGGATGTAAGGAAATTCATTATTATAGTAGTTTAATATGTTATGCTGCACAACAGGTGTAAACTGTAACTTTGAACATTGATGTGTTCATGTTCTTTCTTTGAAACAGTTTATCGGCAGAAGGCTCATTTAGTTGGAGTACCTGATTTCAAATGGCTGGAGAAATATCAGCAGAATATTGGCAGGAAAAGCTTTTTAAACACAGGTGAGGATGATGCTTTAAATTTATCAGGGCTGTCATTTAAACAGTGCTGTCCCTAAATTTTAGCTCAGCAGGTAAGGGACCATTCATGGCCAGTAAGGCAAAAAATATCTGCCAGAGGTGCACTTTCCAGGGGGGAGGGGGGCAGTGGAGTGAGAAACATGGCTTCAACCTCGCTGTGAAATTTAGGAGCTAAGTTCTCTGAAATGTCACTCCTTCATTTTATGACTTTTTATGCAAATCAGCCATTATCTTCAGACAACAATGAAAAATGTTTGATTCCAATAATTTAACTCTTTCTTCAATGCTCTCTTTCCACAATGTGTGGCCCATAAAGAAAAAAGCTGTGTATACTTTAGTACACTTCCATATATTGATTCATTACCTTGATCTAATCGGATCACAACTTGCATATTTTTTTAATAATGATAATAGGTCTTTATTGTTTTTTAAGCAAAAATACATGCTAAAACCAAGAACACTTACATTAAAAATAGCAGAAAGAATTACAAGGCTTAAAAAAATTTTGTGTGGAAACATTGAATTCAACATTCAAGATCCACATCGCATTAAATAGCTACTCTGTATTTAAAAAATAGCCTATTGAAAAAACTATTTTTAACACACTGGGTAGTAACCCTGATGAGTTGAGCTAATTTAATTTTAGTAAGTCTTAGAGCGGTTGCGGGTGGTAAGAATTGTTGCTTCAGACGGTAGATTTTACCGGTTACTGCCTGATAAGGAGAACACTGCATAAAGGGCCAAGCAGGGATCTGCTTGGCAACTATGAGTGTAGCAGCATCACCTCTGTTGACAGAAAGAACCATGAAACTATTAAGAAAACTAAACGAATCACAGATTCCACACAGCTGAGGTTTATTGTGCCAACCTACAATCTTGGACAATACTGTTGAGAAAATTGCATGACTACTTGGGGGGCATTTTTTCTAAACTTCGTAGCCGACCGATTCTTCCCTCCCCCCCCCCTCCCCCTGGAAGCAGTGTTGTTGGGTCTTCAAAAGAAAGCCGGATCCCTAAGCATTTATAGGAAGCAACTTTGAAGTGGGGGAGGGGGTTTTCTTTACGCAAAGCCATTGATTTGGAAATAGTTTTGTTGCGTTAGGTAGTGCACATTAATAAAAACATTTTCTCAAGTAGTTTTGTCCAGGATTGTAGCTTTGCAGTGATGCTGTTTGTAGGACTTGCTGGGGCAAATGCCCTGATAGGTTCTGAGTCCAACAGTAATAATGGACCCTCTTTACATGATGTTACAAAGAGGATAATCACCGGTTACTTTCATAGGCAGCAAAAAGAACCTCCTTCAGAATCTGTTTGTGCTAAAGTGTTTGTGTAAAGAATTTCCTTTTTTCAGTATGGTAATTATTTGCGACTTGAAACTCTTAACAAATTCTGTACTCACACAATTTGTTACTTAGATAGTCTTACACTGTTATTTACTTGTTTCTGTTTCACTAAATCACTTTGATCAGAAGAATCTAGGATGATGTTAAAAATCAATGAATATGTAAGTAATAATATAAAGTATAATAAAGAATTGATGGAAAGTAAAGAATTAATGTTAGGCTTAGTACCTTTACATGTATACTGTTTTTTAAGTAATTGACAAATGAAAATGTTTACTTAGTAGAGAACCAGTTCATTGTCAGTACTATTTTTGATAATGTTGATAACATTACTGCCATGATATGTTTGGTTTATTTTAAAACAGATGGCTGGCCATGGATTCATCTTGATGAGGCAGGCTCAAGTGGATCTGAAGTAGTTGCAGGTAGGTATACAGGGCTGCCATTAAGAGGCAAGGGCTGGGGATTTCCCCTGGCTGCTATGAATGCGACCCCCATCTACTTTCAATGACAAAGGAAGATAGAGGAAAAGTAGAACCAAAAGAAACCCCTAGATGTTTGATTTCCTGCCTACTTGTTTTATTTACCCGGCAAATTGAAATCTTAGGGATAACCCTGAGGTACAAATGTTAGCCTGAGAAAACAGCTAATATTTTGTGATGCCACCACTGGTCTCCCCATAAAAATTCAATACTGAGGACATGCCACTTCCCAAATTTGGGTAGTGCTTCTGATTGGCTGAAGCAAATTTCCCTCACGGCACAACCAATCAGAAGAACTACCGAGATCTGGGTAGCGACACATCATTAGTTTGGAATTTCTCTACTTGTTCTTAAGATGTCGTTTCATGGAAATACCACTGGTGACGTTACAAACTCTTTGCAAATGTACGTCAGAGTCACCTTAGACAGTCCCTGTATGGTGTACACTTCTGTGAGAAAGACTTTATGTGCTGCTTCCCCCAGGGGTGTAGGGTGACACCTAAAAGACAGGCCTGGGTTATTTGTTGAAACATTAGAATTGTATCCCTAGAGGAGAACAATCTTGTGGTGTGAATACAATTATTGTAAGGCCTTTCTTGACCCTTACATTGTATTAAAGGAGATCCAACACCACACAGCATGAAGGCATTTGTTTGTTTTTTTCATTTTTATCCCACAGCCCCAGGCAATTTTTTTAACCTGTTTGGGTAAATATGAGCTTTCCGTCCTCTCATTCCTACTCTACCTGCCCCTTCTCCACCCCTGTGAGTCTTGTACTGTCCTAAAAAAATAACATCAAAATCATTAATTTCATTTTGGACAGTCACCTCAATGGGTTTTGCATACTGATTGTATCTACATTGTACACTGTAGTCTCATATTAAATTACAGCCTGTATTTTCCACTTTATTGATTACATGTCCATCTCCACAATGCACATAGACTTTGGGAGAAAAAGGAGGTTATACCCTAAAATTGTTCATGTTCTTTTGTGTTGCTTTGGTACCAAGTGGTTCATTACACTATTTTCTTGTAATTTGTCTGCATACATTAGTGGTTTGCTGATCATTGATTATTATTATATTATTGTTTTCATGCTTCAGAATCCAAGCTTGATGATGCAAGTTTGGACGTGTTTGGAATGCCAGGGTTTTCACCATCACCCACATTACACCCATCTGTATCAGCGTCTAGCTTATCAGGATTAGACGAGGCAGATAAGAGTGCCAACAACTCACCAGCCTTGCCTAGGAGGTCCATTTTACCTACAAGCTTTGGTGCTAGGGATGGGTTTATTAAACTTCATATGGCTTCAAGGGAAAGTGAATACACACATACAAAAAACTTCAAGTAGGTCACTGGTTTATAGATTTCTAATGGTACATGTATTAGATAAATATTTTAAATAACCCAACCAACTTACAAATACTGGTAAATTTACTTGTTGCATAATGTATCCTCAAAGACATCAGATCCAGCTTCTTCCCACCTCCACACCCACCTCCTCTCTTGCTCCATCAAGAGATTGGAAGAAGAGAAACTTTGGGAATTGGGATTTAGAGGTGTCCTTTTTTGTCATTAAATTTACATACAGGTTTAGAAGTTTTCTTGGCTAAAGTAAAGTGTTGGCTTGGACAAGCCAGAAATGTACGGCTGTACAATAATTGATGTCCACAAATCATCCTATCCAGTGACTGTAGCGCTGGGAACATCGACGGACTGTCAGCTGAAGGTTTTTTTTTTACCTTCAAAAAGGAAAGGTCCATTGTACAACACTCTTGATAATGAAGTGTCCGCAATAGCGAGGTTGGCTTTCTAGGAGAATCTGTTGATTGGGCAAGAAATAGGTGTCAATGTCTGCAGTAACGGTTGTCCATATTAAAAGGATTGAACTCAGAGTAAATTTGAGGGCTTTCCCCAGATTAAACTCATCACAAATAGATGAGCTTGGGAACTGGTGTCTTTACGGTTAGCAGGGTGCCTGATGCCATAGCTGCAGGGAGGTATCCATGGCAATGCTGGAATGTGGGAACTACCTAAACGAGCGCCTGCTAACCCTAGCACCTTCACACTGAAAATCAGTGGAAATAACTTACCTGAGAATATACTTACCCTGGCAACCAAATGCAAAAGAGAGAGGGAGGAGAGGGTGCAAGAATCCGCAATGAATCGCAATAGCTTAGCTGTTGATCCCCAAAGATCAGCTGATAACACTGCAAATGTAAAGCAATGAACCTTGAAACCCTGCAAAACCCCTGAAGGCCACCCCAAAGGTCACGTGTGGCAGATGAGGAAGACCGATGACTGCATTTGCTCAAATTTAGCTTTGCCTAAATGATATTATTTTAGCCACATGACAAAGAAAACTGTGTTCATAAAACTGAAAACTGGGTGTCTGTAAAGCGGGATTTTTTTTAACAAAAGGAAGTTAAAGCTTTTAATTATCTCTTAGTTTGTTGTATTATTTGTGATGTAGAGTGTTTGTTGGAACGTGGAATGTGAATGGACAGTACCCAGCTGAGGATGTCTCTCCATGGCTCGCTGTTGATAAAGACCCTCCTGATGTGTTTTGTCTAGGGTAAGACACTAATGCCGTCAGGTCTCTCTAAGGTGGATACCCCTGGTACTGGCTCTTAAGTGTCTGGCAAGAGCAACATCTCCCCTCTAGCTTTTTTTCTCTCTCAAGGGGACGGAAGGAAGAGAAACCTTAATAAGAGGTGTCTGTCTTATAGAGGGTTAAAGAATGTATAATGATGACTGTTCTCTGAAGAACAGTAGGAACTAATTCTTGGGGTAATTAACATTTACGCAGGAAAATCACAATTCCCAAGAGCCTCTTACGCTACACCATGTGCCTTAAATTTTTTTTCTTTTAATTTCATGTATAATTTATTACACCTAGGCGTGCTAGCAAAGCCTCATATTTTTGTCCAAAATGGGGACACTTTGGACAAAAGTATGATCTCTGCTGGCAGGGTGCTACTATTATTATTACATAAAATTAGAATTAAAGAAAAATTTAAAAAAAAAGTAAATAAGTGCATTTATTTTTCCCATATTTACAAGTTTTCAAGAGCTTGATCTCAGTGCTGAGACTTTGATAAAAAACATCACACCAAGAGAAGATGAGTGGTTAAAGGTGATAATACAAGGTCTTCACCCAAAAGGACAGTATACAAAGGTACACGTAAATCATCGCAACTATTACTAACATGCATATAGACTGATTACTGTATCGTTATTAAAGAGAAAAACTGAACCATTTGATTACTACATTTCATGTCTTTTTTTCGTCTTTGTTTTTTTAAAATAAATGTTTTCTTGTTATTCCTTAAGTATCAAGTGTTTCTATGACCATTATGAGGAAAAGGGGAAAAAATTGCTGCTAGTAAGAAATGAATTCCAAGACTGGGTCTTTTGAGGCTAAAAAAGTTATTTTCATGAGGAAGAAAAAAAAACCGTAAAGGAAATGCGACGTTTCGAGGAAAGTCAGAGAGGAAATTTTGTTTTTGATAGGTGAAAACGATTCGTTTGGTTGGCATTTTACTGATGGTTTTTGTGAAAAACAAACATCTCCCGCATGTTAGTGAAGTTGATGCAGAGACAGTAGCCACCGGCATCATGGGTCTCATGGTAAGAACTACTTTTTCTACTCATATACATAATCGATAACTGTGCTCACGTTGTGGGTGGCTCCTACTAAAATGTTCTACAATTGGTATAGGATCTAATGGAGCCGAGTCCCATTGTGGAATTGCATACATTTGTGCACATTTTAGGCATCCTGCTGATGAACAGCTACGACTTTTAGTCATTTTTCTAAGACTTTCAGATATTTCGAGCAACAGGAATTTGCCGTCTGCCTTCTTTAAATTTGTAGGCTAAGATGCAAACGTATTTTTTGAGCGAGCGAAATTTGCTCGTTTATGTTTGTCATGACGTGACCACCATCTTTCATTTTATCACTGAGGAAGATTGGGGAAAGTAGAAATTACAACCCGTGGGGTAGGTATTGAGGCGAAAGAAAGAGAGGGGGAGGGGATGGCGGTTTCAACATGGCCATTACGCGAAGCAAAACACTTGTGCACCTAAAGAAAACGCCTGCAATTCTAACGATTCTCCAAAGAACGGAGAATTTGTTTCGAAAAAAAAAATAATCTTTGGTGGTCGTCTTCTTCTGGTACTATGTTCACGTTTCCTACTGTCTACTTTGTTTTGAAACAGGGTAACAAAGGAGGCGTGGCCATTAGAATACAAATCCACAATACAACTATCTGTTTTGTAAACTCACATCTTGCAGCTCATACGGAAGAAATCGATAGGAGGAATCAGGTATCGATTCAGTTTTGTTGTAGAGTGTTCTTTTTGAAAAATCAAAAAGTGAATTGGTGTTTTATGTTATTTTGTTTTGAGATTTGCCTTTGCTAGTAACGCTCAGTTGTCCCAACAGGCGTTTTTTCTCCACCAACAGGACTACAGAGATATTCTTAGCAAACTTGAATTTGATGGGCCTCATGGATCACCGTCTATTGTTGATCATGAGTAAGTCAATCCAGGCGATTCCTAGTCTCTACCAACACCTGCATAGGAGAACTCTATTTTGGACAAGTTTCTATTAAGGTGGCTCGACTAGACTTTTGAAGGCAGTGAATCCCAAGTTAGACCATTAACCACGTTGCTATCGGGAAAAGGCCACCTCAGCTATATTAAGTTAATATAAAATGTTCTTCAGTTCTGTGTGGACATCAGAGTTGTCCTAGCAACGTGATGACGTCATCGCCTCTTTTCACTTGCTGTTATATTTCTCAGCACTGGAAGTTTAGATTGTTTAATGGAGCTTGTGCTTCGGTGGCTACACGCAGGGCTTGAAATAATTTTGCGGCTGGCCCCGGTCAAGTTGACCGCTTAAACTTATTTGGCTCGGACACAACCCGTTTTTAGCCGGATAAACATTTATTACGTCATATCTCTATAAAATTAAATTCTCCATTAGAAGCGTAAACGACCGGACAAAGTGTCTGGTCAGAATTTGACCCGACAAAGCATACTATTGAGCGGCCACTTCAAGCCCTGCTAATAGGGAAAACAAAGTGTACAAGCCATTTAAAGATCGGCTGCGGCTTATTGACTAGTTCAGTGGTCGCCATCACATTTTGACGTCATCGATAATCTGCAGAACCTATTTTGTCGAAAAGAGTGTAGGTTTGCGTAGCCGTTCGGATTGCAATTATTTATTTAGAATATAAGTAAACTTCACCAACATACCGTGCATTGATTTTCTTTTTAGCATCGTATTCTGGCTTGGAGACTTGAACTATAGAATAGATGACATGGATGGCGATCAAGTGCGAAGACTGGCGGACAAAGGTCAGTATCATATTCTACAGACGAATGACCAACTGGTGAAGCAAAAGAACGCGAAGAAATGTTTTAAGGGATTTCAGGAGGGTGACATCAACTTCAAACCCACCTATAAATATGATCCAGGAACCGATAACTGGGACACAAGGTGAGTTATTACATGAACTAACTCTTAGTGAGATTGATTATTGCGGGCGACAAGAGGAAACCCCAATCCTAATTTCCAGGTTGTTATTACGCATGCGCCGCATGTATGTAGCCAGCATTCGTTTGGACTCCCACTAAAAATGAATGGAATGCACAGAACGCAATTTGATCACCCGCATTTGCACTTTCTATCACTCGTAATCTGATCACCCGTGTTTTGACTATCTCTCACATGAAACCTAGGCAAAGCACAGCGCTGGAGCGAAAATGTGTTGACCTTCGATCTTTGTCGCCCGCACTCCGTAACCTTTGGTTAATACTAGTTCGTAAATTACGCTTATGGAGCTTAAGTAACTACGACGACAACGACAACAACAACGATAACGTCAAAATACGTTTGGTTTCATGAGCAAAACAACAGTACTGCACGTGCATTATTCTTTTCAGTACATTTCACGACTACTACGTAAAACCAACTAATGCGTCGTTTTCTGGAGGACGTGCACATACGAGGACGAATTTTTCTTTCTCTTTTTGAAGCTGGATAAGTCCTTAACAATTCAAGTCTAGGACAAAGTCGCCTACTTTTGACAAATTGAGCAAATTGACCTAATAGACGCAATTATGTTTGAAAGGACGTAAATTCATTTTTTGACGACTTTCTCACTACAGTGGTCGTCGTCGTCGTTGCTCAAAGCTCCCTAATAGAGAGCTTAAGGAACGAGGACGGCGATGTCAACTGGAACGGCATAAAAGCAATAGGTTTAGATTGGCAAAAAATCAACTTTGCACGTGCGTCACGCTTTTTAGTACATTTCTTAACCGTGGTTGCACGATTACAACATGAAACGTCCTAATTTCAACTCCAAAAATTATTTCCAACATTTGACGAATTAAACGAGATGGAATAAGCGCGATAAAGTTTGAGGCAGCGCGAATTCACTTTTTAAGTGACGTTTTTGTAGCCGTCGTCATCGTTGTTGATTAAGCTCAGTCCCTAATGAGAGGAGGTCGCCGACCTTGTCTTGATGATGAGCTCGCAATGAAGGACTGAGGCCTGGAATTTAGTGTACCAAACCCTCTCGGCCAACCGTGCCGGCATGGTGAAGTTCGATATGTGTGCACGACTTCTGCCGCCCAGGCCGTTGTTTTTCATACTATACCGGATAGTTTTTCGTGGCGCCACGTAAAGCTATCCGGTATACTGTGAACATTACCTTTGGCGCTCAATTAAAAGTTTCCAATAACATTTAACATTTTATCTGTTTCTTGTTTTCAGTGAAAAGGGACGCGCGCCTGCGTGGTGTGACCGTATTTTGTGGAGATCAAGTTCCCAAGTGAAACAAGTAGAATATCGTAGTCATAACTTGCTGAAGATCAGTGACCACAAACCCGTTAGTTCCTTATTTGAAGTTGGAGTGAGTATAATATGGCCAACACATGTTTTACACTGTTGTTAAAATAATAACAAAAAAATAAAAGTAGTTTTCACTTAACTTTTCAGAAAGAAAAAGCATGCGTTATTTCTCTGCTACTATAGGAACAGGCAGTAACATATGAACTAGCCAATCAGAATAAGTTGGTTTGAAATCGAATCTTCGCATAAATCGCATTGGAAAAATTAAAGAAGGTTGCGCTGGTGAAAGAACTGTAAGGTTCCTAAAATATGGCACACAGACAGCGGAGAGAGTTTGTGTTATCACACGTTCATGTTAAAATTTAAATGTCCTGTTTTTTATTTTCCTAGAATCATTTTCTTTCTTGCGATTCTCATTGTTTAGGTGTACAGATTTGCGAAAGTAAACAATTGCGGTCAAATATCTTTCCACCACCAAGGTGTATGGCCGAATACGGGCAAAAGACTGGATTCGTTTGTCCGTTCTGAAATAACATAAAACTTTTTTACAGGTCAAGGTTGTGAATGTGGAAAAAGAAAGACAAGTAATGGAAGACGTCATACGAACACTCGACCGGCATGAAAACGAGAATCTTCCACAAGTACAGCTCACCAAAACAGAGGTACATTGCACTTTGTTAGCTCCGTTGTTTAACCATGGCAGCATTAGCTCAGTCGGTAGAGCGGATAACTGCAGAGCGGGAGGTCGCGGGTCCGGTTCCTGGGATCCGAGCAGTACTCAGGGTCTTAAAATGACTGAGAAATCAAGGTGCTCCCTTTGCACTACAAGCGGCTAGGCCTTAGCGTGACTTGAATGGCCACGTGAAATCATGATTTTGTTTTTGAGCGTATTCAAATTCAAATTCGGAATGTTGTTAGTGGCTCCTTTCGGTTACTGTTAATAATAATAAGAAAAAACGCCTTTTCTGTACCCTCTGTTAATTTATAGGCAAATTAACTTTATCCACATTTTGATCGCGACGATGTCTCATACAAAAGTTACTTTTCAGATAATTTTCAAAGATGTTCAATTCCTTGAAAAACAGACCGCAACCTTAGAAATTGTCAACATTGGCCAGGTGGGTAATTTATTTGGATAAACTAAAGCTATGAAAGTGGAGAATGATCATCGCAGTAAATTTTCCAATTTAAGCAATTGCAAAGAAGAAGCGTAAAAAAAAAAAAAAAAATCAGGGTGTTTAGCTGTGTTTATTCCAGTTCTTTCGCCAAGTATTGAAATTCCCCCGCCTACTGAATTCCGCCATCCAATAGCCCTTGCGTCGCGGATGTCGCCAAATATAATTAGGTGATTTTCACTTGCAATGTTTTTTTACACCAAAATATTTTCGCCTGCAAATATCTGTAATCAAGATTTTCAAAATATGAAACAGTTATTTTAAACTCAACATTGGAGAGTCCTGTTTCTTTTTCTGATTGACTGACAGGTGGCAGCACAGTTTGCGTTTATAGCCAAGTTAGACGAAACCGAGTACTGCAAACCTTGGCTGACCATCAAGCCCGCCATGGGCATTATAATGAAAGGTATGGAAAGACATGATAGGTAATTCAAAGAGACTATCCTCACTACCAGTGCCATGTCTTAGGGCGCTTTCCATTAGTCAGAACTGGCCGGCCAGCCCATTTCCATCATAATGAGAATTTTACTTTTAATCAAAACTAACCATTTAGATCAGTCAAATCCTAAACATTATGTACAAAGGAGATGGTTTTTCAGCAAAACCTCTTGGAAAAAAGCCTATTTCTTTGCCAAAATATCTGGACTGTATTTGGTCCGCCCGGCCAGTTCTGACTTTTGGAAAGCGCCCTTAGTAAGTCCTGGACATTTTCGAGCCCAGAAAGCCTTTTTTTGTTTGCAATGTTTGCGTTAAGAGTAGTCATTTCCCCGCCCCCCCCCCCCCCCCCCTAATTTTTGGTAGTAGTTAACGAAAGAAAAGAGAATGGCTATGAGCCAACCAGTTTAACGTATTACCAGTCTTAGACTTTGATCTTAAAAGGTGGCTTTGGGATCGAAAAAGGAACGGGCCTCTGGACTCTGCCGTCGGTTTTGGGTTTTGACGATGTCAGACTCATTTAAATTGATGAAGAGATATCACAGAAAAATCGCTGTCTCTAGGAACTGCGATCCTTATAACTGAGTTTCACGAGCATGTGCAGAAAGTGGACCATTGTGTTAATGAAGTGAGGGTTATTGTTTAAAACTATTTAAAAAGCTTGACGGTAAGGAAAAACACAGTACAGGGCTCCAAGTGGAACTGAGTGAATTCAGTCTGAATCGCATATTCGACTTAAATCGCCATAGGATTTAACTCACTGATCGTCCGTTGCATCTCTCTCTTCAGTATCTCATTCAGCCGTCAGTCGTTGCTTGGGTTGTCACGCTACACTCCATATAACGTTAAGGGGCATGTCTGACGACCCTACTCGCCCTCCTATCCTCCTTGCCCCCCCCCCCCCCCCCAAAAAAAAAAAAAAACAGATGGAAGGGAAGAAAAAAAAAAAAAAAAAAAAAAGAAAGGCGGGAAGGGGATAACCAACACTCTGTAATACATTGAACTTTCTTGAAAACAATAAGCCTCCTTTGAAGCTATCTTACTTGAACATTTACGATAATTGTAGTTTAGCCTGCTGTTAATTGAATTGGAGTTTTACTATGTTGTCAGGGTCAACCAAACAAGTGAGGCTGACAGTTTATGTTGATAAAGAGTCTGCAAGAGCCATGAACTCTGGCGACGAAAAGATTGAAGATATTCTCGTTCTACACTTGGAAGGAGGAAAAGATTTCTTCGTATCCTTCAAACTCTTTTATTCATTACATTCAAAAAACCGCAAAAGCTTTAATTAAGTCATTTTGTTAATGCTTCGATAAACCATGTTTATTTTAGGCCTGTAAAAATACAGTCGCGGGATGGATTCTTTTATTTACACAGTGAGTTACTAACTCGGAGATATTAATTCATTATTTTTTTAAAATTTACAGTGTTGTCGCGAAGATTGTAAGTTACCATCTTTATATCACAAGTAGGGGGAGACTTAAATCGCTATGGGGATTTCTTTTCGTCATATTTTCCCCTCTATTTTCTTATGAAAGCAGCCGAGTGTCACCTTCATACTTGCCCGGGGAAATTGTCGGCTCTCGGCCCGTATTGACATCCCTCCTCGGTGCTGGCGAAGGAATTTATTTAGCACTTTTATTACCGATTATTTGCCCATAAATGGCATCTGGCCAATCAACATAGGGACTTTCATGAGTTGGGTTACACTCGCTGGCTTTTTTGAACGAACGGAAACTCACCAGGAAACACGCATCATTCGCATTATTCTTCTTTCTGTATTTCCTGAAATTGTCAGCGGGGAATGGTTTTTCATATCAGCCAAAGTGTTTTTTCATGTAACGTACTAGTCGTTTCTTAACTGTACACAGGTGTCCGTTAGCGGCAATTATATTCCTAGTGTGTTTGGTTCGTCTATTGAAGCATTAGTGCGCATGTACGGACCTATTAGGGAGGTGCCAGTAGCAACTCTTGTAGACTTGGTGAGTTCAGTCTATTTCTAACCTACGACGCATGCGTAATCAAACCCCGGATAGTAACGTCTGCCAAGAAGCGCTGAGATCCTTGTTCTGGGTTCTCAACGGACTCAAGGAATTACCGGAAGCGCGTTTCGAATTTGCCGCTTCAACCTGATCTAATATGTGCGACTGACTTTCCCATTGTAACTTGCTGCGGTAAACAGATTACGCATGAACACATACGATGTGAAAAAATAAGGGAAAGAATGTATTCGAGTTTGTACAATGGTTTACAAGTGGCGTTTTCAGATCGGTGGCATAGGAGAATTATTATATTATAATGCCTTTTTTGGTAAAAAGCCGCGGTAAATCATTGTTCGTGTAGCTTACTTAAGGAATGTTAACACAACACTGCCATAGGGTTTTGTGGCGGATATATGTCAAGAGTGTACTTTTATCGTGTTTTTACGCTAAATGTTTCTGCGCCTTCATCCCACCTTTTTCCTTTTTTGTAAAATACCGCAGAAAGGATTGCACCAAAAGTATTGTGTAAAGGTTTTTAGTTTAAATGGTTAGAACCAGAGGGTTTTGTTCCGGCAGACTCAAAAATGAAAGTTGCATCATCACATATTATTGCACTTATTATAACGTAGTGTGATTTCCTATAATTCTCTTTTTCTTTTTCTTTCACTAGGAGCATATCAATCCTTTACAACCTTCTACCTTATCAGATAACGAGCCACTAGAAATTCCCAAGGAACTTTGGCTTTTAACGGATCACTTGTTCAAAAGTGGTATGCGCCAGGTAGGTTGTGTATCAGATTAGTACAAACTAATTAACAATTAGTCGCCGAAGGCGACGTGAATATCGGCGAATAGTCACCGAGACGAAGTCGAGGTGACTGTTCGCCAATATTCACGTCGCCTGAGGCGACTAATTGTTTTAGTATAATTACATTGATGATTATTCGAGAAAATAAAATTATTGATCAATTTCCGACCCCGAAACATAAAAAAATCTGGCTGCCATTTTGAAAACTGCTAGCCTTCAATGCTATAATCACCGCGCGGTGATTATAGCGGGATAGTGCGAAGCTCCTAGCCAATCACAGCGCACTATTTTCGATAGTCATCGATGTAATTATACTAACGGCAGTTATTTCAGATTAGACGCGTTTTTATTTTCAGGCCTTTTCAGCTATATCCCCTCTTCTTGAGGACCTTATTTATAAGACTGCTGATGCTAAGAATAGAACAAAAACAAAACCAAAACAATCTTGAGAAAATCGTGAGTCTCTCAAGGCCATAACTCAGAATAAAGTTCTGTCCAGAGCATAGTATTCTACCTTTCTCAGCATTAGCAAAATAATGACGTGCACTGTAAATGTTTGCTGAATTAATCTTACCCTCTTTTGTTGGTCCAGGTCATCCTTGTCTTCTCAAAACATGAAGTCAAGTTTATAATCATTCCCACTTTCCTATTGCCCTTAATACACCCAGCTTGATTGCCCCACTTCCTCCACTACCCCTTCAAAAGAAAAAAAATTCAGAAGCGTTGTTTTCATTTGCTCTTGGGACAACTGTAATACCCACAGCAGTAATTGAGACAAATTCTTATGCAAAATTTTGGGGGGGCAAACTGAGTGTGTTATGAACAATACGAAAGCAGTGGTTTAAGGAGGAAACATCACAAGAACGATTTTCGTATTGTCCCAGACATATGAAGGTCCAGTCAGCCTCAGCTCAAAATTAAACTGTCTTATACTAAAAAGAATGTTGTTCTTTGTGTGGGTATCATTGTATCGTTAGGAGCGGTTATTTTTAATTTTATTTCCTCATTTTAATGACCGCATTATTCGCCAAATCAAGACTGATTTGTTCAGTCAATCCGGCTCGTATAAAGATGAACTGTATTTGTTTTTTAGTTATGCCAGCTTCCAGAGTAATACTCTGTACTTGCGTTTCTACAGGAGAATATTCTCAGGCAGTCGGGGTTCGAGGACGAGTTGGAAGATATCCGGTCGCATTTAGACTGTTGCCGAGGTGGCAAGTTGCGTATCCTTTTTACCTTAAAGTAACTTAAATGAAAAAAAATTAAAAAAAGTACGCAAAACAAAACAAAACAAAACGTCATACGATTCCAAGATGACTTTGTTTCCACCGCATAAATCATTCAAACGTGCCAATAATATAGGCAACTCTAGGTAGTGCTGCACTTGTCGTTTCGTGTTATGACCTGGGCTTTTTAAAATTGCTGAGAAACGTATCAACCGTTTCACTGACATCAGTTAAACTAATCCCTTTCTTTATGCCCAACCTTCTTGCGAAGGCGAATGTGGCGTCACTTTTTTGAAACACTTTTTCCAGGGTAATTTGTAGCCATAGAAAACAGCCGACATAGCGCGATTTCCAGGCAACATAGCGTTTGAGAAACAAGCGTGGAAATTCCGTACTGACGACGCGTGACTACCCGGATCTGAGTAGTGTTTCTGATTGGTCGTGCTGCGAGTGAAATTATCCTCAACCATTCAGAAGCACTACCCAGACCTGGGAAGTTATACGTCATCACAGTCTGTGGAATTTCTACGTTTGTTCTTCAGCGGGAAAACCAGTGGTGGTGACGTCAGGAAAGCTTTAGCGAAGACGTTCTTAAGCGACACACGTCAACCGGAAGTGGTCTTTTTTTCAATTTTCGACGGTGGTTTTTGCCCAAATTTTTGTACAAATCGTCTCTATAATAGTAAAGAAACTTAGAAATACAACTTTAGTAGCGTTAATTAATAATTAGTCGCCGAAGGCGACGTGAATATCGGCGAATAGTCACCGAGACGAAGTCGAGGTGACTATTCGCCAATATTCACGTCGCATGAGGCGACTAATTGTTTTAGTATAATTACATTGATCATTATTCGAGAAAATAAAATTATTGATCAATTTCCGACCCCGAAACATCAAACAGTCTTGCTGCCATTTTGAAAACTGCTAGCCTTCAATGTTATAATTACCGCGCGGTGATTATAGCGGGATAAAACGAAGCTCTTAGCCAATCAGCGCTCTATTTTCGATAATCATCAATGTAATTATACTAAGGTGCGTTAAAATGAAAAAGACCTCACTTTCGGTTGACTTGCGTCGCTCAAAAACGCCTTTGCTTAAGCTCCCTCTAAAGCTAGGTATCTTACATTCCTACTTTCTTGCCACAGTGATCGCCAACTGACTGTAAGGTAGACAAAAAAGAACAAACACAAACAAAACAGCAAATTTCTCTTAATTGCCGTAAATGACCTAATAAACGCCCACTTCGAATTAAATGCCTCTTAGTATAATTACATCGATGACTATCGAAAATAGAGCGCTGTGATTGGCTAGGAGCTTCGCACTATCCCGCTATAATCACCGCGCGGTGATTATAGCATTGAAGGCTAGCAGTTTTCAAAATGGCAGCCAGATTTTTTGATGTTTCGGGGTCGGAAATTGATCAATAATTTTATTTTCTCGAATAATCATCAATGTAATTATACTAAAACAATTAGTCGCCTCAGGCGACGTGAATATTGGCGAATAGTCACCTCGACTTCGTCTCGGTGACTATTCGCCGATATTCACGTCGCCTTCGGCGACTAATTGTTAATTATCTAATAAACGCCCCCTCTACGCTGTTAAAATTGAATTAGACGCCCCACTCTAATGAACGCTTCCTATGAGAATTACTCCCAGATACTAGGAACTAACAAGAAGGTGCAAAATCATTCAAATTATTCAGTTTCTTGCTTGATTAACGAGGCTTTTCGCATTTCATCTTGTTCAAGGTCTTGTGCAAAGTAAGGGTAGGCTAAGGATAGCAACACAATAACCCTGAGCGAGGATTCTGACATCGATGTTGGGATTTGAAAGAGCAATGTGGATCTCTAGACGACCTAGATGTATTAATTGATGTAGTGGATATTCTGCTGTTTTTAAACTCTCTTGATGTTTTCGCCGAAAGCATGTTTGGTCGAGCTTGTTATAGTTATGACCATGAACGCCTCCTATTTATTACACCCCCCGGTTAAATTTAGTAGACGCCCCGGGCGTTTATGAGGTCATTTATGGCAAGTCCGAAAAGAGACGTGGCAAGATTAGAGCGCTTTTGTCTTTTTCCCCCAGTGTTTATTTTTTTTTAAAGCTTGTTTTGCTTCCTTAACTGTTGGCCAGCCGGTAATGTTTATTCAGTAGCAGAGGCTTTACTTATTTTCTTGGAAGCGTTGCCAGAACCCGTGATTCCTTATGCCTTTTACCAGAGAGCGCTGGAGTGTTGTAATAACTTCATCCTCTGTAAACAGGTAGGTTATTATAGAGCCGAGTGTCAGTTGAAGGTTTTAGTAGTGCTGCATAACAATACATAATGAGTAGTCTTTTATGCTTTGTTTTGTACTAGTTGTGGAGCGCCAAAAGTTATGTTATGCTTAGTTTTTGATGATGATGATAATCGTGATGATGATGATGACGACGACGACGATAATGATGAGTATTATTATCATCATTATTTTTAAGAAAGTAGGAAGTGAGAACTACTGCGTTTTTTATCACCACGCCCTTCGCCAATAGCTTTCACCACTTGCTGTCCCTACTTCCTAATAGTTTTATTTTTAATATTTTGCAGCTGATATTCCAAATTCCTCAGAGCCACCGGAATGTCTTCACGTACCTCGGTGCATTCCTTAGAGAACTGTTGCTTCATTCTAATGACAATAAACTGGACGCCAAAACCCTAGGTGAGTACAACTTCTTTCCTTCTTACTTCTTTAGACATTTTTTTTCCTAGTATTCCATTAACAGGGGTCTTTTCTGCATGAGCATGCGCGACCGCTGAACAAGCGATGTGTATGGAGGCTCACCAGAGGGTCTGCCTTCATCAAAATGGCGCGTCTCAAAGCCATCGTCGCGATTATTTTTCTCGTTGGTCTTGGCGAATGTGCTCGTGATTTAACAAAATGTGTAGTTTGCAAAAAAAAAAAAAATTGTAACATGGTCTTAACAAAAGCGAAGTAGACCGGCTTTAACATACACGAGCTACCATCAAATTTCACCTTCCGACTTGACGTGGACAACATTGCGCGTATATTTAGTGCCTGTAGGATTGCGCTAACCTCATCAAAGTCTAAACAAAGTGCCGAAACATTTGTTGATGCAAGAAAACACTTTCAGTTTTCTTCGTTTTGAAATGAGAAAGGAACAGAAATATTCCAAAAAAAAAAAACCAGCAAATTTCAGCGCGCGGGCTCGAAATGCGCAAAAGCCGGTGTTGAGTTTAGCAGTGAATTAATATATGTTCTACAATTTTCCCAGCACTTAAAAGCTACAAAATTAACAGCACACGAGACGTAGATTAGTCACCTGGTGAGATGTTGGTGGTAGTCACTCTGTATGTCTCGAAAAATAAAAAAAATGAATATCAATGAGACACAGTCAAAACTGTATTCAATAGGACCGAAATTAAAGTCGAATCTTGTGACCGATTTCGATGAAACAAACGGTTAGGTTTCCCAAGAAGTACAGTAAACATGTGATGCCGACCAAAAGTTAAAAATTTTTACAGCACTTAAGTTCTGGCTAAATGAATATTCCTGTTAATAATGCGTTACAATGTTAGTCCACGCAAAAACAAGACGTTCTACAATTTTCCGATAAACAAACTTTGCATCGCTAAAATACTTAAGGGAACAACTTTCTATTCCAACCGATAACGGCGTGGTAGTCGCCCGCTGATCGTTATTAATCCACTCCCGAAATATGGCTAAATCAGCTATGAACAAATTATTGACAGAAATTCCCTGCGGTATCGAGAAACTAATTTACATCCGATTTATAGACAAACACTAAATAAATAACATTTTGCTCAATAACTACGCATCAGCAATGCATTCTATGCCAAACTTTGCGGTTCTTGAACGGGAATCAAGACACGAGTCGAGCGCCAAACAATAACAAGCAGCCATGTTCGTGTCAGACATCCTTGAGAAACTCGCTCTTTCACCTCGCTCAGCGCATCAGTCTCCACTTTAAATCACCAGATCTTTACTTATCTTGTACAACGAAGCTCTTTCCTAAGTTCCTTCTACCATTTCAATGTCAAGCAAGCTTTCAAAGTGAACAATTTGGCTCCTACGACTATGCACCATGTCGCTGTCACTGGTCGCGAGCTGGTCGTGTGCTCTTTGTCAAGTCAGGGGTCGCGCATGCTCATGCAAAAAAGACCCCTGTTGTATCACATTGTGGATGATACATTTATTAGGGCGATTCTCATTGAAGTCTTGTTAAACAGAATCCAACGCAATTAGAGATGATTACTTTTCTCAGTCATAAGTATCCTTAGGTTGCGACTACAATCGTTTGGGTACTTTGTCTTCCATGCGTGGAAAATGTATCATTTCTCCTTCTCCCTTCTCCCCCCACTCTCCCGCCCCCCCGGACAGTAATAGGGAGCTTAAGCAACGACGTCGGCGACGGCAACGAGAACGGCAAAAAAAACAATAGGTTTTTTGTACATTTCTTTGCCGTCACTTCACGATTACGGCGTGAAAATGCCTAATTTCACGTTTTGTGGAGGACGTGAACACAAGGCGACTTTTTTTTCTCTTTTCTTGAACTTCGATACAGTCTTTTAGAATTCAACTCAATTGACGAATTGAAGGAGATGAAATAAGCGCGATTAAGTTTGAAACAGCGCGACTTCCCTTTTAAAGTGACGTTTTCGTTGCCGTCGCCGTCGCCGTCGTTGTTGCTTAAGCTCCCTAATGTTTGTTAAACACCTTGAACAGCATCTTGCTCAGGTTATGGACGTCACCTTTGATCGGGATGGGTAGTAAGATAGAAACGTCCTTTCCTTGTTAACAGCCTGTTTTCTTTTAGCGATAGGCTCTTTTATCATTTCTCTGTGCTTTCTTTACTACTGCAGCCACTTTATTTGGTACTCTGTTTCTACGCGCACCAAAGAACAAGGAAGCACGTCTGAGCAAAAGAGCCATAAATCAGCTGACGCAGAAGAAGGCGCGGTTCATGTATCACTTTCTGATCAACGAGTTCGGTCCTTAAGGTGATGTTTCACGGGACAATTTGCAACGACGATTTTTATGGCAGCAACAGTTGGAACAATGTTGCACCAACTCCAGCAAATGTCGCGACAATGCTGCATGGCTCTGTTGCGCTGGAAATCGTCTTTGCGAATTGCCTCGTGTAACATCGCCTTTCGTTGAAACCGCAGTACACTTGTGTCCACAGTTGCAGTAACATTAAGAAAATGAAAATCCTTCTGTGTGTGAGTTTTCTTCTTCAAAAGAAGAAAATCACAGGGGATCGTAGTCGGCTGAGTATCAGGTAGTTTTTAAAGTATTATGCGATACCAGAAGTTGTCTTAGTAACGCTCGAAAACGAAAGCGACTATACGAGGTGGCTGGTAGCAAGAATTGTTTGTGGGCAACTAGACACGATTGAGTTAATGAAGTAAGAGCTCTGATCACATATTTTATATCCGAAAACGCAGAAAAGAATGACTGTCATAGTCTAAACACAAGTAGGTTTAATGAATAGACCCTACCACGTTTTTTTCAACTTTTGACATGGACCAGTAAGAGAAAATCCATCGACACCACTGAAAACAACGCCTTTAGTAAAAATGCCAAATTTGAAAGTGTTTGTATAGGTAATAGCATGATTTGTAGTGATATTTGGCATAAATACCACGAGTGATATTTCGAAATTGTTATTACGTAATTTCACGAGCCGTTAGGCGAGTGAAATATGAGACAATTTTGAAATATCACGAGTGGTATTTATGCCAAATATCACGTACAAATCATGCTATTATTTGTTTATGCTACTACCCGTAAAAGGTTTGTAATTTTCACATGTAGGTATTTCAAATTAAGCTGAAATACCACTGCTCTAAGCCAATCAAATTGCAGTAATTTCTCATGTAGTAGTATAATGTTAAAAACTAACGAAGGTATAGCTTCTCAAAGTCGCGAAATTTTACAGACGTTTGTATGGTGGGGACACAAACTTGTGATAATAGGGAGCTTAAGCAGCGACGTTTTTGATCGACGCACGTCAACCGGAAGTGAGCCTTTTTCTCTTTTAATAAGCCTTGACGCTACCATATTTTATTGTCAAGTGTCTTAATTCTTATAGAGACGATTTGCCCAAAAATTTGGTCAAAATCACGGCTCAAGAGGGCAAAAAGTCCACTTCCGGTTGACCTGCGTCGCTCAAAAAACGTCGCTGCTTAAGCTCACTGATGAGAAATTTTCTTCTCCCTCTTTCTATTGCCAGCATGGTCCAGAGAGTTGTTATAAAGGTGGGTTGGTCACAAAAAAGAAACGAAAGAATTGCTCTTTCTAAAACGTTATTTATTTGTCACACCAAAACGTACCACTTGTGTAAATATCTACTTTGCAATCCAAAAATTGTATTCCACACTTTGTCGTTCATAATCTAGCCTGCCTAGCTTGCGAGATTTATCGCGCGTGGTTGCCTCATTCCACGATTGCTTTCATTTTTGTTTTTGATCAGGCAGTTAAGCCGCGAGAAGAATGGGGAAGAGTCAAAATTGAGATTCCGCGCGGCGGAAGACCAGCCCACACTGATCCCGCCAGCTACAATTCTGGACAAAAGTCCTTGGGACAATGATGCAGTATTCATAATTTTCTGTATAATTTCTTTGCCGTTATAAAACGGTACATCCTTTTCGAAGTTTTCTTGCAGATTTCTCTCTCTCCCCCACCCCCCCCCCCCCTCCCACCCTGTACACTGTTGAAACTTGGAAAACATTCTTAATACGCGCGTCCAACGTTATTTGTGGGTTGGGAGGGGCTGGGCATGTATGAACTGAAAAAAGCTCCACAAATGCAAATGTGTCTCACGGGAGTTTTTTTTGTCCATGATTGTACATAGGCTGTAGTTTTAATCAAAATGCCATTGTTATGTAATCCTGTACGCCTCACCTTGCTTTCTTAATAGACCCATCGCTTTCTTTTTTTCAAGAAAGTCCAGTTTCATTTTTAAAGGAAATACGATTTTATCAAGATATTTTTTTAGTCACTTTGATTGTTTGGGGATTTTATCTTAAGCAATGCATTAACTATTTTAATAAATCGGGGCTGATATGTTAACTTTGTAAATAACATTAAAAAGAAAAATATGATTAAAAAGAAAAAATAACAATTGGTAATTTATGTAAAGCACAAGTGGGAATGTACTTGTAAGTAAGTAAATTTCAATGCCCTAATTCTTTATCTATAGGCTTTGTGATTGTTAAACTCTTCCACTCTCGTCCGAGGATCATTTGTCTCGAAAACTGTTTGGTAGTTTGGAACATGTGAAGGAAATCCCACGATGTTGCCTTTCACTGAAAGCAAACTTTTTCTATCAATACAGTAGCAAGGAAAAGGCCATTTCTGCGCTTTTTCCAAAAATGATTATGAAATCGTTTCTTATATTTTGACTTAAGCTGTGTGTAAGTGAAAAGTTTGAGAACACTTACTCAACCGCTTATAGCAAAAAAAGAAAATAATAAGCCGTGGTTTATTTATATACTGGGTGTTCGTTGCGCGCTTCACTGTGTTTTCTTTTGTATTAGGGACCTTAAGCAAGGGCGACGACGACGGCTGTGAAAACGCCGGTAAAAAAAATGGATTTGCGTTCTTTCAAACTTAATCGCGTCTATTTGGACCCGCTCAATATGTCAATGAAGGCGACTTTTCGTGGAGTTGAATTCTTAAGGAGTTTTATTCAGGTTCAAAAAGAGGAGGAAAAATTCGTAGTTGCATGTCCTCGTCTTCCATAAAACGACAAATTTGGAGGTTTCACGTCGTAGCCGTGCAGTGGACGTGAAAGAAATGTACTAAGAAGCGTGATGCACGTGCAGATCTGTTGTTTTGATCATTAAACCTATTGTTTTTTGAAGTTGTCGTCGTAGTTGATTTAGCCTTAAGCTCCCTGTTGACTTCTTCGACGACGATGAGGCCATTTTGAAGCGCAAAGAATTACGGGCCGTACAGGATGCAAAATAAAATCAGGGTGGATAAGTAGTTGCGCGAGTTTCTTGTTTTGTCATGGATAAAACTGATCGTTGTGCCTTCTTTGGCTGAAACTAAGTTATGGAAAAGTCCAAATTTTTGATCGCTCTGTTTGTGTAGTCTCCATCATCTTTGTTTTGGACGGTCCATAATGCTTTGCGCCTAAAGGTGACCGCCGCATCGTCGAAGAAGTCAATTCTAAACCTGCCTGAGGTGGTAATAACGTTCAGCGGATATCCACTATGGCCATGCCGAAAAAGTGTTCAGTTTTCCATCGCCCAGCCGCCCCATTTTTTTTTCTGTAAAATCAGAATAGGAAAAAGAGAACAATATCCTTTCTGATGTGGAAAGCAAACGAAGTTAAATGTCACATTAGTTATACAGTGTTATTTATTTCGTCGAGTTTCCCGTAAAAAGCGAGTGGAGGACATATTTTGTCTTCGTTCTCTTTAGTCGCTTTTCAACAATTACGTCAGTAATTGGATTGAATAGCATGGTATCACCGCTAGTTTTAACCGAGCCACAAAAGATAGGGCGAGGAGAAGCCGAACAGAAAGAAATATTCCTAATGTCTCTTTTTGCATGCAGTCACGACACACATATATCTTAGTCCTCAGAGAACAGGTTAGCCTTCTCTTCTTTTTGGTGTTGGTTCTTCTGTGGCTTTACTAAGTAATCCTTAATCGTACCGAAAAAAAATTACCAAAGTACCCTTTTGTATAATGGCATTGAATATTAAAGATTTATGAGCATGAAAATATAGGGTTTGTGTGTGTGTGTGTTTAAGAGCGGCTGTCTGTAAATATCGACCAGGGGTGGGAAAAATGAAAATTTCGAAAAATCCCAAAAAAATTCAGTGGACTACCCTAGGTACCTTACCAATGAAAATATAAATTTTACTTTCATCGGTTAAATATTTTTGCAATACAGCGAGTGCAAAGATTGACCGCTTCACGGCCTCCACCGGGCCGCTTTTTCGTGACGCGCGACAGGGTAACGAAAAAAGCTCGATTTTAGTCTACTTCAAACATCATTCAATTCACAATGCTTCTCATCGTATTAAAGGGATTTCAAAATACATTTTGAGTGGTAATATGCTTCAATTAATTGCAACCAGAATATTTTACGGATTTTAAGATACTTGAATAATTTTGAGGATTTCACCCGAGCAAAATTTTGTCGAAATTCGAAGGCCTAAAATTCAACCCGATACATCGTTTTAAGAAGAAATAGATATCTGACATTAAAAAGCAATCTTTAAGCTTTCGAAATATGGGTTCAAAACTTTGGGCAACAAGTGAAATGAATTTTTGGGAAAGCGAAATTCAGGAAGCACTTGAGTGAAATTTGACCTCTCTGACTTGACAGTAGTTATGAGGTTCGGCGCGACACGGTGAATTCTAAAACAAATCGTTCAGCCCAGGTATGTTTAATTCAGGCGATTCCAAGTCCCACAGTGATACACACGTAATTGAAAAAAAGTAAGATGGAAAATTGTACCTCAATGTTTAGCCAAAAAGAAGGTCAAATCCCGGCTTTTTATCGTAACCTGTAGCTTAACGCTAATGTAAACATAAAGGTCAAGTACGCGTATCGCGACACAGCAAAGTGTTCAAACTTTACACCAAATATCTATCCTTTCTAGTAAATATGAGGTCGGCAATATTTTTGTTTGTACCTTATGTCCTTGCTTGTCTTCATGACCGCAAAAACTGAGGCAAACTGCAGCGAAATCCCCGCGCACTCGACCTGTGTCAAGGAATGCTGTTACGTGAGTCGAGACTGCGTTACATAATGTGACAAACCAAGAGATTTTTTTCTTTTCTTAATTCGTCGTAAAAAAAATGCCATCTCTTATGAACATGCGATAACCATACTATTTTTTTCTCGCCATTTACCTCGCAGCTTTACGATCGCAAACATGTGAACCCAAACGTCATGAAACATGTCAAATAGTATTCATTAGCGTTATGTAAATACATTCTTTTTGTTTGTTTGTTTGCTTCAAGTCAAATGTTACTTTTCCATCCCCATATATTAGTTCTAATTTATAACGATTGGGAAATATCCTAACGCGTTGTATAGGACCGCTTTCGCTATACCTTACTTTTAGTGAGAATGTCTCCCGGAGTCATCGATTTCTTGATAGCGCGATTTTCGTTAGAAATAAAGTTTTCGGTAGCGAGAGCTCGGCTATAGCAGACGTCTACTACTGGCTGATGTGCGACCACACTGAGTGTGAATATCGTCGGGAGCTCTGGTTGGGGGTGAGTGTGGTTCAAGTGCCAGATACTTCAGCACAGAGCACCTACTCATCAGGGAATGTAGCCGATCAATTGAGCGCCACATTACAGACACACTGCAAGCCAGTTTTGCCAACTGTGGTTTAAACACTGAAGCAGAGCTGTTATTAGCCAGGGCGGGTAAGTTTGAGACATGATTATACATATATATCTTTTAAAAACTCACGACACGCCCTACATATTGCTGACAAAGAAAATAAGCTGTTATTATAATGGAGAAGGTAGTCTTCCATTTATAGCGCAGGATTTCCTTTTACAGGAAGGCGAGTTTATGCTTAGTCTGGTCCTCAGTTTAAATTAATTTGTGGCTTGCCAATGACAAATGTACACGCCAAAAAGTATCAATGATAATTCGAAAAGGCACAGAGTAGACATAATTATTTGAGCGCCTCGTCCCCACTCCTTTTTGGGATCGCGGCTCCGCCGCCAAAACTTTAAATTTAATCTCACAATACCGCCAGCTGCGCAGGCTAAACTTACATAACATTTTTCGGCAGTGCCATCCGATGCTAAATTCGTCACGGTGTTTCGGGCAAATCGTTATTTGAAATTTTGAGAGATCAAATTCAAATACACCTGGGACAAAAGTGAAAATGACGATAAAAATGGACTTTTTATTTCCTATCCTTAGATTGAGAGCAAACTGTGCTTGGTCTGCCGAGTTCTGTCCGTGGACTGGGGATAGCCATTCAATTTTTAGGGAAGATTTGAGGATCGGAGAAATCCCAAAACTAAAACCTTTCAAGCCAAAATTCCAAGAAAAACGTTCTCGCGAGGAAAAGGCGAAGAAAAGAGTGATAGAAAATCATAACGGACAATATCAAGGAAAAAAAAAAAAAGGGAAAAGTGAGCCAGTAGTAGACGTCTGCTATAGCCGAGCTCTCGCTACCGAAAACTTTATTTCTAACGAAAATCGCGCTATCAAGAAATCGATGACTCCGGGAGGCGTTCTCACTAAAAGTAAGGTATAGCGAAAGCGGTCTCCGTGACCCGTTTCTATACAACGCGTTAGGATATTTCCCAATCGTTATAAATTAGAACTAATATATGGGGATGGAAAAGTAACATTTGACTTGAAGCGAACAAACAAAAAAAGTATGCATTTACATAACGCTAATGAATACTATTTGATATGTTTCATGACGTTTGGGTTCACATGTTTGCGATCGTAAAGCTGCGAGATAAATGGCGAGAAAAATATAGTATGGTTATCGCATGTTCATAAGAGATGGCATTTTTTTTACGACAAATTAAGAAATGAAAAAAATCTCTTGGTTTGTCACGTTATGTAACGCAGTCTCGACTCACGTAACAGCATTCCTTGACACAGGTCGAGTGCGCGGGGATTTCGCTGCAGTCTGCCTCAGTTTTTGCGGTCATGAAGACAAGCAAGGACATAAGGTACAAACAAAAATATTGCCGACCTCATATTTACTAGAAAGGATAGATATTTGGTGTAAAGTTTGAACACTTTGCTGTGTCGCGATACGCGTACTTGACCTTTATGTTTACATTAGCGTTAAGCTACAGGTTACGATAAAAAGCCGGGATTTGACCTTCTTTTTGGCTAAACATTGAGGTACAATTTTCCATCTTACTTTTTTTCAATTACGTGTGTATCACTGTGGGACTTGGAATCGCCTGAATTAAACATACCTGGGCTGAACGATTTGTTTTAGAATTCACCGTGTCGCGCCGAACCTCATAACTACTGTCAAGTCAGAGAGGTCAAATTTCACTCAAGTGCTTCCTGAATTTCGCTTTCCCAAAAATTCATTTCACTTGTTGCCCAAAGTTTTGAACCCATATTTCGAAAGCTTAAAGATTGCTTTTTAATGTCAGATATCTATTTCTTCTTAAAACGATGTATCGGGTTGAATTTTAGGCCTTCGAATTTCGACAAAATTTTGCTCGGGTGAAATCCTCAAAATTATTCAAGTATCTTAAAATCCGTAAAATATTCTGGTTGCAATCAATTGAAGCATATTACCACTCAAAATGTATTTTGAAATCCCTTTAATACGATGAGAAGCATTATGAATTGAATGATGTTTGAAGTAGACTAAAATCGAGCTTTTTTTGTTACCCTGTCGCGCGTCCCGAAAAAGCGGCCCGGTGGAGGCCGTGAAGCGGTCAATCTTTGCACTCGCTGTATTGCAAAAATATTTAACCGATGAAAGTAAAATTTATATTTTCATTGGTAAGGTACCTAGGGTAGTCCACTGAATTTTTTTGGGATTTTCCGAAATTTTCATTTTTCCCACCCCTGGTCGATATTTACAGACAGCCGCTCTTAAAACCCTTCGGTATACTTTGCCACAAATTTGCTGTGATCTAGCTTTGATGCTGTAGATTACTTTCATAGTAAGTAAAATAAATTTATGCTGCCGTGATCATAGCTTCATTTAATACGTCTGTTGCCAATTTAATTCTTAATTAAGGGAGGTCAACAATATGTATTTTCAAAAGAGAATAATAATAGCTCTCTCTCTTGCTATTTTTGGATGTCCACGTTCCAGGGGCTCTATTCTAAAGTCCAGTCCACACATTTCTAGTCTACGATGTCTCTCCTCATTCAATATGGCGTCAATTAAGCTTCTATGAAGGAAATTTTTTCGCCTCGAAGACAGAAGTGGAAAGATGTTGTAACTTTTCATGGGCTTTGGTATGAGACTTATCGGAGTAAAAGAAGAAGGCAAAGTCTACAACGATGTGTTCGATGGTGTATTTACTTGTTGCAAAATTTCGAAATTAAAATTTTGTCCGTATCTGCTTATAGATGCTCTCTGGGCAAAATAAATGAAAGTTAAATATTTATTCTCATTTCCGAACGTTTGATATTCGGGAACGCTTTTGCTTTCATTATATCTTTACTCTGATTTGATGCACCTTAAAGCCAGCTTAGAGTCGGCACCCCATCCATACGTATACGTACCTATCAAGAATATTGATAATTCCGTGTATAAGTAATTTTAATAAACGTGTTAGGCTCGTTTAAAAGCGGTCCTAAAAAGCAGTAAAGCGTGGAGAAATGTTACATATAAGCGAGAAGAAAAAAGTTAAAAGCGATTTTCCAGAAGGAGAAAAAAAAAAATTATCCTTCGAGCCGGATTCGAACCAGCGACCTAAGGATGACATGCTAACCACTACAGTCCTCCGCTCTACCAACTGAGCTATCGAAGGAGTCACGCAAGGCAAGTGGAAATTTAATGTAAATAAATGCTTGGCTGGTCAGCTGATTATCGACTGATTCGAAGGCTTGTACATTAAAAATGATCATAGGAACTATTGTAGTTCTTTAATGAAACGTAGTATTCCAAAATAATGACCCTGACCTTTACGATGGGTTTGCCCATGTCTCAAACCCCACGTTTCACCCGCTCACCTGATATGACGTAAGAACACAACGGGTTGCCCGACTATGGACCCACTTTGGTCCCTGCTGTGTTCATCTTGGCGCCAAATTGAAACTTAAAAGTACTAAAGTTAGGACAACAGAACAGAATTTCTAACGCTTCTGTAAATGTTGATATCACATTTAGTACATTCAGAAGCACCTTAATTCGCAGCTTGGAATTTCATTCCAACAGAGGTCAACATATATTACTGCTTTTGACCGGTAAGCGACAAAGAGCTGCAACACTGGATATAAAGGCGCGAATGAATTCGCCGTTTTCATTGCTGTTTCAAAATTAAGTGCTGATTTATATACTGTCATAGTGAGTTTGGACTGCCTTTGCGGCTAGTGTGAATTTTTGTCTCATGTTTATGCTCCATGTCACAGTTTGTCGCAATTTTAGGAAAGGTGGATAGCGGTGGTGTGTTTCATATTAAACGACAGTTCTGCAATCTGTAAGTTAGCAGAAGTCCTTCCCCTCTCCAGTGATTGGTGACACCTATCACTCAGACTCGTACCCAGTACTAGTCGATCGCTATTTATGTGTTTTTGGGGTGAGAGAAGATTGGGAATTAGGTTGAGGCGGGCGGGGTCTCATGAGTCTGCTTATGAGCGGCGCGAAGTGTACCCTGGGTACCAGAGATTTTTCTCGCGTGCAGCGGGAATTTTCGGTGTTGGCTGAAGGCCGACACATCTTCGGCCGTAGGCCGAATTCAGAAACCGGAAACCGCGCTAGAAAAGTCTCTGGCACCCAGGGTACGCGAAGTGATCCTCAATGCGACTATTCCTCAACCTGACAACCCGATGTCATTTTTTTTCTCTTTCTGAGAGCGCGGTAAAAGATTGAGAATAAAACGCTTCCTAAAATGATAATTAATTTTATGTCGATTTTTTTCAACAATCGATCGAACGTTTCAAAAGAAATGAATAAATAAAAATAATATTAAAAAATGTGATGAGAGTGATCTTGGATACACTAGCAAAAGTACCTGACATTATGAAAAGTAAGCAATAACGCTAGCAGAGAGACGCGAGACTTTTACACACAAAAGAGATACCTTTGCCATATTCACTTTTTATTAGAAGTAAGAGTCTAAAGATAGTTCACCGTTGTAAAAAAAAAGCTGAGAAGACTTGTAAAGAATAATTTATTTCTGTACAAGAGCACTCCTTTCGTCAAATGAAATAACTTCACTCTAATTTTTTTTTCGGTTTGTTTGCTCCGGGGGAATTTTCTGGTCCCCGGCGCCCGGTCCCAGCCCCCCGGTCCTTAGTGTCCGCCCCCAGAGGCCCCCAGAGCGAGTTCATGCTGTAGAATCATTTCTCGTCCCAAACTAGTACACTGTAGTTATTTTTAAGTGAGATATCGCCTTTGACGCATGTACACTGAACGTTAAATACAGCATTTGAATATATGACAATGACTATCCTGGTGTAAACTAAGGTCACCTAATAACTAAATGCATTAAATAATTATCTCACAGAATAACACCATAAAAGCCTGAAGTTCCAAGAACGTTATAACGACGGCAAACAAATCAAGCCATTGGAAAACGCAATACAAATCTCAATGTTCTAGGAAGTCTCGAAGGCAGCAACGTCTTGATGTCACAGGTAAACGCACTAAAAGGGTCTTAATGTACTAGAAAGTCCTCTAAGAGGCCAGCGCGTGGATGGAATATCCTTGTTGTCCACGTCCAACAGCATAACAGGCTCCCGTGCGCAAGTCCTAGACGAGTAGCATGGGCAGGAATATGATACCGCAGCCCGCACAGGATCGTTGAGCGCAGCTTTCTCAGTCTGAGGAAGAGCAATAATATGCACCACAGGGAGAGGGGTCGGACCGGATTTGGGCGGCGCATCTAGGAGATCCCCTGTGGTTTTCTCCCAAGCACAACCCCAGAGGTAAATACCATATACGAACATCCCGTCCAATGGTGGTTCTCGTAACTGAAAATGAAGCCAACAAAGACAATGTTAGAAAACCGTCAACAATTAAGTCACTCTCTCCTCCGTCCGTACACGCCTTTTCGCTCAACAGGGAAGTAGGGGTGAAAAAGAAAGCGCGCGGAGGACAATGGGAAGGGGAAAGAGAAGAAGATAAAGTGGTTACCGCGTTTTCCCTTTTCCCATCGTTCGACGCCCGCGTACTTATATTAGCATCTTTACTATTATTTCTATTTTTATCGGAATAATCAGCGGGAGCCTCTGCAGAGGAGAGAAGGATCATCCAGCGCCGGCCTATCTGAGAAGGAAAGATTACTTTAGGAATTTCGTCCTCGGCAATGCCGCCTTATGTCCCAGGCGAGATGAAGAGGATGAGTGTGCGAGTGAGTGCCCTCGGCAAGCCTACAGTAACAGTACTCCATCAACTGAAACAATGAGCCAAAATTGGCCAAATTTAAGCGGCTGGCCTGCTTCAAGACGTAAACCCCATCCCTCTTACACAGCGACCACTGAGAACCCGAAGAGGACTGACTCGCGCAAGTCCTCCTCGTACGCAGCGTTTTGACTCGCGTCCAATATTCCACGTGTGCCGCCTGCTTCGGGGGCTTCTCTAGTAACGTTGGCCGCACACGCGAACCAAAATTTAGAAAAGATCATAATACGCCAACGATCGGTGGTTACCCTCACTGCATTCCAGAGAAAGGCAGAATTGACGGTACTTATCGTAATCCACGCGTTATTCAAGGATGGCAATTATTTAGAGCAAAATTTTTGTCGATAATGTATGTTTCTTACGTGATCTTTGTCTCTTCCAGTTATTTCTGTTTGGAAAACAAACGGCTCTGTTCCTGAAGCTTTTCCCTCAGAGTTTCGAACAGCTTCCTAAAAGTAGACAAGTAAATAAATAAATGAATCCATCATTGTTAAGTGCCGCAACATGTTCACTGTGAAGGTGCACAAACGCCACCAGACTGTACCTGTTTAATGATGGACAGAAACCTCCGCGGGTGGAAGAAAGCACCAAGCCAATATGCTGGAACTTTTTCACGACCCTAGAAAAAAAAAAAAAGCAAAACAAAACTTGTTCAAGGAGGTAACCTTTCTTCTAATTTACATTCCACTGTTAGCTCACTCCTGAAGAATCAGATTCCGCGAGATTCAATTAACACGATAACTTTTACACCAATGTTCGGCATTCTTCACTTTACAAGAGAACACTTTACATAAAGAACACCGAACTCAAAATGCGAGTTTCAATGTTGCAAATCACCCCTTTTCCCCTACCCGTCGAATCAATGTAATAGAGCTTTCATACCTAGTGACATTGTTTCGAGGGGAAGGGGGAGTGGGATGACTTGCAGCGGGGACGATGTCTACCAAAAGGCCCTCGAAATATGCAATTTCATCAAGATTGGCGGTAGCCTGCAGTGTCACCAGACGTAGAGTGTGTGTGACGCAGATCACGATATCCGGGTTTTGTTTACCTGGACAATAATCCTATCAATGTGTGAGAAGCGGTTACCAAGGTCGGTAAACCAGGCTGCTAAGCTCCAAGTAGGGGGAGGGGAGGAATCGCCGCCTAACTGACACCACTTGCTAGGTATTCTTAAGTGATAAAGGTCATCCGCTGCTTCCAACAGCTCCTCAGTAACACGGTCACCACACAAACCTTCTTCTGTCGCAGCCTTGATTGACTGGAAACAACGTAAAATGATTGAACAGACAAGTTAGTTAAAAGGGGCTTTGAAGAGGATGCTACTGTTTCATGTCAGTTCTGTGGTAAGTCATTAATTTATGCCTTTACCCATATACAAAATGCTGTAGAGTTGTAAACTATAAAAAAAGTGCGGAGAAAAAATGGCCCAATGTGTTTTTTTTTTTCAAGTTTCAATCCACATGGACCTTTGCTATCCGCCGTAGCAGCAAACGACAGGAAACAGTTGTAATACCTAAAATAGTCTGACATACATGAGAACAGACCATTATGTTTAGTACAAAAAAATAATCAACAATTATTCCATTAGCCCGCATTGGATACGAAGCGGTACATAGCCAACGAGGCGCGGGACTCATTAATGCTGACTAGCAAACTAAACTTACCAATAGCGTTTCTCGCACGGCGGCTAACAATCCATGCATACACTCCATTTCAGCTATTACAAAGAGATTGAAGGGATTTGCACCTCCCGACTTCTTCATTCGTTCGTAGACACTTTCCTGCATTGAAAAGAACGGAAATACAAAATATACGTAATTATGTGTTTCATGATTAGATATATCAAGTTTACAAATTTTGACAAACAAGAAGAACCATTCACACAAACAAGACCTTAAGCTTAAAAGTAGTGCAAGGTGACAAAAAAATCTACCAATATGCCCTTTTTAGTGTACACACGTTACATAAGAGAGAGCTAGAGGAAAGGGGATAGTTTTTTCAGAAAATGAGGTAATTATTGATTGGTGTGGAAGGACGAAAAGCAAAAAATAAATAAATAAATAAATAAGTAAAACTCAGAGGACTCAAAACATCAACTTTTACCACCAGAAACCTTGTAAGACATAAATCATGTGGACTTTAAATGGCTACGTAAATCTTCAGCTGCAAAATGATAGTCTTTGATATAAGCCCATGTCCGACGACGGGTAAGATTTCGTCGCGCATGGGGAAATTTTGGTCAAACATTGCTAGATGACCGGATGCTAATGTGCAGCTGTGTTAACAATTGAAGAAACAAACCTTTGTCCACACTTTTGGAATCTTGGCCAACACTGCAGAGCAAATTTCATTGAGATCGACTTCTTTCCTGTTACGTAACCACACAAGACTTGCACTTGCAAACACTCCAGCTTCTGAAACCTTGATTGAGCCTGCGCCAATAGTGTGCACCGCTGAGCTCTGTTGTATCACTCCCGAGGACGGCATGAGCGTAGAAGGTTCTAGAATCGCGTGCGTCAGAGTGTCTGATGAAGCCATACGATCAAGCAGGTAGTTCAAACGAGTGAAAACGTACTGTTCGTCTGCTAGCTGACTCTAAAGAAGGTTAATCAAGCAAAGTAGTTAACACATGATTTATCTAAACCGGTTTAGTTCACTTTAACACTGACGCTTGCGACCACAATCACCCATTTCTGGTTTGGTCAAAAGAAACACCTCGTCAGGCTTAAATGAGACTACTTGTGTCTCAGAAAGCAAACGGTATCTCAACACTGCAAATTTCCGATTCATGATGAGTCCACCTTGGATACCTGGCGCTATTTCCCTCGTTAACTCTTACCGTCTGACGCACAGTTCAGTCAAACTGTTTCCTTTAAAGCAGTTCCTTGATTTCTCGCAATAAAACCGGTAACTACCTTATTACATAAAATTTTCTCGATACGTTTATTTCACTGCATAACGGGGCGAGTATTTTCGCGATTTTGTAATTGGAATCACTTTAATTTCGCGTTCTTGAGCATAACAGTATTAATGTTATCCTTGAAGCAAATAGAACGACTTCATCTACAATAGAGTCTCATTGCTAATAAACTCATTCTTTCTTGATTATTGAAATAATTTATTGAGTCACTAAATTTTAGCGTCATGTTATGTTCGCGACACTTTTCGTTTCTGTCACTTTAATGTCACGATTTCTCTTTAAATTGCAAAATTTGGGAAATTAACGCGTCAAGAAATTTTCGTGTATCAAGGTAGCTAAATGCAAGGGAGGATGGATGTTCTCTTACGAAATGGTATTGAAGTTCTGTCCAGGCTAGGAAATACAGTTTGCTTCCTTATGCAACAGCCTACTTGTTTGAGAAGCAGGTAACAACAAGAAGAGATACACATTCCCTGGCGTTTGAAATTTAAACGATACCAATAAATAATCTAACCAGGCACGTGGATAAATAGCTAGGGAAAGATTTTACCTTATTAGGAGCCAAATAGAGACTAAACGTCGAGGAAGGAATAATTTTACTCACCTCAGGAGAGGGATGGAGACCGCATGCTTCAGGAACTTCAAGTCCTTCACCAGAAATCCCTTCTAAAGCTGACCAAAGATTGTTAAGTCTCACGTGACTGCTGAATAGCGCTGAGGGCAGCTTATACTTGACTGTGAACAAGAATCACAAGATGTAGATGTGCATGAATTTAATTTGCAGAATTCCCACAAACAGTTGTGTAGGAGCTGCTCGTAAGGTCTCTCCTAATTGGTCGCAGAAAACAATGACATGTCATTCTTTCAATTGTTTCACCATTGGTGACTTCTCTTGCGAGCACCTGCTACATGACAACAAAAATTGTGAACTTTATTAGCCTTTCCAAAAATGTTTTTTTCATTTCTTGTCGACGAATTTGCCGAGTGCTTTTTCCCAAGCCAACCCACTTGCGATAGTGGTCAATAAATTCCCGCCGTATTTATTTTCATACGCACGCTTGACATGCAATCTCTAAAGACAAAATAGACGGTCTATGAGCAGGCTAGGATTTTATGGATTCATGATCCTTTTTTAATTTTCCTCAAAAAAAGAAACATCTGGTTAAGGTGGCTGAACACAGTTTTGGCAGTTTATGAGTATATGCCATATGCCAAATTATAGCAAGAGAAGGGTCGCAGCTCACAAGCTGAAACTTGGCATTTGAAAAATATACTGATGAAAGATTTTGATTGACAGGTAAAATTTGACATTTCCGTAGTTTCCATGGCAACATGAACCATTGAATACAACCTTAAAATTTCCCTTTTGCTCAGTTAACAGAAAATTCACTCATTAGATCTTCCTATAAACTTGCACATAGCTTACTATAATTAATCATTACCATTTGAAACTTATTTGACCAAATTTTAACAGAGGGGTTTTTAGATAATCAATAATATAATTGTACTGTAATTATTAAATGTGTCACAAAAATCGTCTGTTCAACTTCCATTTTAAAATTCTCATTATCTAAAATACGATAAAAGTAAAAATTCCTCCAAATATCACAAAATTTTAATGAGCAGATTTTGAGAAATCGTCTTCTTTTCACCATTGCTTTTTCGCCGCTGTGTTTGTTTAAAACACTCGCCGTCACACGAGTTACCGCTGACCGCCCGCAAAACTGTGTTCAGCCACCTTAAAGGCCAGGATAGCGCTATCCACCAGATAAATTACTACCCATGCAGTATATAATGGTAGGACAAACCAATTATATTATTCACTTGCAATGCAATTTATCCAGTCTGTCTGTCCTGTGCTTTGGGTTTAAATAGGGGTATATTCAGACGCTTACTTTTTGTAGCTTCAAATTCTCTTTTGACTGCCGCAGGACTTATCCAGTAGTCAACCATAGCGCTGAGGGCTTGGCGATCAAACTCGTCACTCATACTTCTTCCGTATATGACCTGAAATCAGAACAAACCCGGCCAAGGACTAGCTCCAGGTATGCATATGCAAACCTTACTGACATTTCATTAAAAATTAAACTACCAAGGAAACTGTTTAATGGGCGTCTAAATCTAATAAAACACGGCCGTGTTTTAATCGCCCTTTTATTGCAAAAAACAATGAAATACTGTTGGGGATTAATCGAAAAATAAATTGCTATACAAAATAGTTTTTTTTAATGCCGGCTAGGGTCTCTTTAGACACATATTAATAAAATATCTGTCTTGTTGCACTGGGAGTTTATACTATATATATATATATCTAAAAAAAACATACAAAAGAAAGAAGAGGAGGAAGAAAAAAACTGAAGGAGGCAAACAATAAGGCCATTTATACGAGATAAAATAAGACGTGAACTTTCCGTATAAACGGCACATTTCGTCTAAAATAAGACGCGTCTTATTTTAGAACAGCCCTTAACACCTGTTCTTAGATAAGACGCGTCTTAGCTAAGACAAGAAAAACTTCGTATAAATGACCTTCGCGTCTTACATAAGACGCGAACGCATAGTAAGCATGAGTTAATTTTTGGCGGGAAAATTTGGATTGCCGTTGAATTGCCGTTGTTACGGGTAACATTCACATGAAAACGAGTCAAGAACAGAAATAAGACGCGAACCATTTATACGAGCTGTTTTCGTCTTAAATAAGACATGCTCGTATAAATGGTCCAGCTCGAGTCTTATTTTTTCTCTTATAAATGGCCCTAATGTTGAGCAGTGCTTTATACCTCTGTTAACATATAACGTAGTCCATTCCACTGGATACTTCTCGTTGAGCCCCCAGCCTGGGTCATTGGATCAGTATTATCTTGAAACTCTTGGACAGCAAGGTCTAACGCTTGCTGTGAAAAAAAAAAAAAAAAAAAAAAAAAACATAAGAAGAAAATAGAATGCTGAATCCCCTTTTTGTTATTCAAAATCAGAACAAACTCTTTGTAGTAGGATGCTCTATAGTTGTCCCATTTTAAACTAGCTTTTAGGTGAGCGGACAGTCAAATTTGCCCGCTCCGGGATACAATTTTCTTAGCCACAACTGTATTCATGGCTCTCAGTTTACCAAGTTTTCCCCGCGAAATCGGTCTTAGAAACTTTACTTGCTTATATCTCGCTTCAATGAGATCGCCCTGAACTGAAACTTCGCATACAATGTTAAGTACTGCCTAGCTTCAAGCTGGTAGAAAATCGCAAGATTCCCAGATGGTCACGTTAGCCTCCGGTGCCACCTTAAATGGGGCTATGTCACGAGGATATTGCTGTTTTAGGTCAGTTCTGTGCTTAAGTCATTACTTAGTGTCTTTACCCTTGTACAATGTGCTCCTGCAGAGTTATGAAGACGACATCAAACAAATCGCATCAGGGAGCACTAACCATGCCTTAATTTTTTTTTGGTGATACCATTAGGTATAGAATTAAAACGTGAAAAGGTTGGCCCAACTTTTTCAAGTTTCAACCCATGTCCATTCTTGCCATCCGTTGTAACATACGGCAAGAAACAGGTTCAATGCCTAAACAAAGTCTTAAATAACAAAACTGGACCATTTTTTTTGGAATTCAATTGATGCGAAACAAGATTTACGATATTGCTGTTGCATATCATATCGCACCAACAATAAAGAGTTTTATTCAGCAATACCAGAAATGGATATTTTTAACATCACCTCTTCTTCAGTCAGTTACTCATACAGTCCTCATTACGCCTCATATTTTTGTTACTGACGGACGAAAAGTCAGCTATACTGCTACATAACATATACAAGACAAATTAACACGCTATTAATGGCTTAGTCTGTAGTAGCCTGCGCCCTTTTCCCCTTCCTCCCTATCTCCTACCCTTTTGACGCTTGCTACGCAGACTACGTCTGTAGAGCATTGCAAGAGTATTATGGATGACAGGGGTTTCAGTCCTTCGGAAAACATGTCATTTAAGTAAAGAGTTTCTTTCTTTTTCTCAATATTAACGAGTTGTAATGGCAGATAAGGTTTTACAAATCGACAACCAACTGTAAACTGCAAACGAGTTGTAAAACGTCGCAAGCAATTAAAAACCACAACGACAAACCAGTGAGAGTCAGCCGGATCTTTAGTATACCTGAATCAGTAAAATCTTGAGTACCAAATTTTAAAATTAAAACAGTAAACTGATCCGTACGGCAGGAAAAGTGATGGAAAAAATATAAAAAGAAAACAAAAATAAAGTGGTGAATTATATTTGCCCGATATTTCGGTTTGCAACACAAACCTTCAACGGGGGATCTAAAGCACTAAAATATAAAAGTACTTAACAATTAGTCGCCGAAGGCGACGTGAATATCGGCGAATAGTCACCGAGACGAAGTCGAGGTGACTATTCGCCAATATTCACGCGACTAATTGTTTTAGTATAATTACATTGATGATTATTCGAGAAAATAAAATTATTGATCAATTTCCGACCCCGAAACATAAAAAAATCTGGCTGCCATTTTGAAAACTGCTAGCATTCGATGTTATAATCACCGCGCGGTGATTATAGCGGGATAAATCGAAGCTCCTAGCCAATCACAGCGCTCTATTTTCGATAGTCATCGATGTAATTATACTAAAAGCACATACCCACAGTTCCGCTGTGCCAATATTCTTGAGGTCCTGGCCCTTGTTCCAGCCTGTCAGTCCATACCTAGTCCGCAGCCTGACAAGGCTGTGTAACATACACAGATTATGTAACAGGGCGGGCCACTCCTGCCGATTACTGCCTCGTAATAAATCACCATCAACCCACTGAAGGGACCTTTGCAGGTTGTCCTTTGTATTCTATAGACAAAAAATAAGAACCACTCCACGTCACTAAGAGCGTCCAGCTATATTTTCATTGACATTGGAGTAAAGCAATAGACCCAAGTACAACACGGTGCAACGGTTCGGAGGGGGTAACCCCACACTAAGCTTACGCCACGGCGATTTTACAGAAACATCTTAAGAATACTTTGACCTATTGAAAATGGATGCTCCCTTGCGTATGCGTATTTAATCATTGTTAAATGTATGGCAAACCAACGGAAAAATAATTTTATCATTTGTGTAGTCAAAATGCCATAAATGACACTATCAGGGCGCTTTCCAAAAGTCAGAACTGGCCGGCCGGAGCAAGGCCAGACCGGTCATTTTGAAAATGAAATAGGCTTTTTCCAAGACGTTTTGATGGAAAACAATTTCCTTCGTGCATGCTATTTAGGGTTTGACTGATCAGGCTGAATAGCTTTGCTTAAAAGCGAAATTCTCGTTACAAAGAGAATGGCCTGGCCGGTCAGTTCTGACAAATGGAAAGCGCCCTCAGTCTCTTTTGTTGGAGAAGGTGCTGACTGGTATTTGTGACTCAGTCATACAATAGTTTGCGACGACCTCTACCTGAAAATGAACGGCTCAGTGAAGATACCATGAGAATACATGAATACATGGAGGTTACTCGCTGCGGGTCAAGAGATCGTGTAGTGGTTATTCCACCATCAGTACATGATCGACTCGTAAATAGTAGAGTACGAAAAAAGAAAATTCAGTGCAGGCTATACGTACTTCGATTCATAAAGTTTGCCTATTTGCCGCTAGTTTTCTTATTTATGCCGCACTAAGACAAGACGGAAAAATTCTAAATCACTGAAGACTGGGGGTATATCAGAATGTTGCTGTACTGGACAAGAACATTTAAATTACGTAAGTACCCTTGGCGAGTCGGCGACAATTTTGACAGAGGACTGCAGCAATGATGAGGGTATATCTGAGTGGGGTTGGACGGAAACCCAGAGCCTAAATTCACTGTCCACTGTTTTGGTCTCATGCATGAATGAATCCAGAGCTGCGAGCAGACGAGGAGAGTTGTGCGCGTTATGAAGAAGAACCCAGTGACCCTGCAGAGTGTAAAATGCATAAAACACTATAAAAATACTGTCGAACGTCTCCTTGATGGCCACCTTGAGGAAAGAGGAAGGTGGCTGTTAGCAGATGCTCAACTGTAAGCTCTATTAAAATAAAAACTAACCAGAAATAATGGAGCTTAAGCAGCGACGTTTTTGAGCGGTGCACTGTCAACCGGAAGTGGACTTTTGCACTCTTGAGCCGCGATTTTGAACAAATATTTGGGCAGATCGTCACTGTGAGAGTAAAGACACTTAGCTATACTGATTTGGTAGTGTCAAGGCATTTAAAAAGAGAAAAACGCTCACTTCCGGTCGACGTGCGTCGCTCAAAAACGTGGCTGCTTAAACTCCCTAATTGTATCAGGGAGACGCGACACCAAACTACTTTCGTTTTTTTCTATTTTCATTTTTATTATCATTATTATTTTTTACAGGATTCTTGCATATTTTTGGAAATAAATTTCAGTTAATCAACAACCCTTATTTCTCTCTTGAGCTATGAGCTTTGCTGGAACGTCCAATCACTGATCTCATGTGATGGCCTCATGTGAGAACACGTGAGAATCGCGACAACCATCCAAACAGATGGAAGTTTGCCATCTCTATTCCTCCTTGCTAAACCTTTCCACTGTCTTTAATTCTCATATGAGAAAACAACAGTGCAAAACTTTGTCACAAATATTTTATCAATTCAAGACTTTGTTTTACTTTTTCTTCCGGCCCAGACTCAAGGTTATCAAATAGGCGATCGAGAGGAGCCTCGACAAACGAAAGCTTTTTCTATGATGCACTGTAAACGTACAGTAACCACGAAGAGTGCATTGGAGGCGGGCAAAGAGAGTTCTGAAACTTTCCATCCTGAGTGTTTTGGCTACAAACGAAATTAAATAAGATCCGACTATCGAAGGGGAAAAAAATCAGGAAGGAATTAAGCACTTTTACTTGCATGTAACCATTTTTCCAGACTGAATCTTCATCTTAAATGCAGAAGATTTTCTGGAAAATTGATAGGCAAATTTCAAGAAATTTCAAGACTTCACGACTCTTTACAAACCCTGTTTTGAGGTCCGAAATAACGTTATTTTCTATAGTGTTTTCACTCACATGGCCAGCATCTATGCTAATTTATTGGAACAAAAGAAAGTTTTCAAATAGGAAAAGAGTTCAACTTCTACAGGATTGTCTTGGTACACCAACATGGGCGCCATTCCATTGCTTTCGAATACCAATATGGCCGCCGTGACGTCATGTGAAAACGCTCTATTAGTAAAATATTTTGTTTGGCCGCATAGATTACCTGTACCATGCCCCTATGTATCATCTTTCTTGCTACACGCTCTTCGCCGATGCCAACATTTGCTAGAGCAAGAACATGTAGTTCCACCTGGGAAGAAATCAACAAAATGGTTACAAATCAGGTAAAAACAAACCAACAACGATGTGGTGCATGTGGACGAAAAGTGTCACTCTTATTGGATATCCACTGAAATGATCGTAGGAGCTTTTTCCTTCTGCAAAAAAAAGGTGGGTTTTAACGGCTCGGATTGCTTACAATGCCTAAATTTCATGACGCAAAGCTAAAAAACCAGAGTTGGGACTTAGAAATTAAATTCTGAGAACAAGGCAAACGGGATTGGATCAGGATCTTTTTCAGAGGGGTGATTATTTAACGTACAACAATACTACAGTCAAACCCTCCACTAACGGCTACCTCTGCACAACGGTCACCTGTCTACAACGGCCATTTTTTTGGCGGACAGTCCATAAATTGACTCTTGTTTAACGCTCTCTACAACGGCCACTTTCTTCTGTGCCCAAGGTAGCCGTTGTGGAGAGGTTCAACTGTACATAAGGAAGAAGGCCGGGGACTTTTTACCCACCCTCTTACAGACAGTAGCAGGATTAGAGACTACACAAAGGCGTTGCCTTGGTAATCATGTACAAACCTGTCTCTTTTGTGATCCTTCAATAACCAACTTTTCCACCATATTTGCTTCATGTCTGTACAGAAGCACAACAGGTGTGCGGCTCTCACTCTGACGGAATGCAAACGGCAGATCTAAAGCCATTTCAGCAGTGTACCTGCAAGTAATTATCAATTACCGAATAACGCTCAGCAAAATATCGTTATTTGATAGTGGCGGACAGATTAGATATTTCAGTGCCGGCAACGTAAAGGGGAGATAAATGATCTGCGAAACACTAACAAATCACCATATTTTTCAAATCGAGTGCGATTGATTATTCAGGCAGTATATTTGCTGAATTTGTTTCGTGATTTTACCAGGAAAGTCGTAGTCATTTTCTTGGGGTTCTGATGGGTTCTCTTCGTCTCTTATGAAAGAGTAATCTAATTACTTTTGCATTTTTTTTGGACAAACCATTGAGAAATGTTCTCTTGGCCCACCCTTCGATCCCAAATCAAAGACACGTCAAATGCCATATTTCAGAACAGAAGACTGGAAGATAGTTCAGCCAAGATCAATATGAGTATTACTACCAGTAATAAAAAGCGGATTTGAAAAGAGCCAATCACAACTGGAAGCAAGTTCACGTGACGTACCCGAAGCCAAGCTAGTGATCGCAATTATCGACGGTTTGTTTCCGCACATCTACCGATCTTTTATAGCCAAGCTAAAGCAAACACTCCATGTTGTTTCTGGGTAACTTACCACATACCCCTCCCTTAGGTCAAACCTCAATTGATCCAACAATCTTGCAGCGGCAACGATGTCTAGAATCGTTCAGGTGGACCGAAAGGCATTGGTTATGACTGGTCAATGGTATCCCAATGCAATAGGGCCTTTGCTTTCACGTGGTACAAAACCGCCACGCTGGAGAGCAAAAGTCGCACTGGGACAAGACAAACAAATGAAATTACCATTTAAAATTAAGTATGCCTTTTGTTTGTCTTGTCTCAGTGCGACTTTTGCTCTCCAGCACCTCGTGAATGGCTAGCTGCAAAGCGCGTATTATAAGCCAACCACTGCATATGATGTCCACCCAAATTACAACGGAAATCTTTGCAGAAATCTTTTGCCCGCACACCCTGTAATTCACGAAGTGGCGAATCACTTGACTCTTGAACTGAAAAGTGACTGACATGTATGTTTTATATAGTGCATTGTATTGATAACGAAGCTTATCGCATTCTTACTTCTTTCCTAACACAGATGTAACAAAACACATCGCGGCTGGTAACAGCCGATCTCCTCTGATGGAACGGATTACCATGAATCTCTGAATGAGAGTAAACCTGAAAGGAATAATTCAAACAACAGTGAAAAGTCATCCTTTTTGCACTAATTTTCCACAACGGATTCGGCATTTTATAGCGATGTAACGGGGAAATCAATTAATTTTATGTCGTTTTTTATGTCGTTATGTCGTTCCATCATGGAACTATAACTCGCCAAGACTCTTTAGACATACTCCTTTTACTCTGTTTTGACCCAGACATATGGCATATGTTTGGGTCAAAACAGTGCTGAATTATAACTAAGAATCGTAAGTCATCTTGTTTCATTCTAAGAACCTCAAAAGGAAGAAAACAAGCGAATGTTCCAAAGGTAAAAAAAAGACGCGATCACCGATTGCTATTTTGTTTACAACGGGAGCGCTGAAATTGCAAAAAGATAAACCAATTCGTTTCGAATTAAAATCCATTTCAATCTTGGCTATCGAAAGCCAGAGATTCGCGTTTAGTCTAGATCATGGTAGAGTAATTTATTGCGTTTACCATTTGCCCAAACAAGTCCCATTTGCCGAAGAAAGGCCGCGAAAGCCTGAAACTAGTGTCACAGAAGGGTTTGAGGAAATGGAACACATAGAATTTTCGTCAGCCACTAGCTGATAGTCATGGAGAAGCCTGGACATCTTTTCATGGTATTCAATTGAGAAGGAAACACTCAAACAAGGGCAAAAGTTTCCATTCCTAACGTTTTACAAACGTCCAACATACTTTTCATCCAGTCCATCAGGAAGAGCAACCATTTCAGGTTTCTCGTGCTCTGTAATCTGCCTCCATTGCGTTTCACGACCATCCTTGGTCATCTTATCAAATGCGTCTTGAAACCATTCGAAATGAGTGGCCAACATCTACAAACGAAACAAAAAATTTATAGATTTAAGCAAGCGAAAGAAATGAAGACAAAGACAACAAGAGAGACCAAGGGAAGAAAAGTTTCTACTTTCTACTTGCCGATTCCCTGATTGTGGCTGACGTAAAAAGTAAAAATTCCAAAAGTAAAATTTCAAAAGCACTTAAACAATATGATAAAGTTCCGTTGAAGTACAACTGTTACAATTGCGACTGGCCAACAATTAACAGACGCAAACCATAGATGCTAGAACTTTTCAAGCCCTATTAAGAACACCACGGTTGTAACTCATGGTAAACAGCTGGTCAAGAGTTCCGACATTTAATTAACATGCCAAAAACTTTAAAGTTGATTGACACCAAGATCACTTAAAACTCGGAGCCCGTGGTATACTTACCTGCAAATTTGAGTATTGTTCATCCAACAACCAATCAAATGGTTTCTTAGCAAGAGTGCGTGACGCAGTCTCTGACACTGCAGTGGGTTGTAACGCAGTCTTTACTGCAGCACCATATGAAGGATGGATCAAAAACTCACGGTCTCCGGGCCCCACGCGCCCGCAGGAATCTTCAACCTTAAAACGAATCCAGTAAAGTTAATTTAGTTTATATGTAGATCACGTACATTTTTTACCTCATTAACGCCCTGTGATAGAACATCTGGGAATTTCCTTGGACAGGGCAACGTGCTTTCTTTAAACATGGGACAACAAACAAGTCTTTTTGTCACGGCAACGGACAGTATCCATTGCCATTAAAAGTGTCTCACAACACCACTTATTACATGGCTGAATCCGAGAGCGGGCAAGATGAGCCCATCTTGCCCGCTCGGGATTTCCCGCGCTGGTCCCGCAAGAAAAAGTTCTCTTTTTGGCCACATAATAAATCCCTTATTTACCAAGCTTGTTCTGTCAATATGGTTGTATATTGGCCTCGTTCTTTCTCGCGTTTTCATTGACCGAGACGAAGCCATCTTGACCTCACCCATGGACAATACGCATATTTATTGAAACTCCTCTTCGTGGTATATAGGAAGTACTCTATTATTCCAGAAGATGGTGGTTTTGTATAAATGCCCAGTATGAAGTTATATCCTTGCGATTCCTTTGTTGCAAGTTACTCCGGCGTTTTGGTAAACCATTATTAGAGGTTAAGCATCACGTTTACGTCAAACGGCAAACACGAATTTGTACTACGAGACTAAGTTTCCCCTTTTTACTCGTTGTTTACTGGTTGCTATGGCTACATAATAAATAGTGCCTTTGACAGCCAAAAAAAATATTGGCGTTTGGTTTTTCACTGTTTTTTTTTTCGTGTTGAAAAATATTTCACTCGCCCTCTTCGTATCTTCACGCGACCATGCAATATCCTCTACATTCGAACCTCCACTACAAGGCCACCTCTCCGCAACAACCACTGTTTATTGGCGGAAGGTCTTGTTTCAACCTCTCTACAACAGAGACTTTCTTCTGTCCCCAAGGTGGCCGTTATGAAGAGGTTCAACTATATTTCTTTAACGGGATTTGGTTTACAATCAACAGCGACGTAATTTTTCTACTGGTGTCTGTAAAATTATTACCACGGACTTGCTTTACCTCAAGTGCACAGAGAACGGCAAATAAAGATCTGTCGCGTTCAAACAAAGCTCGTGCTGATGTGTAGAAGGAGTTTTGAGTCAGTCTTTCCACTACTGCCTTTACTGCTGTCCTACAAAAAACAAAGGGGTTTAGTTACGTCTTGTTACGTGAATAAAGGAAAGAATCTTTTTGCCGATCCGACTCCAAATCTGCGATGAAAGTTTCCTTTTCCCAATCTGCAACCTGGATCGTCGGAAAGGAAAGATACTCGTGTCCCTCTTACGCTGGTAGTAGCATTTGGATAAGTTCCCTTTAATAGTATGTTTTTCCAGTGCAAGGTTATCTTAAGCATTATGTCAGCCTACTCCCACATATAAGCTTGGAAGACAGACAGTGTTTGAGTTAGTGAAACACTGAAGTCTTTACTGGTTATTTGAATTAAGGTTTGACTTGCTAAGTAGGATAGATCGCATGACTTAGAAAGAGACACAACAAAACCTTACCTTTCGGAGTGTTTTATAGCCGCGTCAAACACCATGAGGAACTGCGCGAGAGAAGTCTGATAAACTGTGTTTATCTCGGCCATGATCCGTGCTACATCAAACATGACAGCCGCTCGGCGAGCGATTGGTCGAAATCCTTCACGTGACTGGAGGATAGAGTTCTCAATGCCTCGAGCACGTGTTTGACTATAAAAAGTGATTTGCAGGTTATTTAAGTACACGAATAGTTTTAGTACAAAGAGTAAAAATAAGTCTAGTTTAGACTAGTGATCAAACTGCCAGGTCACTCAAACGTAAAGAGGAACAACAACAACAACGTCCATGTTTCTGTCACAGTTTGATCGAGCTCTAACTTCACTAACATTACATCTACGAGTTAAAATATTACGTTGAACGCAGTCACTAGACTTTTGCGACCAAATTATCAGTACAAAAAGAGGATCTCCTGACCTCTCTTACCCTTCAGTATTAATAATATGAAACAACGATCCTTATTTGTAATCGCTCATGATGAGAATGACCTTAAAGTTCAATTTCCATTGAATGAGAATGGAAGGACTTCAATACTTTCTAGCTTTGACAGCGCTTTAAGTGATGACCACCACTGTTGAAACACGAATACCAACCTTTCCACGATTTCCTCGTGTTGTTTTTTGATAGAGGCCAGCTTCTTGGTGGCCGCCAAGTTGTAAAGAAGACGGTGACCACTTCCTAAGCACTCCAAAATGTTCTCCTCAGCTTCTCGTAGGCCTTCCATCAAAGTTACCATTTCCTGACACAAGAGATGACCTTGAGAACTACTGTCTAAGTTTCTTTAATCTTTACAAAAGGATTTCTCTTCCACCTTGTTCCTAGTCCATCAACCTGATTTCTCAAAAATTGTTTCACGAATGTTTCGGACTTATGAGCAACACGTAGTTCAAAAGATTGTGGCTCCGGTAAATAGTTATAAAAGAGAATGCTATTAGCTAGCAACTAAGCACAGTCAAATTTATAACAAAATAATTACGCTGGTCAATGACAACAGTGAGTAAACAGGTGACTGAGTGAGCAAATTATTAAGTCTGTTTCTGGCTCCACACTCGTTGATTCAGTAGATACAGCTCTGAGGTCTAATCATTTGTGGTTTGCGATTTCAAGCTTCAAAGTTTTACCGATCGAGTATAAAATTGGCATCACTTACATCTACCACTTGTGTCCTCGCATCCTGCATTCGAGGCTTCTCAAGTCTCAGGAAACGATCAAGGAACATCTCCTCAAGGCCGTCACGTGACTGACTAAACTCAACCACATTCACGTATGCCGCAATGCCTAATGGTACAGCCTCACAGGAAAACGTTGTAGCCAATACCAACCTGTAAAAAAGGGTGGAAAACGCCATGAAAACTTACGTCCAGAGAAGTTGGTAGCAAAGTCCTGGAAACAAATGCTATTTTCGTTCAATGAAAATTTATCTCAAAACAAACAGCATTTTGATCGTGCTTTTTACAAATAGATTTCTTGTTACTGCATATACTGTTCTCTTAATGCGTACGTTTTCGAACCTCTGTTATGTGGTGGGTATTGCCAAAATGTTACATCCCTTTGTTACCAATTCTTACGTGGCTTGAAACTTCATCTACGCTTTTATCTTGGTCTTTATTTTTCATTTTATAAAACATATTATTAGCATTTGGTATAGCTTACCTAAATCCTGGCTGGCATTCAATTTCATGTTCACCAACCTATGGGAAACATACAGCAGCAGCAGCATTTCGGTTATAACATCCAGGTGATCTGTTACGTCATTGCGGGGGCCTGGGGAAAGAAATTTTAATGCCGTATCCCATAAACCAACGCGCGCACCAATTCAATTCAATTCAATCTGTTCCCGTCAGCTTTGGTTTATGGGATACGGTATTAAAATTTCTTTCCCCAGGCCCCCGCAGTGACGTCACAGATCACCTGGATTTCATTATGTGCACGATGCTTTTAGAATTCAAATCAACTGCACGGGTTTGGCATGATCCCTTAACGGTAATTGCCCGAGATAACTGTGTCCTTTTAAAGCTAATCAACCGTTATGGTAGAAGTCAGTCACCAATCATTCTCAAACTCATTAATAATTCATAAAGAAAATATAAAGGAAATTAATGTTTAATGAGCGTTTGGAAACCAGATGAAAAACTGCTCATTTTTGCATCCTTAATTTCTCCACTTAAAATCATTTCGTTTGAGAAGTAATATCAAGCATTCGACACAGTGTTTCGTCACCAGATCAAACACCTCGAAATTCGTCAAAAATACTCCACTGCGCGTCGTATTTTCAACTCTCTTCTCGGTGTTTGATCTGCTGATGAAACACTGCGTCTCATACTTGATCTATTAAATCAATCAATCAATCAATCAATCAATCAGCCAGCCAAACAATCAACCAGAGATGTGAAGTATATGAAATAATTCATATTTGAACTGCGGTTGTAGATGAAAGTAAAGAGTGATCATCGCAGTAAATTTTCCAATTTAAGCAATTGGAAAGAAGAAGCCTGAAAAAAAAAACCCATGACCTCCGCGTTGCCGGTGCGTTGCTCTAGCAACTGAGCTATGAAGCCACACATTGGGAGCGAGGTCAATTTATTGAGTTCATGTCTCCCTTGAGGAGTGAAGTGATGTGAAGTATATGAAATAATTCATATTTGAACTGCGGTTGTAGATGAAAGTAAAGAGTGATCAACCAGAGAGTTAATCAAACAATCACTCATTTAATAAAACAACATTTCGCTATACACCCAGTAAGCCAATCAGTAAATCAGACAAACAATCAATCATATACGCCAAAAGACCTGAGGGCAGTGCCTGACACTGTAATTCATTTAGCATCAAGAAGACAGAAAAAACCATAACGGAAGGTCTTGGAACTCACCATAAGTTTAAAGGGAGTAGCAGATGTCAGAAATCTGTAGCGACTTCTAAGTATGTAATAGAACCTGCTATCATACTCGAGCTCGTTCACATCTACGTCCGTCACAACCAGCGTAGTGCCCTCGATCAAACACGTCTCCAAATGACCACGAAGCTCCTGATGGGAAACAAAGGTTTTAGTTAATTTACCAAGACGAATACCGTAAATTGTCGGTTATAAGCTTCCCCACTTGTAAGCCCCTTCCCGCAATAGTTAGAGGTTTATTTACTTGTACACAAAAGAAAACATCCGATTATAAACCTCATTTGATATAAGCATCCCTCCAAACGTATTGAAATGAATTCAATTTTTTTTATGACGTTTTGAAGCTTAACTTTGTTTGTTATCCTTTTTGCAATACACACAAAATATAATAAAATTAAAAAAAACACAAGATGAGGAAAGGGACCAAACGCACTTTGATCAGCACTCCCATAGCTTGGTTCGAGGCCCCTTTTCTTTCCCGGTTATGAGCCCCTCTCTGGTGTAAGCCCCTACGTTTATAAGCCCTCGTAAGACCCCTTACGAAGATGTATAAGCCCAGGGCTTACTAGCTGCAGTTTACGGCAGCAGGAAAAGAAAAATCGAAACACTTTGATAGAGTTTCCAGGTAACAAACCTTGTATTTGACTAGCGTTGTTTGACCAAGCATGGTGAGAACCCAGGTGATAGCTATTCTCTGTGGATCACACAGCAGGGCCCACGAGTCTGACGACTCCTCTTGAGAGAAAATGCATATAGTGTCCATGGAGATTGGATCTGTAGGTAGCTGCATGTTTTCCCACGTCTTCAACACAATCTGTATTCAGGAAATAACAGAGGCGTCATAATTAACAATTAGTCGCCGAAGGCGACGTGAATATCGGCGAATAGTCACCGAGACGAAGTCGAGGTGACTATTCGCCAATATTCACGTCGCCTGAGGCGACTAATTGTTTTAGTATAATTACATTGATGATTATTCGAGAAAATAAAATTATTGATCAATTTCCGACCCCGAAACATCAAAAAATCTGGCTGCCATTTTGAAAACTGTGCTAGCCTTCAATGCTATAATCACCGCGCGGTGATTATAGCGGGATAGTGCGAAGCTCCTAGCCAATCACAGCGCTCTATTTTCGATAGTCATCGATGTAATTATACTAAGATAGGATAACTAATCGAAGTACATGAATGATAGAGGCCTTGAAAGGAGGCAACATGGAGGAGCCCATGAGCAAGGCAGATTCTTGAAAAGGGTGGCGTGGGAGACTAAACAGCCAAGCGGGGAGACAAAACAGCCAACTCGCTACCTTCTGCCAATTAAATTTCATTAAGATTATTTGTTTGCGATCTTTAATGGAGCTGAAAAAGTCAAGTTTATGGTCCACTATAACCAAATTTACTTCTTTTGTTTTAAATTCGACATACCAGCTTGCTAACTTTTTTTTAGTCTAAGCGCTAACAGTAATTGCACTGTTATGGCCAAAAAACCAAAGTACTTTAATACTTTAATTTAATAACGTTACTTCAAGTATCGCACGTCCTCCTGAACAGACGGCAAAATACATCTTACCAGGCAGGGTAGAGTAGAACTGCTTTATCACATAAATAAATATACAAATTAATTAAGATAAATAAAATGCTACTGAATCCAACAGAGAACTGGCAACTTTCGCATTTAAGCTTTGTTTTCTCTTTCTCTTGGGACGACTGTAATTTCTAAGGCCTTGACCAAACGTCGAACTTTTCATGAGACCAACCAAACTTAGTGATAAATTCGACGTCTGGCTCAGTTAAGTTCGTCTGAATAAGTTTGGATTGTTCAACACGTTGTATCCGTCTGCTTCACACGGATAGAACGTTAAGATCGTCTCCGGGACAAACGTCGATCTTCACATGCGACGAACTAAACTAATAAATAAAAAAAATGTAAGATAACGCATATTTTACTCGTTTGGCAGAAAAGTTGTTGCTGATCTGATTCAATTGATTAGTTTGACTAGTCCTAAGTTCCACGTCTGTCCCAACAGACGATCTTAATTTGAGTTAGGTTGACCCAAATTAGAGTTTGGTTCGTCTCAAGAAAAGTTCGACGTTTGGCCTAGGCCTAAGAGAAATTGGCAACAATTCTGACGCAAATGTTTTGGGGGTGAACATGGCGTTTTACAGACAATTTAGAAGTGGCAAAAAAGAAAACAAACCTTGCCCTTGAGAAATTCCGGAAGAGTGACACGATCAAAGAGATACTGGGATTGAACTTTCAAACCATTACCCTTGCACACTCGCATAAAAAACTTTCCCATTCGTTTCCTACAAATAAAAATATAAACAAAATATCCATCACAGTAAGTATTTAAAAATAAAAAAAAAAAGGCGAAAGAGTTGTTTTTGTTTGCGAACCTTCTGTCAACTCCCATTGGACCACAATAAGTGAGAAACGCTGCAGCAGCGATACAATTGGACAGCAGTATCTCTGATGAGGTATACTCGTCAACGTATGCTTTCCACTCTTGTTCCATGTGTTTCAGACTGTGAAAAGATAAAGACAATAAATAAGATCGATGAACATTTCGATACTGAGAAGGATGTTACAAATTGGGAAAATGATAATGCACAATTATATTTCTCTAACAATTGATTTTCGGCGACCTAAACCTGTCCATCCTTCGAGACTACATTTTCATGGCCCTGCAACCTATAGCTGATAGAAGAAAGAAACCTTTATTCTCATCCCCAGATATACAATTGTAGTAACCCACTGAAGCGCCCAAACACCATTTTGAAATGCTTCACAGACTCTATCAGTTCATATCTCCAGCTTTTGCGCAAGTTAAGAACAATCCGCAATGCACGGAGCTGCCCATTTTAGGTGTTACGTTTTAGGAGAATTGTAAATATAGCGAACACGTACGTGCTAAGTTGATTAAGGCAAATAAGTGTCTGTTTGTATTAAGATCTTTACGGAAGGAAGGTTTCAGTCAAGCTGAAGTAGACCACCTATTTAGCGCCTTAGTTTTACCGAATTTCACTTATGATCTGCCTATTTATGGCGCTGTAGACTCAGATCTCACAGTCATACAAAACTTTCTGGATAGATGCTTTAAAAGGAAATAAACATCTAAGAGAATGGACATTCGAGAACTTTTAGAAAAGGCAGATAAGAAGCTTTTTAAGGTACGTTCAGTTGATACCGATTGCCCGCTTAGTAACATCATTGCGAAGAGGAACGAAACAAAGTATCAGCTTAGAAACAATTGCTCATCGCCCGGAGATAAGGAGTGATAGATTTAAGAATGTTTTTGTAAATAGGCTTATTTTTAGATATCATCTTTGATCTTTTCATTATTTGTATACAGTATGTCTTATGTATCTTTAGACTTCCTGCCTGCAGATGTAACTTAACATGTCTTTTTATCTTAGGAGGAATAAAGATTGATTGATTGATTATTGGCAGGAGGATGGACACTTCATTTTCTCCAGCTCTAGTCCTGCAGTAATCAAGTTTTAACTACAGGCAATTGTTAGGTTGTGTTAGAGACTGGGTGAGTGGTGAGTGTGTTCTCGAATTACACTATGGGACTGTTTTTGGGAACCCATTTCAACCCACCTTCCTTTCCGCACAACCCAGTAACTGATAGCCATGCAATGAAAGTGGTAGTGTCACCAACGCAGACCCAGAGTGCAAACTGAAACAACACCTACCCACCCAGAGCCGGGTTGTTCAAAGCTGGGTTAAGATAACCCAGGTTAGTGCGAAATTTGAACTCAGATATGATAACTTAAAAAACAAATTCAGTTTAATTATCTTTGCCTACAATTTGATGACTCGATACTGTATACGATAAAGAGAACAGAGAAAATTATCCGAGATAGTGCTTTTGATAAAGAGAAAAAGAAACCCGGATTAAAATTTAACCCCGGGTTAGCGCTACCCGGCGTTCGAACAACTGGGCCCAGGCTGTCCGTAAGACGTTAAGTTGCTGGCTGTATGCAACACGTATGTGGAAAATTGAACAGCTACGAAAAAATTCCTTTGGTTCTATTTTGTCCTTGTTTCCTGTGAAAGAAATTGGGGATCATTCTCATGGTGGCCAGGGAAAAACACCGGGCTCTTTGCCTCTTATGCGCGCGGGAGGCGGGAGAACGGGGTACCGGAAGCGGGAGATTGTGACCCCCCTGTCCCCCCCCCCCCCCCCCCACTGAATTACACCGCTTTAGGATAGGGCCCTGTGGCACAATCCGATCACAGCCAAGTACCAAATACATACCTCTTAAGTAAGGCGGTGGCAGCCTTAAGTCTCTCACTGCAAGACTGTACGTCATTCTGCAGGTTATGTTTCACTACCACTGCTTTATCGTACTCCTCCTGTAGCTTCCTTACAGCTGCTTGAATATCCGGTAAATCGGCCTCCGTTAATTCAGCTTCTGGTTCTGGCGTAGGTGGCTCGAATCAATAACAAAGGGAAATTATACTTTCTGTAAAGCCGTCATATTTTCTTAAAGACTTAAAACCCATCAGGTTGATTGCGCGAAGATTGGTTTGTTGTCTATTGACCAATACGTCCCCGAGCCGAGGGGCTGGACAAAACAAAAGCACATTCCATAGGAGATAATCAAAGGAAATCTTGAAGGATCCCTACATGCTAGGATCGGTCGCAACAACTAGCCCAGGATTGATTTTTTCAATAACACATAAAAATCTAAAAATAATCTGACTGATTATCATGCATCTGTTAGAACGCAACAGACTTAAGAAATGGATCGACTTTAGGCCGATCCTCTTATCAGCGAAACCCTTCGCGTCAACCGATAAACTCAGATAAATCTAGCAAATACATTTGCAGTTCTAATTTGATGGTACATTGTTTGGTCTGTGAATAAATGACCTTTAAAGTTCCACGTACCATCAGGTCACATCTTTACAATCTCTTTGGTATGATTTGTAAAGGAAGGGGGAACAAGAAGTCTTCTGAAATGATGAATACACATCTAAAGCCCCGTGCAAACGGACGTAACATTGTTGGCCAACAACTCCGAACATTGTTGGATGTTACATGCTGCGTCCGTTTGCACACTCTTTTGCATGTTGTTGGATGTTGTTGCGTATTGTTGCGCCAAGTTTGAAACCGGTCAAACTTTTCAGCCAACAACTCCCAACATTTCTTTTGTTCCGTGATCGCCGAAGCGTAGCGCAACAATGTTGGAGCCGTTTGCAAAGCTCTTCCAACATTGTTGGGGCCACGCACCCTCATTACGCATCGATTACAAAGCCGCATGGGTTGTATTCTTCTCACGATGCACTGCAGGTCTCAAACTTGTTGGGAGTTGTTGCATCCGTTTGCACACCACTGCCAACACGCACGCAACAACTCCCAACATTGTTGGCGCAACAATGTTGGGAGTTGTTGCGCCCGTTTGCACGCAGCCTAACTGCAATACCGTTGTCTCAGAAAAATGAAAAAAAGAAAAAGCCAAATAGGAATTAAATAGGCTAATTAAGTCACATTCTCATGGTGGATTCATTTGCAGCCGTTGCATATCCCCGCTGGAATTTTCAGTTTTATTGTCTTTCAGCTTTAAAACAAAAGCAAATTCCGTACGACGTCCATGTGCGGACGGTGGTAATGAATTCATTAGGCTTATCACCCTAATTAATTCCTAGTTGGCTTTTTCCTTCTTTTTTTTTTTTTTTCATTTTCCTATGACAACGTTTTTGCAATTGGGTGTATCAGTTTCATCGAAAGGAAAGCCAGCTCTCCGGGATTCGATCCCTGACCTCTGCGATACCGATGCAGCGCTCTAGAGAATTGAGCTAGCAAGCCAAATGGGAGCTGGTCAATAAATTGCTTCGTAATAAAAGTGAAGATAAAATGATGAATATATGAATTTCATATACTCGAACCGCGGAATGAAGAAACACATGCAAAGCAGATCACTGCAGTCGTTTGATCTTACCTTTTCCTTTTCCTGCTTCTTAGCGTTCCGATCAAGTTCAGCCTGTTTTTCGTCTTCTTCGTGTTCCCTCAGAAGATCTTGTAAGTAGTCACAGGCTTTCCTGTAAGGTTTATACAGCCGTGTGTACTCCACAATGGCCACTGCGTACTCCAACAGCACTGCGGCGTCCTCAGACGAGTACTTGGCTGCGGCAATTGTGATTCCTTGAATTTTTCGTTCTGTTGGGGACATGGAACGAAGGATTTTAGCTAAGTTTCATTTGTTTTAAGTTGCAAGAACTATATGCCTATCCACGATCATTATCTTAAATCCCGTTTATAAGGAATGCTACGCCGAATATCGAATTCTGGTGATCTTATTGCGATGCTATCAGTTACCAGCGACATTGCACGGCCATTTTACAAGACGCCGCTTGAGTTTGGAGGACATCAATTGAATGAGAACCGTTACCAACTGCGTCTCCTAGTGGAGGTGGGTGCCGTGATGTCCAGGGGCTTCCACCTTTGGCACAGCCAGCCCCTAAACAGAGTTACATCCCTATGGCTGGCAAACCCGCGCCCTCCAGCCATGAGCACACACGCCAAAGGAACCAGGCACCTGTCACACTGATTTATGAGTGGAATAATACGCGGGGGCGGGGGTGGGGACGGGGGTAGAAGAATGATCCAAAGGCTGAACGAAGAGAATGGCCACCAGGAAAACACTGTACTGAGCACATGGAGGTGATGCAAGCAAGGCTGACCGCGCTTGAGCCAAACGACTAACCACTGACCCCGCCCACGCTCCTTGTTGTTAACTGTGTTGAATAAATATCATTTAAAACTGTTTCGCATGTCTGGCACAACATTTCAATGCCAAAGAATCAAAACTGAGGTTAAAAACATTAGCCGCGGTAGTGCAGGTAAGACTTGGAAATCGATTTTCAATGAAAGAAAAATTCGCTTTTTTTTTTCAAAGAGCCCCTTTAACTTCGGTTGAAGTGTCACAAAGAAAACAAAGGCAGATTTTGATCTTTTTTGTACAGCTGCACATTACAATAGATCTTCGGGTAATTTTCGACTAAAAGCCGCCTAATGTCCGACAAAATCGTAACTGCAGTCGGAAAACAACAACCGGTGAAATCAAACACCATAAAAGACACATTTTGCAGCTAAAGATCTGCTCAGTACACAGACTCATGGTTACTCGTGGTTGGAGGAGACTAGTTATGAATGGCAGCAAACATCACAGGTTTAAACAACAGTACTGCAGGTTATGTTGGAAGCTCCCTGACCGTGCACAATCCTTCGCTTTTTGTTCACAAATTGTGATGGAACGACGTTTTTATTGGTTAATAAGATCAAAATGATAGGAAGGCCGTCAGGTGCGCAAAAATATGTAACAAAGGAGTCTATCAACTGTGAGAGACTTCAAGAAATTGTCTGATGGTAACGTTAAGCTTTGCCACGCACTTCTCAAACATCACAATGCATGGCCGTCAACCTTTGGACTTCTCCGACTAAAATGGTGACCTGACCGCACGAATGTCCTTTCAAAGAGGAACAAAATATTCGCAGTCCTGTTTTTGGCAGAAATAAAAAATGAAAAGCTGTACCTGTGGTAACAGATGATCGCCCAAGGGGCGATTGGTAAGTACTGGCACTAGCGCCTGGAGCAGCAAATCCCAGGTCACTGTCATTTACATCTCCACCATTAGAGACAGCTAAAAAGGACTGGACCCCTTTAAGAATGTCTTCAGGCAAGCCTTCTTTCCAAGGCACGTGGTGTAAAGAGTCTACGAACTTCGGTGAGTCATTCATGACTTGTTGGATAGCTTTCCACGTCGGACGATCGACTTTGCCTTCAGCATTGACTCCTAAATAAGAGAATAACATTTTGTAAGCAACTGACCAATTTATCTCTTTTTTGACTTGGGTACATATTACAAACAATGTGTAAATCTATATGAGTTCACGTTTGACAGAGTTCCTTGTGTTTTGGTATAGGTTAGTGACTGATCGTAAATTTGCCTCGACTAGCAATGCTACCTGCGAGTCGGTCTTATCTGTAATTGAAATCAATTTCACTTCCACAAATCCATCAGTGAGCCTGTTCGCAGGCTTGACAAACCAGACCAGACAATGGTTTAAAGAAACTACTGTAACAAAAGTTAACCAGGTCTTACCCAGAAGAGGAGTCTGCGGTGGCCCCTTATGAGGTACATCCTTGTTACTTCTTCTCTTATGTGTTGCAGAGCTCGTGCGAGATGCCTCATCAGATCCTGTTCCCAAGGAAGAGCTCTGCTCTCCCTTGCGCTCGTGCCTGGTGGGTGGAGGGTAGCTGGATCCCGCTCCTCCGATCCCAGCAGCAAACTCTGGTCTCCCTAGTAGAACCATTACCATGACCATCACCATGCCTGCCATTGGAGGGGGGCTCTG
>JBBMOI010000013.1:9200000-9460000 GCA_038088405.1 Porites divaricata
AATCGTTAAATATAACTAGTCACCTGCAACAAAGCAGTGTCGTCCTCGTCAATCTCGCTATCAATAAGTGCTACAAAAGCACTAAGAGTAGCACTCCCGATACCCAGTTTAGCTTTAAGTTTCTCTAGCACTGTTGCCTTTGCAGTGAGAGCCTCCAGCAGCTCATCTGACTTGACCGTAGCTACAGAAAGCTGCTGCTTGGTCTGTGAAATCAATTCCTTGATCAGAACTGCATCTTCTCGTGTTTGCTCAAGGGTTGAAAGAGCTCGACTAAATAAAACAAAGAAGGTCATATTTTACAAGGTTGTTTACTGAGACTTAATGCCGTGTATTGGTGAAATGTAAACTTGATTTTACCCAAACTAAACCATTATTTTTTTTCTATTGTGAGCATGAACCAATTGGTTAAATCAGCGGGAAAAGATAAAACTGTTTCGTTTTATTTTGTTTTGTTTGTGTATTTGTGTGCTCTCTTTAAGCTAAGTAGGTACCGTCTTAATAAAAAATATTTACAAAAATCAACACAGTAAACTGCTTTTTAGTCTCGCTTGCGGAAGCAGCGAGACTCATAATCTGCAACCCGTTTTTCTTCGTATTTATGACATAAAAGGGGGTCACTGTGCCAGATGTTCCTAGCGGAGACCCAGGAAACTGGGAAAAAATCGTTGCGTAACCGAAGCCACGCAGGTTTTACAAAGAAAGCTTAGGGAAGATTAAATTTAGAGCTTTTCCGAAACGTGTAGGCCCACGAATTCTATTGCTTGAAAGCAACGATTACTTTGGAACAAGTGAACACTACTGAGTGGTCGACAAAAAAAAAAGAATCTTAATTAGCAAAACTGCCATGGTCGGGTGTTGTAAACTTTCATTGTATGCAAACGGTCTTGGTATGAGCATGCGGTTAATTTTCGGCGATGATTGAAATGACGTGCCATGTAAATCCCTTTTTTGATCTTTAACAATGATGTAATTTCTCTGAAATCGAGGCCCTTGCATTGTCTGTATTTATACACGCGAATAGCCTGCTACCGCAGACGTATTTCCGGTCGTCGCTAACACGAGTAGTAAATCAATTCAGAAACAAATAAAAAGTAAATACCCTAAAGAATACTCGACGTCGATAAAGTGAGAAGTAAAAAACCTTTAGCAAGTAAGTCCGGTTTCGTGTAGAATTAATCGCCTCCTCATTTCCCGACCTAATCTCCAAGCAGGCGAGACTGAACGCCGCTATAAGAACACCTTATAAGGTGTTTTATAGAGAGTAATTGGTAAACAAATTGTTTCAACGAACCTACGCATATTTCGTTAACCAATCAATGCTAGAACTACTACAGTTGAACATAAATTGATCTAAGCTGGCAAAACGCAACTTATCGGTTGAATATTTCCCTGTTGGGAATCAATTTTTTGTCCATACAAGTCTTCTCCTTCTCACCTGAAGAATATCAAAAAATTCATAACAACTTGGCCTCCAAAAAGGATTGAACTTCACGTGAACATAAATTACTTCAGCAAAAGTAAAATTTGCCTAAGTTGTAACTATTTGGACTGCATTTAGTCAAATAATCCGATACACATAAACTTATCATCTCCATCAATTCCCCGGGAACATTACGAACCAATTTAATGACCAGCTCCCATTTGGCTTGCTAGCTCAGTTAGTAAGAGCGCTGCACCGGTATCGGAGAGGTCAGAAGCCTGAATTTTTTCAGGCTTTCTTATCGCAACTGCATAAGTTGCGTCTTTATCTGTAATTATCTTTGCATTTAATACTCACGTCAGTCGGTCAACCCTCTCGTTGGCCTCCTTTCTCTTGTCCCTGAAGATATGTCTAAAACAGTGCATGAACTGAACATAGGTGGTAGGACCAACAAACACGTCTCCAGTGACATCAACGCCACCATCGCGCTGGTGTTTCAAGCTGATTTTCTCCAGCAAAATTGACAGAGAGCGAGGCTCACTTGCGCTACCGTCTTGAGGTGGAGACTGTGCCCTTTTTAACAGATGTTCATCTCCAGCCCAAGGTATCTGATGGCAATCTCTAAGCACATGCCCGTGTATTGTTGAGAGTGATGCCACAACTTTGTCCCTGAAATGGTAACTTTAAGTTAATATCGTTAAAACATTTCGGTACCCTAACTAACGCTACGTTCACACTATATCGGATAGTTTTTCGTGCGACTCGAGAAGCTATCCGTTATAATGTGAACAGCAAGGGCACAAAACTGGAACAAGTCATTCACACACATCGAACACCGTGCCGGAGCGATTGGACGAGAGGGTTGGTTCTATAAATCCTTATCCTTCTTTCTGAATAATTACTCCCGTCTCAATGGGTTCCGGTACTCTTTCCTACTTATTCACTTCCGCTATGTTTGGAATACCTAATTAAAATAAACCAGAGTGCGTTACTAAATCTATCCGATATGTGGCACTCCACTTTCGACATAGGTGCGGTGCAGTTACGCTCCGTTACAGAAATCGCGCCGAAATCACCGTTCTTACATGTAAACAGAAGCATAATCCAACCTCGTTCCCAGGTTCTCTCTCCTACCCTTCGAGAGACCCTGGTTGGGTCAGGTCACGTGTCTCCCAGAATCTGGACCACTGGTGCAGTCAAAAATATTTTAGGCGGTTGTATTCATACCGAAACGCAGTAGACTTGAATTGCCATTTCTATGTTATGGAGGCCACCTTTAGAAAGCAAACGTATGTATTTTCAAAACTATGATTATGCAGTTCGAAGGGGGGCCGAAAAGATGTATCAAGCGTTGCCGTCCTCACCGACCTCGAAAATATTAAAATCAAACAGAAGCAACAAGAAGAGAGAATACGCCGCCCGGACTCAGTTTGATTGTTCAAATGAAAAGAGGTAAACAGAATCTTAGAAGAGTATATTTTTTATCCAACGGCTCTGTGTTGTATTTTTGTCGTCGTTTAAAATCAACAGAATAGCTGTATAAGTTTCTTTGTTAAAAAATATGGCTTGTGAATGTAAAATGAATCCTCTGCTCTCAACGTAACTGCTATGTTTTGTCACCGCTAATGGTTTAGGTTTTGCATGTACTGATTCGGACCGATTACCAGCCGCTGTCACCGACAAACATTGATTCTTCCAATGCAAGTTCAAGGAACATGGATTTTCCCTTCAATGCGGATAAACATGCGCTTGTGTCTTAGTCAGGATCGTAGATTTTAGTGTCTAATTGTTGTCACTGATTTAACTGCGATAACACGAGCTTTTTGTTTCTCCGCTGGTAATTCGCTTGTTTATCTGGTGATAGCTCTGTTTAGGCAGAAATTTCCCGAATTTCAGTTATAGTTGGAGGCTTAGCAAATCTGTCTTGCCCTTTCGATCATTGCGTGAACCCTGGTGTGAACGGTGAAAACGAACGAGACAAAAAAATTGAGAAACAAGGGACTCCTCCCTCGGAAATAATTTTGTTCTGGGACCACGTGACCAGACCTAACCAGGGTGTCTCTCTCGCTCGCTCCGTAGGGACGGGTAGGAGAGAACCCTGGGAACGAGGTTGAAGCCTAATCCGGTTTGAATTTAATAAATTTATATCGACTTTCTTGAGCCAAGCTGGGGCAAAGAAAGGAATAAGGTACCTTGTCTGTTCGGAGATATCAGGAAGAACATCATGTCTCTCTACATAATGACTGGCCTCTCCTTCCAGTGCATACTGGGGCCAGTCTTTTACGAAATCCATCTGGCAGCCATATAAGATACCTGGGTAACACCTGCGAACAAGAAAACGTTCCTCTCTTGACTGGCCACAAATTAAAACACTAAGAAAACTCTTGCGACACAAGTTACAGCGAGACTATTTGTCACTCTATCTTTTAAATCTGTGACAAAATCATATGGTGTTACCATTGCAATGAAACCGTTTGAATAGTAACAGAACTTTCGCATGGTACTATCTTTGAATCTGTGAATGAAATCATGTGGTGTGAACATTTCAATGAAACCTCTTCAGCAGTACTATCACATGGTAACATTTATTTAGTATGTAGTTCTAATTTTTGAGTCTGTGAATGATATCATGCGGTGTCAACATTCAAATGAAACCTTTTCAGTACTACTTCCACATGTCTTTAGTTAATATGTAGTTTTAACTCTTGAGTCTGCTGATGAAATCCTATGGTTTGACCACTCAAATGAAACCTCTCCGGCAGAACTTTTGCAAAGTACGTTTTCTCTGGATTTTACAAAAAAAGAAATTTGGTATCACTAATCAGAAGTTCAGGGGGACCGCGTCTAAACAAATATTCTGCGACATCGTTGGGGGAGCGAAAGCCAAACCCTACGTTTATCATCAGAGCTAAAGCATCAACAGGTCATAACCAAGGGATTCAACAGCACAGGTCTCCAGCGATAGCTACCATCGCTTTTAACCTTTCAAATGCCATGATCGAAATTAAACAAAAGGGAGAAAATTTTGCCTTGATGGTGTATTTACAAACCAATTCTTCCTGATTGCCTTACCGTGGGCCTATTCTGAGAAGTCTATGGGTGGGTGGGAGACAGAGTATGATGTGAAGATTAGCCTTCACTCGAGTGATGAAAAACTTCATAGGATCTGCCAAAAAGTTGGAGAACTTCTTCTTGATCACAGGCATCAAAGCCTGACAAAATGAAACAAACACACAAGCAACTACGGTTAATTTTCTAGGTAACACGAACAAGAGAAACCCCTGTTATTTCAGAGTCAAAAATTGTTTGCAAACGATGCTTCCTTAGTTGTCACCGCTGTAGTCCTTGAAAACACACCATCGTCAGGTGCTCTTTTAACAAGAAAGTTGCTAAAAACTAACACACCTTGCAGGCAACAAAAACTAACCAACAAAACAAATATTATAAAAAAGGATAAATGCAGAACCATTTTATTAATCACTCATTACTTGTAGTAGGCTGTCCAGTTCATCTACAGAGAACAATGGTGGGTACTCTCCACTGACAAGCAGGCTGTTTAGAGCATCAAGGTACATATCATCGCGAAGATCTGGTGCCTGAATCAAAGATACAGAACAGGCATGACAAACGCAGACTAAGTAGCTATCCAGAAGTCTTCTAATAATGCCCATAATAATGAGCCAACGTGGGGAGGCATTTAAGCATGAACGCTCCACGAAAGACCTGTAGGGCTAATTTTCAACATTAGGAAAATTGACGAGGATGACTACCAATCTTTTTGCTTGCAAAACTGCTTTTTCGGTTTATCTATTAAGGGCATACACGGCAATAAACATTAACCGTTTTTTTCCTTTAATATTCAGAAACAGGAATGCTTAAGGCCAGTTCGACGTCTTTAAGCGTCCTGTGCCCTAAGGCTATCTGTCACTGAAGTAACAGCTCTCAAGGCTTACAAACAAAAATAAACAAACTATCAACATTTCTAGAGAGCTAACTGAAGACTTCCTCGCCTAGCACTTTTGCAATCCACCTGGCGCGGCGCGTCTAAGAAGTACGCAGACTGAGACATGCAGCACTTTCCATTTAGACAAAATTTGCCAGAATGCTAATCAAACAGAGATGGCATACTCAGTGTTCCACCCCCGAAGTTAACCCTGTTCAATCGGATGGTCCGATGGGTTCGAAACGTATTTTTCTCTTTAGTAATAAGTGTTCTCTGTTCAAACCCCGCTGCCCTACGTATGGTGTAAATTTAGCAAAAAAAGTCGGCGGTTCGCTCCCATTGAACAATGCTAATCTCTTCTTCCTTCCCTCTGGTCTATAATTGGTTGGCATAATTGAAAGCCCTAAAGGAGTTTATCTAAAGTTAAATAAACCTAAATAAATCAGGAAGTGCTACTTCTAAATCATTAGAGGTAGGACATTAGGTTAGGAATCCCGCTTCTCTGGAACTCCTCTTAGACCCATCGAGAAGAAGCAATCACTTACTGTAAACAGGACGGTTGTGGTTTTGCCGTCACACCCAGCTTGACGTACAGCTGATCTGAGTCCATCAAGAAATGTGTTTGGATAGGTACAGTCCACAGGATGAATAGGGTATTCCAACATGTACAGGGCTAGTGCTGCCAAGGAGTTTAGGTGAGTGCCAATAGACCCAATCAACAATGCATTGCCTCTGTAACAATAAATACAATTCCATGATGAGATCAGTTAACTAGTAAAGATATGGCCTGACGATTTCCGTCTGCAAGTTTGCACATGTAGCAAAGCGAGAGGAAAACGTACGGATAAGATTAAAAAGAGAGGCATCAGGGCATGGGAGTAAAAAAAGAGAAAAAGAAAAAAGAACTCGTAACCTTTAGGACTGTTTTCCATACAGGACTTAACTCGACAACTTTCCAAAACAAAACTGGGGGTTGTTGACTGTCCTGAAATCCTCTAGTTTTTTGGTATTCTTGTCTACTAAGTTCAATTATCGAAAGCTTCCACTAGGTTTCCTTGACTTTTAGACACCTCTAACACATCTAAGAACATTAATTTATCCATTCAAAAGCTGAAGTGGAAACGTCACTTTATCAGTATTAACCTTTTCAGCTAGGGTAGTCTAGGAGAAGGCAGTCTACTTGCGGTGATAGGTTTCTTAAAGAATAAAAGCGTGGAGTTGGAAGGACTGTTAAAATTTATTTACTCTTCACGTACGCAAGTCGATCCCCGTTACTACCTACCTGTTTTTGTAACTCAAGATTCTGTGTAGGCGAATTACGTGGAACATTACATGACCTGATATCATCAAATCAAGCCCCTCGCCACTGAATTCATCATTATACCGTTTCAAGAAGTTTTGCAAACACAGTGACACCTCGTCAATGTTATTAATTGCTTGAAGAAGGATCTGAAAAAGAAATTAAGACGTATCAACCATGGACAATTTATTTATCATCGTTAAAACAGAGCAGTTGATATCAATGTCAGGCGCTGCCCGTAATAAATTCCTTCCTGTTCTTGCCACTGCACTACTGACAATAACCAGGTGACCTGTGACGTCATTGCGGGGGCCTGGGGAAAGAAATTTTAATGCCGTATCCCATAAACCAACGCGCGCACCAATTCAATTCAATTCAATTCAATCTGTTCCCGTCAGCTTTGGTTTATGGGATACGGCATTAAAATTTCTTTTCCCAGGCCCCCGCAATGACGTCACAGATCACCTGGAACGTATACTCTTCTAGAGGCATGTTTGAAAAGACTACCGCAATACCGCAGGTATTCAAGGTGTGGATAAACAATTCAAAACACTTTGAAAAAAATGGTAATTGTAACTTGTTCACCCACGAAGCAATTAGCAGTTCTTAAGAACACGCTTAAACGTGCCCGTACGTTCCAGATCGAATTTGAATTTAGAAGTGTTGGTTTTTGAGGAGTGGGTGGAGAGGTGGGTTACTGAAGTACCCGGAGAAAAACCTAAAAAACCAACATATGTCATTGTCATCCAGGCCAGAACTCGAACCCGGGTCAGAATGGTGGGAGGCGAGTGATCTCACCACTGCTCCTTCCTCATCACAGGTTTCCACATCTTTCACTAGTCCCTTTGGTAGTTTTAGAAAAACAGAGTTTTCAACCCTTTACGTCCCAATAGTGTCCAAGATCAATTTTCTCCTTACAATTATCCATACACTGTAAAGAGATACGTTATAAGAATCAATAAAATGATCACCCAAGAGAAAATACTTTGATCTTTGAAAAAATTCTCTCAACTGATTCTTTAAGGAAATGTATGGAGATCAGTTTGGAGAATTTGTATGTGAATACTGGGGCTTAAAGGGCTAAGACAGAAATAGAAATACGCGACTACACTGAACAAACCTTGGGAGCCACACGTCCTTGAGTAACAGGTCGCTGGGAATACAGCCCTGCATCCAAAGGAAATGTGATAAAGAGAGGAGATGGAGAGTTGGCTGGCAGCTCAGGAAAATTCTGAAATAAATTGAAAAGATCAATTATTGAGCAGCTGCTGCTGTTTAAATGTGACCAGGATATATTGAAGCTTAAAAAGATTTGCTATTACTTTTTACCTCTTTAATGACTGTCTTCAGAGTTTTTTCAAACCATTCGATATCTATAGAACGGCAGATGCGATCCTTCACAACCCGTGTTACCTCGTGCTGCCACAGAGATACCATGTATTCCTCATCAGCGCGCATTTCTTCGGAACAGTTTTTAAGGCCCTAAAATATCAAAGTTAACGAGTGAGTGACACATTTGCAAATCGCAAGCGACAGGAATAACTCCTGAACAAGTTAAAAACAAGATACAGAGAAAATATAAAGGGATGGTCTTCGAGGTTTTATGACGCTTTGATTGATCTCCTCTCAAGGCCTTAGAAGTCTTCAAGCTGTTTCAACACTTTCACCTTAGACGACCATATAATACCGTACATTGGAAATGACTGTGCCCAATCTCTTTTTTAATCGTCCGTACGAATAAATTCTTCGTTTTAACGAACCTGCAATAAGATGTCTAAGGAAGAAATAATATAGCAGCTTGGCCAGAAACGCTTAGATACACCCAGTGGCAAGAAGATAGCATGAAATTTGGTACTGCGTGGCCGTGGATACATAAAGTGAAAGGACGGAGGCTAAGTACGCACTATACCAGATAGCTTTTGTGCTGACACGAAGGCCATACCAGATAGGACTTCTGTTCACACATAAAAACCGTTACGGTGATTGCGGCGCAATTTCTGTAACGGTGCGAAGCTGCGCTGCGCCGACCTCTAAAGTGAAGAGGCACATATCAGATAGGTGTTCACACTATACCGGATAACTTTTGCGTCGGCACGAAAACCAGACCGGAGAGGGCTTCTGTTCACTTGAAAACAGTGTAACGGAGCGAAGCTGCGCGGCGCCGACCTCTAAAGTGAAGAGTCACATATCAGACAGGTGTTCACACTATACCGGATAACTTTTGCGCTGGCACGAAAACCAGTCCGGAGAGGGCTTCTGTTCACACATGAGAACCGTGTAACGGTGCGAAGCTGGGCCGCGCCGACCTCTAAAGTGAAGAGTCACATATCAGATAGGTGTTCACACTATACCGGATCACTTTTGCGCCGGCACGAAAATCAGACCGGAGAGGGCTTCTGTTCACACATGAGAACCGTGTAACGGTGCGAAGCTGGGCCGCGCCGACCTCTAAAGTGAAGAGTCACATATCAGATAGGTGTTCACACTATACCGGATCACTTTTGCGCCGGCACGAAAATCAGACCGGAGAGGGCTTCTGTTCACACATGAGAACCGTGTAACGGAGCGAAGCTGGGCCGCGCCGACCTCTAAAGGGAAGAGTCACATATCAGATAGGTGTTCTCACTATACCGGATCACTTTTGCGCCGGCACGAAAATCAGACCGGAGAGGGCTTCTGTTCACACATGAGAACCGTGTAACGGAGTGAAGCTGCGCGGCGCCGACCTCTAAACTGAAGAGTCACATATCGGATAGGATGTTCACACTATACCGGATCACTTTTGCGCCGGCACGAAAATCAGACCGGAGAGGGCTTCTGTTCACACATGAGAACCGTGTAACGGAGCGAAGCTGCGCGGCGCCGATCTCTAAAGTGAAGAGTCACATACCGGATAGGTGTTCACAGTATACCGGATAGCTTTCCGCAGTGCCACGAAGAGCTATGCGGTACTGTGAGAACATAGCCTCAATCTACTGGTTAGAGTGAGGATGTATCTAGTTCACTTCTGTTCTTTCCATCTGGAAAAAAATGACAGTAGAATCGTTCAGCCTCTATTTATTACTTTGCTACGTTACCTGAAAGACTCTGGTAATGTCCCTGAGATTAAACTGGTAATGGCATCTCCCAGGAGTGGGTGAAGGTCTCAATACATCCTGCAAGCTGGTCAACAGCGTACACGATGCCATCACTATCTGTTCGTGAAACTCTTGGGGTAGACCCATTCCTTGATTCTGAGCCATGTTGGCCTGTGTGGTTAAAACAGTCAAACTTAGATAAAGTGACGATGGAATGAAGACTAAGCATCTAAAATTAGACTAATAGGAGTGAATGAGACATTTGAACGCACCTCCAATATTGAAGTAACAATGGTGAAGAGTGACTCGGCTGTGGCAGCAGGGAGACGGAATACCGCAAAGTGACGCTGCAAGGTACAAACCGTAATTGCTACGATAAACAATGACTGAATAAGGGATTGTAATATGAAAAATTATCCAAGTCGAGAAGGGTACTCTCCACCAATTAAGACTGCAGGCAGAATATCACCCGACCAAAGTACATGAGAAAATCTCAAACTGGTGTTTCTGTAAGACAACTGTAGACATACTCGCTCAGCCCAGTGGTGAGACTTATGTAAAGATGTTGCAAACATAACAGGTAACAAACTTCTCGCGCAACGGTTAGTCGATCTTAACCTGCTGTTAAATGGATAATACAAAAGACAGAAAGGCAAACAATTCTTAGCAAACTACACAGCCCCCGTCCTACCCCCGTAACCTTAATTCAATAATACTTCTCGCTTAGTGAAAAATGTTTTGCTAGGGGGTAGGTGGACAGTCTCCCAGCATCTAATTCTGCCCTAAAAAACTGCACAATAGAGTATATAAAATGGTGGTGACGTCACAAAAACTGGATTTGTGAAATTATGTTACCTCCTTGCCAAAAGATAGCGCGTTATTGCACATTGGCAGTGAGACATTAGCACGATAATGTTCTGATGACATTATACTAATCCTTACAAAATTGCTTAGGTAGTTACTTTTACGATGCACGTTAATTTAGGAGGATTTGCGTGGAGTCATCAGTGCATATCAACCCTAATTTCTCAGGAAAAAAATTGCACTACTGCCCTTGGTTTTAGCAAGGAGGCACGTTTGGTCTTGTTCTTTCGGACGATCTCAACAACCCCCAAAATTCGCAAGTTCTAAAACTTTTAACTCAAACTTCTTCACTCTTCACTCACAACACACCACCAAATGTACCTAACAATAGTTTCTGTAACACCTGTAATCGGCCTACTTCCTGGACTGACAGTTGGTTTAATTCTCACTCTCGCTGTTTTGACCATTTTCAAATTCATTAACAATTATAAAGTAGAAATATATGTCACTGCTAAACTGTTACATAACCTGTATCCTTACCTTTAGTCTTTCGGGGATTTGTTGATGAGTGCCGCTGGTCACTGGTTCTGACTGCATGTTCATAGCTGCTGTTACAACAACTCCCTCCAAGACACGGCGGTCAAACGGTTTCTTAGTATTGAACAAGATCTTTTCATCTAGGACTTGCCGCAGAAGCTAATATAAACGGATAAATTGCTTATGTCAATACACAACAAGCAAGGAGCCTACTGAAGTTTCTTGATTATAAGAAATTGGTTCCTAGACAAACACTTGGAAGGTGAAGCAGTTATATTGAGACTAAGAGAAATTTAACTATTATATCGTCTCCTATTTTTTCCTTAGAAAAGACACTATAATGCTCCATCTTCCCTCAATTCACCAAATGTTGTTAAGAGAAACCTGAAACGGGTTAGTTCCAAGACAAAGCTTTAACAACAATCCAGGGGCCCCGTTTCTCGAAGGTCCCGGTAACTTTTTGTGCCCGAAATCAAATAATCAAATAGAAATAAAAAGAGTAAGAGCCCGGGTCCTGGCAGGCAAACTACTCCATTTTGTTTCATCAACTGATAGCTTTATCATGTTGATGCAAACTATTGAAACCTCAGTCTTTAATGTAAACGGCAGCAGCTTACCGAGCCCTTTAATTATCGGGACTTTCGAGAAACGGGCCCCTGAACTGTCATTCATGACTACTCTCTGGAAGCGGGTGTAATACGTGGTCTTGTGCCGGTTAGTTTGCCCTTGAACCCAAAGCTGGGTAGTTTGAGCTCTGATAACTGCATCCCGTTGTTAATACCTCTCCTCTACATGCACTGTCTCCCGTTCTAACCAAGTGTGCCGGCAACCTCGTTCCCAGGGTTCTCTCCTACCTGTGGAGACGGGTAGAAGAGGAACCTGGGAACGAGGTTGGAGTACCGGCGACTGAGATTTTGAATAACCGAGCAATGGACAAGATCATCAAATATGCCACTTACACATATCCCATAATTCACCTTATTTGCCCCCCCCCCCCCCCCCCCCCACAAAATTTTGCAAAACTTTTGTTTTACATTCTTCCTAGGTATTACAGCCATCCCAAGAAAAATTGCAAACAATGCTTATGCAAAATTTTGGAGGGCAAATAAGGTACATTATGGGAGATGTGCAAGTGGCGTATATATTTGAAGAAGCAATGTACTCACCTCATTGACCTCCTGGGCTCCAAATTCATCTGTCCGTGGAAGACTAAGGTCATCGATAAACATGTTCAGTACTTTTCCTTTCTTTGCTCCATACACGAAACCTATAAGAAAGCCATACACGGAAATTGCATCACATTATATACATCTTTAATACACCTTGCTCGGAAAGGGTGTTAGTCATGTTCCTTGGACGTTCCTTGATCAGCCATTTTCATAAATACAAAACCAATAATGTCTAATTTCGAAAAATGTCACCTCACTGACGCAGCATAGATGGACATCTTGTTTTTTTTCTTCTTTTTTGAAAAAGCGAACAAGGACCGCCTGATCGCAGGTTTAAGCTGGACTCGACAGAACCTAAGCTAAGTTAACCTTCAAGTAGTTTGCTTGCACTCACCTTGCCTGTGGTAAATGTTTTGTTCCACAAACTGCTGTAATGAAGCAGCTCCTGAGGTGCCAGAATAAACATAGCGCTTGACGATTTGATTCTTGTCCTCTGAAAATAAAATAAAAATAAGTTACGTAGAAATATCGATATTTTGCTGATATCCTTTCTAGACCACGTCCCATGACTTGTTGCGTCTCGTACACTTTGAAAAAGGAAACAGCTGCTACAAAGACTACAAGTGCGGCGTGCCACTTAAAATACAAATTCAATAGAGAAAAAAAAAACTATATATGTAGTTTTGATAGGATAGCAGAGACGGGGTTGAATGGCAATAGAATTAGGGAACTTGGTAGCAAGCAGTTTAATTTCAATTCATTGAACCTTGGCGTGTTTAACTCTAGTTCACTTTACCTTTGTTCTCGTCAACTCTTACGATTTTTTCCCTTTGTACTTCAGTTAATGCTCATTAAAGTATGATATGGCAGCTAAAATATTGTCCAAGCTGATATCCTGTAGCGCGAACCTTCCAATTACCCCAGGGGAGCCTGGGATACCCATGGGCTTCCACTGTGGGCAGCCAGCCCCTAGATAGAATACTGCCCTCATGGCTGGCAAATCCCCGCAACCCAGCCATGAGCCCCCATTCCAGGCACCCGTCACACTGATGAAACAGTGGAAGGAGGAAAAATAGGGATGGGAGGGGGGGGGGGGGGGGAGACGCTAAATGAACCGCACCACAGACAAGTGTACAAACGCTCGGCGAAGAACTCGCAGATCCTAGCAGTGTACAAAGCTACACGTAACATGCGAGGCTGCACTTATGGGATTGACCGCTGGATGCCCGCTAAGCTCGTGGGCTGCTTGACCGCTAAGCTTGTGGACCGCTTGACCGCTAAGCTTGTGGACCGCTTGACCGCCAAGCCCGTGGACCGCTTGACCGCTAAGCTCGTGGTGGTTAACTTAGTTAAATTACATTTAACCAAGTAAAAATCTTTTCAGAAGCATACCTTTAATTTTCAGTAAGCAAATAAATTAAGCGGTTTTTTTTTTTAGGATTAGGACTGTAGTTAACATCCATGATTCTCAAACCACAAGATAAACAGAGAGGACCATCTGAATAAAGTACAGAATCTGGTGGCGCTATTTAAGGTAGATTGGCCATATTAGGGGGGTTGAGAAGTGACGTTTCGAGCGTAAGCCCTTCGTCAAAGTGAGTAAGGGGATTGCGAGTTGACGTTTCGATTTGGCGAGACCACAAACAATCCATGATAACCTAATTCGCTCTGACAAAGGGTTGACGCTCAAAACATCACCATCTGTATCCCTGAGCGGAGGCAAATCTTCTACTTTACACCCCACGCACTAACGAACCATTACAGTTTAAACCCTGGGCCCGGTTGTTCGAAGCTGAGTAAAGATAACCCAGGGTTAGTGCGAAATTTGAACTCAGATAAGAGAGCTTAAAAAGCAAATTTAATTTAATTCTCTTAGCCTACAATTTGATGGTTGGATATGCTAAAAACTAATAGAGAAAATTATCCGAGAGAGTGTTTTTAATAACAAGAAAAAGAAACCCGAGTTAAAATTTAACCCCGGGTTAGCGCTAACCGGCGTTCAAACAACTGGGCCCTGGATTCAAACGTACCTTGCTTGTCCAAGAAATCAGCAATGAGTGAGGTTTTCCCACATCCTGCTGGACCTGTCAGTAAAATGTTTCTACCAGAAGCGCTTGCTAGCTCCATGAACTGTCGAGTACGAATCTTAAAGAAAGCGAACATAACGTTATTTAGATACTTATTCATAGCGGTAAGTTAGGATTTTACCTCCTCGGAGTGAAGGCTGGTTTGCAATCGCTAGGGTCGCTGAAAAGAAAAGCACTTCAGCGTTCGAAGTGAATATATTAAAACAAGATAGGACTGAGCCACAATCAGGGACAAATGCCATTTGGGTGGCGGCCATGATGAAATTTTCGTAATAATCTGTTGTTTAAAAATACCTCTACAAAAGAAAGCTTTATTTTCAGAAATGTCTTGCAATTCTCCCGTTCCCACCCTCAGAAAAATTAAACTCAGGAAAACTTTTGGATACACATGTACAGCGTTTTATGTGGGGTATGGGGGGTTGGGGAGAGGTCGGTTTGAAAAAAAAAAGCCACAAATGAAAATTTGTCCCAAGACTGTTCACGATTTTAGTCCTCATTTCTAAATCAATGACTTCCATACAATCACTATACGATAGGTAGGATCGTTCAGATCCTATCGTACTGAACAAGCCATTAAAACCCAATTTCAGTCATTAACTCACCGTGTCAATTGTGTCCACGAACACTTCTCCAAGAAGATCGGATGCATCAAAGTAGCTCACTTCTGGAACTCTATTTATTTAAAGCCAAAAACAATCACTCACTTAATCCGGGTCATACATTAAAAAAAAAAACAGACGGATTGAAGGGATCTAGTGCACTAACCGAAAGCTAATTTCATTCATCAATGGCATCAGGATGGAATGTCCAGAAAACAACATCGTTCAAAATCAGTTACTGTGTGAGACTCGGAAGAAATGTATTAAACTTGAACCAACCTTGACTGCCACGGATCCCACTCGCCAGACTCGTCAACATAGTAATCAAACACTGAGATTTCTTGGTCATAATCTGGTAGAGCTGTCGTCAGTGACAGAAGAAGCTCACTAAACTTCTTCCTATCTGGTTCCTCGAGTAAACCTCCGAAAGACCAAATCAGCGAGAAGAGGTATAACCTCTCTATATGGAGTTCGCCACCAATGTCAGTATTGCCCTAGAAAAAGGAGCAACTTTCGTTCTGAGAATCTGCACCGAACTTTTCAGTGGAGAGTACCTTATTTCCTTACAACCTTATTCCTAAGTTGCCTTTCGTACGTTAGTAGTATAGGGTACTTGTTTTAGGGACAACTGATAACCCAGAATGGAAATTCTCGTTTCATTTGTAAAATACAGGAAAACGATAAATACGGACGCAAAAATGTCGCAGCAGAGAAGGCTTATGAATGTAAATGCCGAGAACACGTTAAAGGATTTGGAACACAGCCTCTACTGTATGTCTTCACAATGTAACCTGGCAGTGAACATGTTGAGTATTAAGCCATTTTAGAGAATTTCAGCCTCGCTCTGAGTCGTCTTCGGCGAGTTCAGATGAGAAGTTTCCCGTTCAGCATGTCGGAAAACTATCGCGTTTGGTTCCAATCCTTCTCTGCTCACTCGAAGAGGTTGAAATGGCCTGGGAAGGGGCTGAAGACGCTTTGGTTAAGCTTTCTAATAGACCTTTTTGGCTTGTATGTTCCAAGGTTTTGTTTCCCCATTTCAGACCCTGTGATGGTACACCAGGGAACAGTTTCTTTCAAATGCCGTCCTACACACGTGCATCCAGGTGCATATGCATACTTAATTTATGAAAAGGCAAAAGGCAAATTTCACGTGGTCTGAATTCGAAAAACAAAACATACAAGCTGAAAAAGTCTATTGGGCCTTTTTGGTCAAGCATAAGACCTTACAATTCTGTGCGGTGTGTATACAACACATACTAAAATATGTTACCAATACAGGTGATTTTACAGCGCCAAACATGAACAAGTTTACCTCAATCAAGGCTTTTAACATTGCAAGACATGTGTTGAATAATCCTACTTCACAGATTTTCATAAATGGTCTGAAAAAAAAAAACAAAAAGCAACATAAAAGTATTTCGTTAAGTTTTTTTAACAGATTGCCCATACTATCATCTACTTTTTCATCCGCCAGAGACAAACAGAAAATAGGGAAACTTTGCGACATGAATACAAATTTGCACCTCTCTCACAGACAAGTCCATATTAGGACAATTCCGCTAGGGCCAAAGGCTACAACAAACTTCAGACATTCCCTACCTCTATGATACGGACAGTTTGCTTTGTCCCTTTGGTGTCCATAAATTAGAGAGCTTTGACTGTACTTGCCCATCGACAAAGCACAGGTTTGCAAATAGGTGTTTGCATCATTCCTACATTTCAAAGTTTCAATTGACCTGTACGTGCCTTTCTTATAAAACAACGAAAATACAACGAACCTTGCTTCGTACTGAACAAATTGTGAGATGACATCCACTGTCTTGTTGAATGCTCGTTGTAGACACTAGCGACAAAAGTGGAAACAGAAAATAGAGCTAGCATAGCTACGTTAAGGTTCAGTGATTTTCAGTCACGGTGACATGACCAAGTAAAGATGCGACGCACTCAGTTTTAAATAAAATACGACATTATTGATCTAAAACCTATGAAACTGTTGAAACCACCTAAACATCTTAATGAGATTAAACATATAAGATGAAGACAAAAGCCCAATTATGTATTCCTGCCCAAAAAAGTCAATTTCATCCCTTCTATTCTACTGTGGATTCAAGTCAATTTCTTTCAATGTTCTTTATGTCTAAATTAAGTTAACGCCTAGAACTGTACAGGGCTGATCTAAGATATCTACTTACATGACTTTCCTGAGGAGACCTATTGGCAAGCCAGGCTTCTGCTAGAGGCTGCCATCCTAGAACACTTTCATCCATATACACAACACCCTATATGTAAGCAGGGAAATCACGTCACATAAAAACAAACGTACCCTCCAAAAGAAATAGTTTCCTTCATATTTATCGAAAATAAAAAAACGAGAACGAAAAAGAGAAAGCGGATGAAAATGACAATTTCCAACGAGGGCCAGCGGGTAGGAAAACCACATTTTAAAGGTTACATTTGGTTGGCAGCCACTTGACAAGGCGGCCATGTTGGTAGTCAATGCAATGAACAATGTTTTGAAGAATTTACATGAAAGTGGTGTTTAGTTCCCAGAGGAGAGAAACACCCTGGTTCTTGATCACCGACATGGCCGCCGTGACGTCAAGTGCAAACAAGTAAATAATTTAGCAACTTAAACTTCATACTACTTTTTCACAGTTCTGCAAAGCGAGAGGAAGTGAAAAAATTACTTCCAGTCAACGTGCTACACCCGTTCCCTAGTTCCCTAGTCATTGCTTAAAGTCCCGCCCGAATAATTTAACTATTGTAGTTTACATATCGTTATTCAAAGAGAGAGAGAGAGGTATGGACTGAAAAAAGAGAAATGTTATCCCCGTGAATTTACTTTGTTGTAATCAGACAGCAGAAAAAAATATCCATCCATGCACACTTCATGTACAACACAGAGAAACTAAACTTACACAACGAGAAACAGTTGAAGGCGAAGCATCCGTCAGGTCGTCAGTTTCAAACAGCAGCTTCATGTTCTCTGATAGATATAACCTTTCGCCATTCAACAAGTTCAAATACTAGGAAGAAAATGGTTACATGTCATTATTGCACTTTAAGAAGAACAGGAATATTTCCATCTTTGCAAGTCCTGTTTAGCCCTGCATAGGACGAAGGTACATATGTTTAAAAATCAAAGGTTATATGTGGAGGGGGACAGGGGGGCGGGAGATTGTGACCCCCTGTCCCCCCCCCCCCCCCACACACACACACTTATATACTTGAGGGCCGAACAACGATCCAGGTCCTGAAACAGAAGTGCTAAGTTTAACTTCTACAAAAGCAAAAAGCCAGATGTTTCCCTGAATAGAACTAAGTTCTGCAAATTTAATAAGAGGAAAGGAGGTACGTTGCACATTCTTACAGCAGGAGGGAAAAGGAAATTATTACAGGGAAATATCATCCACGACAAGCATCATCTTAGAGCTACAGAGTAGTTATCTCCCACAAAAAACTTTAACATTCTACGCGAAGTGGTGGAGAACCTTTATTATAAATGCCCCATGTGGAAAAAAGGAGATAGTTAAACATTCTCATAACAGGAGGGAAAATGAAATGATTACAGGCAAATACAACCAATAACAGGCATCATCTTAAGAGCGACAGTTTCATCTCCTACACAAAATAATTTTAAATTCTACATAAGGCGGTGGAGAACGCTCATAATAGAGAGCTTTAGCATCGACGACGACAACTGCAGCGAAAACGTCAGTTTTAAAATGAATTCCCGTTTTCTCAGTCTTTGTGGCGTTTATTCCAATTTGATAAAAATGGCAAGTGTAGGTGAATTTCCCTGGAGTTGATTTCTTGAGGACCGCACTCAAGCTTAGAGAGAGAAAAAGAGATTCGTCGTCGCTTGTTTACGTCCTCCATAAAACTTGCAATTAGGCATTTTCACGTCGTAGTCGCGCAAGGACGGTAAAGAAATGTACAAAAAAGCGTGATGCACGTGCAAAGTTGTTGTTTTGCGTAATAAAGCCATTGCTTTTCTGACGTCCTATTTGCCGTCGTCGTCGTCGTTGCTAAGCTCTCTAATGAACAATGCAACGGGAAAGGTGATACTTGATACATTCTAATAGCAGGAAAGAAAATGAAATAATTACTGGCAAATATATTCAAAAGCCGACATTATCTTATAGCTACAGAGCTTTTATCTCCTATACAGAATAATTTAAAATTCTACATAAGGTGTCGGAGAACCGTCATAAAGGAAGGTCCAAGGAGGATGAAAAATAATGAATAGCTTTAAATTCTTCTAGAATGAGTTGAACAGTGCCGGTATGTTTGTGCGGAGTGGTAAAAAAGGAGACCATACTGGGGGAAACTGCCTTAAATCAACGCGACAATGGGCACTCGAAAAAAGGTGCATGTAAAAGGTACCCTTTAAACATTAAATAACAACCTGTCCCTTATCCAGAGCACTGCTCAAAAATTCAGACCATCCATGATGCAATGGAGCGTCTAAACAAATCCATGTGGTCATTTTGTGAACGCTGTGTTCCTTGTTGGCTTTTCGGAAGTACGCTGTAAAAATACCATCCTCGAAATCTGACGCCGAGTTCACTTTGCCGAACATGAGGGCGGGATCTGACACTCCCAGAGGATTTATTCTTTGTAACTTGTGAGAGTGCATCGGAGAGCCAGTGTTCTTATGTTTGATGAGGGAACATTCACTAAGGGTTTCTACAAGTCCTGAGATACAGGATGATTTGCCAGTGCCTGATGGTCCAGCCACGATAATCCCTAGAAAGAAAACGAATGAAACAACCTTAGGGGGTGTTAACATGACACCGGGGCGACTTTCGCCCCGGAGCAAGTTCACTCCGGTTCCCTGTCATGGCTCTATATTTGTTTACATGATATCACCACAAAGTGTCATGCCGGCGCGAGTCAACCCGGCGTGAGTTCACCCCGGTTCTTGTACCGGGGCGAGAATTTCACTCCGGTACGAAATCTCGCAACGGTATCATGTAAAAGCGAAACTACCACCCATTTCGGTATGAAATCGGTCTGCCAGTAGACTGGAACGGGTAACGCATTTGTAATGTTTGCTGTTTTGAAGTAGACGTGCATTTTATCAACATGAAGTGTACCTTCAAGTAACGAGATGTGAAATGACCCAGTCATCTTGTAAAAGCGATACGAAATCAAAAAGTCATCCCGGAATGAAACTCGCGCCGGTACGAGTTTTCTCATGTAAACACCCCCCCCCCCCCCCCCCCCCCTTTAATAGCACGCGTGCAGAGGGGCACGATTTCACTCGCTACCTAAGGAAATGAACACTAAGTATACTCCTCCAATTTTACGACAACCATGTGGCAAACTGGAGACAGCGTACTGTCTAAAATATCCACTTTTGTAGGATATCCCAAGCTTTCAAGAATACAAAATCATTTAATTGAGGGTTTTATTTCTGGTGGTTCATGAACTGTCCATTCTGCTAGGCTGTCGACTATTTTTAACTTTTACCAGGAAAACGCTTTCGGCCAGGAGCACCACAACGTTCTATCTCCTCATACGTTAAGAAAACTACAGTTTGTGCATCCCATATACCAGCCATACTTGAAACGAAACACTCGACTGAACTGCAGAATGCAGTGAAAGAAATCTCAATCCTTAAAGCCTTTTATAGCTTGTGCAGGATACGGGTACTCTACCTCGATGGACTTTAGAAAGTGTCCACAGTTGGTGTATCTTTGCAATCCATGGCTGGTGTGGAACAAACCCTTTTTCCCTTGTATGAGTTAGAAGAACGCTTTCAAAATCTTGAACTACTTTGGTGAGATGGTATGGTGGGGCAGGTGGTTTCGGTAAGGCATAAAACACGTCACGTAAAACCATGTTGAATACGTTGAGCTCCTAAAAAGCGAAATGAGATCACAGATAAGGAATTACCCGGTATTACCAATTCGAATTCGGCGGAACATAAATAGCTGTGACTACTGCAAATATCTGAATACTGTAAACATTTGCTCTAGTAGAATTCCTAGAAGCTTGCAATTCAACAATTAAGCAATCAGAGCTCATGACCAGATTCTCGGCAAATTTAGGTCATCAGTATGAAATGCTTGAGGTCAAAACACAGAATTCTTTCCCGTGAAAGCTCCGCTGCGTCGAGAGGCGGCTATATTTGCAGGCGAACTACGTTTAAGCCCGATTTTTGTTCCAGGCTCTCTTATCGCAACTGCTAAGTTGCTTACATGTCTGCGATGATCTCTCCCGGAGTTCAACTATAAGAAAATTTCATGTATTTACTTTCATGTCTACATTTAAACTAGAGCTCTTCCAAAAGTGAGTAAACAGGTTAGCGTAAAACTGAAGCATAATTTCTGCATACTACCTCTGGTGAAAGCCGAGGACCTATGCATTCTTGCAATGACTGTAACACCAAAGCATGCTCCATTCTGGCGGCAGAGGACAAGGACGATGGAGTAGTTGGCTTTTTATCCTTCTGCCCGAACTGGCTTCCCCTATCCTTACCAGCACCTGCAAGACCACGATAATCTCTAAGACTAGTCAGTATTTATCACTATGATCTAGTAAAATTGAATACCAAAGCTGGCAATGGTTCTAGCTTCACAGATGTCAATAGTTTTGTAAATTTCGTAAAAGACTTGCAAAGTTTGGCGTGATTATGAAACCGTATGTTGTTTTGTATGACGTGAACCGATCTGATATGGTTATATCTTGGTATTGAATCAGCAGATAATGGTATAGCCAAAAGTAAAGGTAGCACGATAGAACATACGAAAGGCCATTGACAGAAAAGAAAGAGGCTGTAACTCAACACAACATCAAGAAATCGACCGTAAAACAAACGCACACTAAGAGGGAAGCAACCAAAGGTTTTTTAAATGCTGTTATAAGATTGCTTCTTCATCATTTTCAGCACATCATTCAGCCAGTCATGTTCTGAGCATAAAATTGCAGCAAGAAAAACTAATATTGTGAATTGCATACTCTCATTACCATTTGAAAACGACAATCCTGAACGTGCACGGTGCCAGATAGCTACACAATACTAATTACCACTTAAAGGCCGATATTAGAGAAAAATTGCCCGCATAGACCATTTTAAAATTGCCAAAGGCATCGACATTGCGCATATTCTGTTATTGGCACCATAGAGGCCACATATTAGCTTACCAAACTGTGTAGAAACTGACTGGGTACTTGAAGGTCTTGAGGGATCAATCTGGGCAGCGTTTAGCTTGCCGCCAAGGGGCCCTTGGGAAGATCGTTTGCGTCCTGCGTGTTGAATGACACCCACAAACGAGGACAAACTAAATTTGTGATGACTCATTCCACTTCTGTTGAGAAATAAACCACAAATGCAAGTGTGAAAGTACATTCAGTGCGGATCAGTTTTTGGCCTCAAAACAGGGACAGCGGAGGAAAATGATGGACTCGGGACACTAAAGTCCCAGTGTTTATTAATCGCTTTCTTTCTAAGGCTTCAACAATCCATTCATCGTTTCAAAAATAAATGTCGGTAGATAAAGTGCCTCGCTACGTTAGAGTAAATTCAGTCAAATGTCCTTTGTCACTAGTCATAAAACTGCTTTCAATTGCTTTCAACACAGCCATCCCAATTATGTCCCATGTTCAGTCACATTCAATTCTGACGATTTCCTTGAACAGAGGATGCTGTAGCCTCACACGCGGGCGTTTTTAGGGGAGCTCGTATTTCTTCCCTCCCCACAAACGCCTGCTCAACCGAGGACAACAGTCCTTTCCCATTGTTACATTCGCGTCGTAAGTGACCTATCAACAGTTTTGAAATAAAGTGTTGACAGGCTAAACACGACTCATAATCCCGTGAGAGTGCAAAAACGTGACCCAGAATGTGACCCTAGAGTTCCTTTTTCCTTCTTTTCTTTCCTTTGCTAAGATTATGCAGTGCACGGAGAATTCTAAAATCTGACTGAGTAAAACTTACTTTTGCCGCTCTGAGTCTAACATTTAATGAGGTTAAATAAACATTTAACACAGTTAACAACAAGGAGCGCGGGCGTGGTCAGCGGTCAGTCGTTTGGCTCAAGCGTGGTCAGCCTTGCTTGCATCACCTCCATGTGCTCAGTACAGTGTTTTCCTGGTGGCCATTCTCTTCGTTCAGCCTTTGGATCATTCTTTTACCCCCATCCCTCCACCACCCCCCCCCCCCCCCCTTTATTCTTCCACTGTTGAATCAGTGTGACAGGTGCCTGGTTCCATTGGTGTGGGGGCTCATGGCTGGAGGGCGCGGGCTTGCCAGCCATGGGGGCGCAACTCTGTCTAGGGGCTGGCTGTGCCTAGGTGGAAGCCCCTGGACATCCCAAGCACCCACCTCCACTAAGCGACGCAGTTGTTAATAAGAGGTCATGAAGGTTTCTCAAAGTTTCATGCAGTACAACGTGATTGGCTAAGTTTGGGAAGGGAATGTTGTCCACGGTTGAGCAGGCTTTTGTGGGAAGGACGAAATACGAGCTCCCCTAAAAACGCCTGCGTGGGAGGCTGAGGATTCTGTTTCTTTCTTGAAAACCAATTTACCCAATTTATCTTTACTCACAGCTGCTCTTTGCAAATGTCGCCAACTAGCTTAAGACGATCAGCTAAAATCTTCGGCGATTTAAAGCCCTGGCCAGCACTATGCGCCCTGAGGATCAAAGACATGTCTGGCATCACCATCGCAACAGAACGGAACAGCGCCCTAAGTTCAGCAGGAAGCTCGAAGTTGTTTCCATTGGTACATATAGTTAAGAAGACGGAAAAGTTTGGTTTTACAGTGATCTACGAGATAAAACAAAATTTTAGTCAATACAAGAACTTTTTTCACGTTTTCCTTTTTTCCTCTGATTTTCTGTTATCAGTCGTGTGCAAATGGCGCCTTTATCACACCCCAAATTCCCTTTTTTTTCTAAAGCTGCCGTCAATTCAATCCAGATCATAATACTGTAGGTTTACCAAAGCTTAATTTTCAGTGGAGCTATAAAGACATTGACTATGTTATTGGGAGACTGTGCAAGTGGTATTACACACATATGGTAGACAACTTTGACTTAAGATGCTGTTTCACTTAATTTCACCAGAGATGTGTGAATGCCTGTGACCATCACCTTGGCTTAGATAAGAAAATTTGTTTTCCACGTTGATGTTTTGTTATATCTGTGAATAAATCAGCTAACCTCTCTTCCATCTTCGATGGTGCAAGTAGAATGCCCACCCCTCATGGCAAGCAAGACAGCTTGAACCTCGAACAGCATGACTGACAGACATTCTGCATTCATTTTGTGAAACTCGTCTATTAGACCCCAGCAACCTTCCTGCAAATAGAACAAGACACTGTAAAAGCGTCCACTTGGGAAGACAACATGCCAAGACGGGAAAAATTAAAAGTAAACGGATGAGAATGTAAGGAGATAATATCAAAGGCCAAGAAGTGCTATGCAAGTCACATAAAATTAAGGAAGGGCTTACTTAGTAGTTTGGAACTTGGAGGGAGGCCAACCAAAGGAGATTTATGGTTTCTATTCTAATACCAAAGGCTCTACCCAAGTTAAAAGGAGTAAACAACAGCTTCGAATGCAGAAAACTGCACCTTGTATGGGCGAATGTCTCAAAAGGACAGGGGTGAAATCAGATACAAATGGTTTAAAAACTAGCAGAACCCTGTGGAGGTGAAACATGGTTAAGCGCGAGGAAATACCACGTTTATGTCCCACTTTGACCGATGGGTAGAGTTTATGTGTTTCAACTACACTTTTTGTAAAGCAGCCAATCGACCTGCTTTCTACCTGCTGGGATACACCTTGTCCAGCTTTTGCCTTATTTGACTGGCTACTTCACGACTTATCAGCTGGATACAATGTAACTGCTCTCCCTGACAAGCCTACCACGAGTCCAAGATAAAACAAATATTCGAGCATTAAGTGATTAAAAACTTCCCCCCTCGTGTTGATATCATCATTTAACGTTTATGAGTAATAAAAACACCCTTTTTCAGACGCAGGTTTTCCTTGGTATTAGTTTTTCCTTGAAAAAGTGTTCTTTGTTAGTACACATGGATAATATGTTACGTTTTCCAACACGTACAAAACAACTAAGACATTTTTTACCTACAACATGTTTTACCTACAACACCATACGAAAAACGTGCAAGTGAAATTTAGGATTTGGCTTCAATGACAACAAAAGCTTTCTTTGACTGATGAAAGGTTTGCGTAGCTTTATAATAAAGTTCAACCAACCTCTGCCAAGCCTACGATGAGTTTTCCAACTCCATTGGATGACATCCTCGGAGAGCAACTAACGGTCACTAGGTAGCGACCCAGCAGTGAAGCAAGACCCTAAAAGAAAAACCACGAAACGTAAAATCAAAATGACAATTCCGAACAATGAGGAGCGGTTGCATGATGGTTTCCACTGCATGACCTTTCAAGTCACAGAGACAAGTAAAAGTTGTCAGTAATAGAAAATTACCTTCACAGTTTCAGTTTTTCCTGTTCCTGTTGGTCCAACAAGAGACCCACCACAGTAATTCCATACAGCCTAACAAGAAAATCGAAAGGGTTTCTATTGAGATACTTATTGAGGGTTTCATATTCTATAATAGACATTTTTATATCACTTCATGAATAACTGAAGTCAAAGTGTACTTGAAGGCCTTGAAGGTCCAATCTTGCTGAGTAAAATTTACGTTAGATTTTTTAACACCAAAAAAAAAAAATCATTGTGTTCACTGGAATGTGCCTATCAAAAACGATTAACCTTACATTCGCAGAAGTGGTCAGAGTTAAAATTCAACCCAACTTTCCAAATTTCTTTTTTCTAAAATGATAGAAAACATAAGGCACGATGTGAAAGTAGTGATCAGTAGCTTTCACTTGAACTGTTATACTGCAGGAGCCCATTCACAGACTCGAAAGTAGGAGCCATCTTATAAAACAACATCATTGACTCTCGGGAAGGGTTGAAAGCCCTTACAGGCAGAAGGAAGATCATTTGGCTATTCAATTCACAAGAGAGACCGTGGACGAAACTTTACACCAACGCAGAACACAGCGATCTGTAGCTAAACTGATAGGCCGCAAAGAATGGTTTTCACATACGGACCCCTAGTCTTCATCTAGTTTTCTGAAAAAAAAAGACAGCTTCTAAAAACTAAATTGGATCTAACAAACATTCAAAATAGCGGTACAAACTAATAAGTCACCTGTGTCAGGGTCAAGAAACATCGCTCGGTTATTGGAGTAAGAGCAAGGGTCACATCACTTCCGTAGAATTCATAACCATAAGGTAGCTGTGAGTCCAACATGTAGATAAAAAGCTCGTTACTCTCTTGACTTTCTTCGATAATCTTAGGAGGTTCTGCTGACGCAGAGCGGCCAAAACCTCTTTCCAGAGAAGGAACGGAGGGCAATGAGGGTATTCTCCCTGCAAACGAAACCAACAAACAAATATACAGTCATTAAATGAAGGATGATCATCACAGTTATATACGCAACTTATGCAGTTGCGAAAGAAAAGCCTGAATGCGATACCGGTGCAGCGCTCTACCAATTAAGCTAACAAGCCAACCGGGAGCAGGTCGTTGAATTGGTTCGTTACAAACCCGAATGCGTAGACATAACTTACCAGGCGCTCGAGAATTGTCTGTTCCATAAAATCGAATGTTTCTCTTCCACTCAAAATCGACGACGTCCCTCAATTTGCGTCGACCAAGGTCTTCTAAAACATCTCTCAGGTACATCCCTTGCTGTGGAAGAAGTGATTTTGCAAGATTAGAGACATTCAGATTTCGAGACGAGGACGACTATACGAGTACGAGATTTTCTCAATATCAAGTATTGCTCACGTTTGAACCAGCGTCATTTTGGCGGGAAAACGTGGTAGCCATCCTCATTCTACCACGAGTTTTAGCGAGAAAAGGGAGCTTAAGCAGCAACGTTTTTGAGCGAGGGACGTTAACCGGAAGTGGACTTTTTGCACTCTTGAGCCGTGATTTTGAACAAATTTTTGGTCAAATAGTCTCTAAAAGAGTAAAGACACTTAACAATATAAATATGGTAGCGTTAAGGCATATTTAAAGAGAAAAAGGCTCACTTCCGGTTGACGTGCGTCGCTCAAAAACGTCGCTGCTTAAACTCCCTAATGTCGTAGTAGCGGGAACAAATTATCAGATGTAAGAAGTTTTATCATTTTGTTATCGGGAGAGGGTTTAATTAACCTCCTTCAGTATAAATAACCGTACTAACTTTTTCGGTGAAACCACACATGCAAAAAATTTAAGTTAAATCTTCTACTCGTTCTCGTCCTCAAATATAAAGCTGTGTCATAAAAAATAACATTACTTTCGAGGTTATGTGCACCTTTCGCGTTTCTGTTTGTAAAAGCATACAAACCTTTGCGCTCACGGTTTCAGTCCACAGGTAAACAGCTTAAGCGATTATTGTAAACGGAAAGCGTATAAATTAATTATGTTTCTTGTGTGTGAACCAAAGACGCAGTAGTTGGATGAATTTACAGATTAAAAGGACTTGTTTAGACGTACGATTGTGCGCACAGACCAAGGTCAAAGAATTCGAGTTTTGTCCAGAAATAAATATACTGTGTAGTACTAACAACAGAGTTCATGTTTTAGGCAAAATCAGTCAGGGATCACCCCTTCATCAGCCGTTGCCCGTTCGCGCACAAAAACCTTTATGGAATTTATAAATCTAATGCGGTATTATCGTAATTACTACAAACATCAATCATTAAATCAAACAAAGCCCTCCATAAGATAACAATTTCGAAACGTCGAATGCTTTTGTAATACTTCGTATCTACATTAGAAATCTTTGCCATCCTCAGGGATTTCCAGGACGTTTTTGATTGCAAGCTTAGGAAGCCTTGCAGGTCTTCGAGATATACGGGTCAACTACGGATATCAATGACACCATGGAGTGATATGCCAAGTAATCGATGCTCCTACAGTGCACAATAATAAGTACTCAAAAAGGTTAAAAGATACACTTAATAGAGACAGAACTTACCGACACCAAAGACTCCAGTCTAAGTTTATGACATCCAGTCATTGGAGTGTCAGTGTGCTTCCACGACCCCTTAGCCAAAAGATTGGGCAACTTGCTGATAAGGGACCAAAATCGGCGTGAAGCGTTTGGCATGGCTTTCCGATCAATTCGAATATCTCCGATTCCCTGTTAACAAAGAGAAAAGGCCGGTGACCGAGTTCATAACAAAAACAGTGGAACCCCAATAAAAAGAGTGGTCAAGGGACTAGAATAAGCAGACGCTGTAACAGGGTTAAGTCTGCAACTCTTTATAGTGGCAAAAGTCAAAATGTGCACAAAATACCGGATCAAAAAAGAATCATTAAAAGTAATGATACCATGTGACATCACGTCCAAAGAGGTTTCAGTTTAAAAAAAGTGGTAATACCACAATACTTCGTACACAGATTTAAACGAATCATTCCTTGCCACAATGACATTGTCTAGGAGTAAGTAGGTTAAACTCGGGCGCTCAAACATGTATTTACGATAACTGTGACGAGAATTTCATTTGTTATACTGGAATCCTCATAATACAGAGGTTCGCTACATCGGGTCGTACTGTAACTTGGAAAGCAAGTCCATGCAGAGCTCAGACTGTATTCACCACTACAGGCTTAAATTTAAGAGTTCTTTTGCTATGTAAACCTTAATCATATTGATAACCTCAGCCTTAGAAGGACGTTTCTAAACTTAAACTTACAGTCTCGCACTCCCTTGTCCAAATATACAGCAATCCAAGTCGACAGGCCTGGGAAGGATACTAAAAGCAAACACTGATTAAAAAAGGCCTCGTGAACTAATAAAAAGACAATTATTTGTCCGTGATTCTGGTATCTGAGACCCTTATAATATTATCCAGTAACTAGCCTGAAGCTTACCTTTGAAATCCACTCTTCAATACTATGACCTGAGTCGATATCCTGTATGCAGTCAACAATGGAAGATTGAAGAGATTCGTTCATGCTCTTCAAGAGTGCAGCAAGCCATACGTCCACGCCAGACACAAGAGGAACCTGTAACAACACCATAAGAAAATATACCTTGGTAAGGCTTTAATAATGTTCAGTTCCTGAAAAGATTTGAGCGATTGAATACTGGCATCGGGTAGTTTTGTAGAAATAACACAGAGCTACGCTATTTAATTCAGCAACTATTCACTGCTTTTTCCACTTCTCTCCTGCTCGAAATGCTCTAACTCCTGTATTTTATACAATATAATTGAGCCCAATGAAAATAATTATAATTTAAAGCTAAGAATAATTTTTAGTATAAGACTCATGATAATAAAATTCAAAGGTTTTATGTTTCAGGTGGGCTCAACAAGATTTAAAGAAGCTACGTCATTTTCTGTATGCCATATGAAATTCAGCCTTAAGTTTTTAAGTTAGTTGTTTGCAATTCATGCTTATCTCCTCCACCCTACAACATCTTCAATCATTGTTATTGAAATTTCGTGTTTTTCTACTTACTTTGAGGTTTCCTTGTAGCTAGGTAGGTAGGTAGGTAGGTACAGTTGGTAGGTGGATAGGTACGTACGTAGGTAGGTAGGTACATAGGTAGGTCAGTAGGTAGGTAGGTAGGTAGGCAGGTAGGTAGGTAGCAGGGTTGGTAGGTGGCTAGGTAGGTAGGTAGGTAGGTAAGTGGGTGGGTAGGTACGTAGGTAGGTACATAGGTAGGTCAGTAGGTAGGTGGGTTGGTAGGTGGCTAGGTCGGTAGGTAGGTGGGTTGGTGGGTAGGCACGTAGGTAGGTAGGTAGGTAGGTACAGTAGGTAGGTGAGTAGGTGGGTTGGAAGGTCGCTAGGTAGGTAGGTGGGTGGGTGGGTAGGTACATAGGTAGGTAGGTAAGTAGGTGGCTAGGTAGGTGAGTAGGTAGGTAGGTAGGTAGGTGTGTAGGTAGGTAGGTAAGTGGGTAGGTGGCTAGGTGGGTAGGAAGGTAGGTAGGTGGGTAGGTAGAATGGGTAGGTAGGTAATGCCGCACACGATTCAGTGAGGCCCACAAAGCTGGAGGTTAACCCGGTTTCTAAAGCACGAAGCTCTTGGGAGTATTTTTGCTTCTCCACAGGAGGTGCAGTGTTATCTTCAGCAGTTTATAGCTGATACTCATTGATGCATCGGTGGTAATTTCTTGGCGTCAAGCCTTTCAGTCGCGTTGTTGTTTTTAGAAGAAGAAACTCTGCTCTACTGTCTCTCCTTACCCAGGTGTGTCAGGTGTTTAAACTTGAGCCCAAATCTTACTAAGACCCGAAGATGGCAGTACAACGACCCGGTCAGTAGTCTTCCACTAGCTTGCAATGTATCGTTACAGAGGTTTAAAACTGACCAAACTCTTACAATCCCCTCACCTTTGTTTTTAGTTTCAAGGTTTCTCCCTGTTCTGAAGTGACAGCCACGGCAACATTTCTGGGCAGATGGCTGTGCCAGTCTGGTTCCGCTTGACGCGCATCGGTAGTTGAGGTCAACATACTTGACTTCCGCACACCAGCATCTGTTTCCTTGGCAGCCTGCAGAACCATGTCGGAAATCCTCCTGAATCTCGCCGAGTCATGGCTTGGAATGGGAGAGCTTATGTCCTCTCTGACACTCCTGTTTCTCAAAGCAGAACTGAGCATGGTGCTCCTTTTCAGTGAAACCGGTTCCGGTTCTTGTTGGATTAAAGTCACATCATAAAGACTACTGAAGATGCATCTAAATGGTGCAAATCAAAATGAGAAGGATTTCGTGTTACATAATTGAGGTTCCTGATAAACCAATCACTAGCAACCACGGTGATACTAATATTCCTCAGTAAATTGGCACCATCGCCTGATAAAGACCTGCAGTACGAGGTCGAAACGTCGCGATCAAAACTGACTGTGGCGACAAACGGTAAACGAACCTTTATGATAAAACAATTGCAACTGCCATTCTTCTGGAGGGTATATAGTTATCCGTAGATCGTTAAATGTAGTTCAAAAATTCATTAATAATTCATGAAGAAGAAATTAATGTTTAATGAGTGTCTTTAATCTGATATAGACACGGCTAATTTTTTACGGCCAATTTTTAGACCAAAATAATCCCAAATCTAAATATTAGTGCAGGGATGAGTTGATCTACATCAGAGATTTTGAAGCCGTTCAACTAACATAATCTTCAACCTCTTCGGTTTTCCTATTTATACCTTTGCGTGTTGAAAACTGGGCTAATGATATACTTACTTAAAGTGTGGTTTCACAGAATCCAAGCTGTATGGTTGACTTAAAATGGCTAACAACACAGGATCATTCACAAAACAGAAGCGAGGAAAAGCCTGCAATACAATAGAACCGCATCAATATGCTTAACTGCAAGACTTCAACGTAGCTTCATTAAAACTGTACTAGTAGTCAACGTTCATGATTAGGATCAAAAGGAAAAATTCTTGAGAGTTGCAATCATGTATCTAAACCGAACACAAAAAGGTGCATTATTGTGGTTTAAACAGTTATTTATTCATTTATTTCAGTTACAGTTACTTATTGTGGTTTTACAGCCCTAGTTGGAGGTCAAACAAACATTCAGTGAATCTTTAGTTTACAAATGTTCCGCTCATTATTACATTACTTAAATACAGAACCCACCTTTCGTTTTGAATCCAAAAACCCCACGAGCGACTTGAAGCAGATTTCCAGCTCTTCACCAAGATGCTTTAACATTTGACTCTTTGGTACATCACCACCAACACAGCACTAGCAAAAAGACAATTGAAAACATTGCCAAGGCTATCCATAATCTAAACATCTGTATACTGTCACTTGATGATGTCTGATGCAACTATTGATAAATTTTGGATGTCCTTATTTGTTATCATTTTCTAATAGCTTCCACTTCAGCCTGGTAGCCATGATGAAAGAGGGCAGCTGCACTTGTGAAGTTTTATGATTGTTGTCCTCCATGTTTTTGTGGAGGTTGTTATCTGTCTGGTTGTTTTTGTTGACGTCGTTCATTTTTTTCGTAACATTTTTTCAACTCCCGCAATCCTTGCATTCATGCAAACTGTCTTCCGCCTAACTGATGCACTCAGCTTCAAATATTGAAACACTTCAAACCACAAAGAACGCGCGTCCAGGAATTTCTGCCAACTGACCTTCCATAAGTTCAGCTAACTGGATAAATTACCTGCAGTACATTTCTCGTTTCATATGCTCTTTTCATCATCTTCATATAACTCTTATCCACTCTTGCAAAACGATTGTATTCTTGGGGGAGATCCTACAAAACAATTGGTTAACACAATCTTAAATGGGTGTTAGAGACTACAAGCACTTGGCCAATTCAAACACTCTATGCCAGCGCTGCTCTTAGCCTTGCTGCGCTTGAAAAAAGGCAAGCTGGCATACAATAAATAATCTAGGTAATACGGATTAAAACTAGACACCAAGTAGAACAAGCTTAGCAGGCCCTAGCTATGGCTGGCTCCGCATTCACAAATTTCCCGGGAGCACTGCAGCTAAAAGGCAATAGATCCCTTTGGCTTGTATGTTTGTTCTCCTATAGAGAATTGTTTCAAACAAATTTCGTCTTACTCCCGACCATATGCGCACATAACTTACGGGAAAAAAATAGGAAAATTCTCCTGAGGCCTTCATTGGAAAAAAAACATTACGCCTTTGTGATATACAACTCAATCTGGGAATGCATGATCCGGGTATCGCAAGTAGGTATGATGGAGCAGCTGTGGACACTTTCAAATGGTCCTTGCAAAGCGGTTTCCACAAGTTCCCAGAGAAGCAAATAAAAGTTGCTCTTCGGACAATTTCGGAAGAAAATTCAACCATGTCCAACGCGATACTACCTAAACTAATTTACTTTCACAACCTTTTCTGGTTTGTCCGACTAAAATGGTGACCAAGCCGGCCATATGTCCTCCCTGGAGGAGAAAACGTTTTTCTGCTCTAAGTATTCGTCATGCAAGGGTAAAATCATTCATATCTATCACAGTACAATTTTACCTTGGCTGTTCCACCATGGCTGAACACCTCCTCAAGGTGTTGCCACAAATCTTGGACTGTCAACCACTACAAACAAATAGATGGGCAAAAGCTTCAGGGCAATCATGGTAAAAGAAAAAGTATGACACCATATCCAGGTGATCTGTGACGTCATTGCGGGGGCATGGGGAAAGAAATTTTAATGCCGTATCCCATAAACCAACGCGCGCACAAATTCAATTCAATGCAATCTGTTCCCGTCAGCTTTGGTTTATGGGATACGGCATTAAAATTTCTTTCCCCAGGCCCCCGCAATGACGTCACAGATCATCTGGTCATAAAGGAGGGTTGATGGAAGGATACGCTACTGGTAATAGAGGAAGAACATACTACTCAGAAAGGGAGGTGGTTAAAACTATCGCCACCTTTTCGAGAGTTGCCCAATACACACGACTAGATCTCACTGGAAACACGAATAGATTCCACTTAAAATGATATCATATAACGTGCTTCACACGGGTCATGTCTTAAATAATTAGCAAAAGCTACTGATCTAGTTACTGATTTTGTGCAGCGTTGGGAAAATGTCTAAGTACTTTTTGACGGCATCTCTCATTTCTTTGTAGTCATCTAAAAGAACCAGGTGTATTACATGCGGATAAGGTGCTTGTCTCGGATTATAGCTTAAAGAAGAAGGTATTTCACGACTAGACTTCCGGTAACTCCAGTGGAATCTAGTAGGAACTTAGTGGAGTTAACTGGACATTGTTGATTCAAATGTCCCTGTGATGTTTGTCTGACAGTGCAAGCTGCACGCATACAAATTGATGTGTCATCTACAATTTTTAGGTGGTGTCTATCAGACTTATCAGATAGATGGTGTCTTCTACAGTCCCAGGTTGTTCAAAAGATGGATAGCGCTACTATCGGATAAATATTAGGGAAATCAATTGCGCTATCAAGTGGATAGCGATTTATCCAATAAATAGCCCTATCCTTCTTTCGAACAACTGGCGCCAGACCTTTAATACTTGCCAGAAAAATTCCCTGTCGAGCACAATTGTTTGACCACTGCCCCGAGCAGTGCTTCACTACAGCATTAAATCTAAACAACTTGTCTGCGTTTTGAATGCAATAAGAAATTAACGCTTAAACAAAGGAGAAGAACTATGAATAATTAGATGACATCTATCCTGACCATAGATGCCTTCCAATGCCAAAATGCTGTTAATGCTTTCGGAACGAAGCGTTTCATTTTCTTCTACTCTGTTCAGTCTTACCTGTTCCAGGACTTCACTGATCTCTTTCAACTTGATGGCCCATGCCGCTGCCTCATCACGCAGTGGACCTATGTGACGTGACGTAAGCATCAGAGCAAGGGTGGCCTGTGCATCTTCCAAAAGGTCTAACAAGTGTCGGGAATTACTGTGGCTCAGGCAAACTAAACCTCTGTTCTTGAAATTCTCAAATGTGAGAACCTGTACACAACAGAAGAAAGCACGGTAGTGTTATGCGCGTAAACTCTACCTTAACAGACAGCTCTACAACACGGACACCTCGCAAATCTAGAAACCTAACAAGGGTCCGTGCCTTTCTTTACTCTTATAAGTTGACTCTCTACGGGACGGGCATCTCTAAACAACAACAGGAAGGGCGGCAGTGTTATATGTCAACTCTCCCTTAAAGGACACCTCAATAGGACATACACCTCATGAAAACAGTCAATAGGGTTGGTTCCTGCCTTTCTTTACTCCTTTAAGTTGACTCTCTTTAACATGGCCATCTCGTAAGAAGGACAAGTACTGGTCTTAAAGGCATCTATCTTAGCGAGAGTTGGCTTTGTAGAACATCCAGGGAACGTATATCAATTGGTGTTTATATTATCTGCACAAAAACACGGGTAGCGACCATAAGAACAGCGAGATCAAATGAACAAAATCGAAAAAACATTTCGTAGCTTGCTGGAACATGTGTAAGTGGTATACGTTAATATGAGTGACCATAATGTAATACCAGATCAAAGGGGTGGATGGTTGCGACACTGTAATGAAAGAAATATTTACCTCGGTTAGGATACAAATGGTAAACAGAGATCGAAAGTGAAATATGTAGATAGTATATACAGGTACAAAAAGGGCTACCTTTCCATTGTGCCGGTTTTAAAAGGAGAAAATTTATGGTCAAAATGAAAAGGATATACTGCATGGTACAGCGAACCTGCTCTGTCCACTCTTCTTCTGTGCTCCTCATTTTGGCTTCCAGCTCCAGCTCTCTGCTGGCACACCTGCAGATTTCCTCAATGGCTGCCTGGTGTCTACAAACAGAAAAATGGTAACAATAAATTTTCGTTAAGAGTGCGCGTAATTAACAACGTTTCTTACTTAAAGAAGACTGGTTTGACTGACTGCATGGTTTTACAAAAAAAAAAAATTTTAATGCAGTACTTTAGGTACGCTGAGACCTCCCACAAATTCAAGTCAGGAAGAAACTTAAGATCGCATCCAAAAAACAAACAGATATCCACGAAATGAACAAAAATCCTTGTCCATAAAGAGAACTTGCAAACGTAAAATGGAACAATGTACTTTCTAACGGCAACTTACTGAAGTAACCCAATGTCCAGTAGATGAACGAGCTTAAAGATGTGCGCTTCAAGCTGGAATGATGATCCAGTGACGCTCATCACTTGCAGCCAATGACGATTCCGTATTTCCTGTAAAATTAACAATATCGTCAAAAGAGTTTTACTCAATTTCCACAGCGTTTGCTAATTATACCTTTTCCACGACGACTGAAATCCAATATAGCAACATGAAAAAAACCGCTCTATGAAACAGTAAATAATAATAGCACGACTTTTTAGAGGGATTAAACCCAGGATTCATGTAAAAAGAGGATTGCGCATGATGATCTTTAGACTTGCTACAAGTCGACCTCTTGGCGAGCGGAGCGGGCCTTTTTTGGCCGCGAAGCGACCTATTTCGCCGCGAAGCGGCCGACCGCGAGCGACGAAGTCGCGAGAGGTCGTCCCGCGCCATATGAAATCCGACGAAGGACTTTTTTGAAAGTCTAGATGATCTATAAAGAAGTGTCGTCTTGAAAAACAGTGATGTCGATACAGAGTTCAGTTTGACTATGGTGAAAAAACGTCAGCCACTGTCACCAACAGTTCTAAGCAGGGCTACATTCAGGTGGACGGATATGTAATAGCAGATAACTGGTAAAGGTTTGTGAAAGCATCTGTAAAAGATTTTCTTTAAGTGAAAAACAATTATGGTGCTTTGTATGTTTGTTTGTTTGTTTGTATTTTCTTAACTTACCCTTAAAGGACATTGCTTGCCAAGTAAAGCTTCCTACCTTGGAATTGAGTTTGTGAAGAGTTGGGAAAACGCCTAAGTAGTTTTTGATGGCATCTCTCATTTCTTTGTAGGCATCCCACTCTTGTATTCTTTGAGGCAGACGAAGGCATTCCTGCCAATAATGCTCCATCTAGAAAAAAAAGGTTAGGTTACACACAAAGCAATGAACGTAAAGGACAACCACAGGCTACATTCACTCGTATCAATGCTTAAAGAGACGTTTAGGCATGTTCTGGCCGTATAATATTTCCATCGACAAGCTCATGTAAGTGAGAGGGTTTGAACATGTTCGCCTGAGTGTAGAGGTTAAGAAAAGTAGGTGGCGGTGGTGAGGGATTGCGCTTGTTATCATGGCTTCAAGGTCCTCCATGGAATCCTGTGGGAAAAAGGAAGGTTGAAAGCGCTAACAAGGAGTCGGAGGGTGTGTAATGGGACTCCGGGGATGGAATACATGGGAGGAGGCAGTGTTAGAGGCTAAATAAAGGATGAAATTGAAAATGAAGATAGGTAATGTGATGACTAATATGTAAGATTAATAACATAAACGTCTAACTACTGCATGACAGTGGTCATTGGGCCACAAGACTTTTGGAGCCCTCCCATAATTTCCTAAAGAATAAAAGTTTAGCTAGAAAAACATGTACGGTGATTAAACTAATTCACCGACAAACACTTAACCAATTATCACAACCAAAATAAGAACAAATAGCAAATCAAGAAGCGTGAATTATATTTTACCAAAAGACTAACCAATTTACATATCAACTTATCAAATACAAGGCCTCGTCCAAAATCATTCATCTGGCACAGTCCTTACTGAATGGAAACAATAAAAAGAGGGCAAAGAAGGACCAGCCGGACCAGCCGGACCAGCCTTGGTTTACAAGGAGTTGTTTTACCTCCTGGTTTGCTACTATGAGGTCCACTTCTGACCACAAGGTATCCCTGAAACTAAACAGGTAAAGACAACAAAACTGGTCAATACAACTTGTACAACACAAATGGACTAGCTACTGCCTTTTACTCCCAGAGTTGGCCAAAGTCAAAACTCAAGAAACGTTTTTCATTTCGTTTTGATAAAATGCCAGAAAAATTGGAATACCAAGTAAAAATACTGCTAGGGAGAACTCAATTGAATGGTCACACCATAGGGTTTCATTCACAGTCTCAAACGTTGAAGCCACAAACTAAATAAAATACAGTCAAACCCCGTTAATACTGACGAGGCCAAAGCGGGGATTGGCTGTAATGTCTATTTGACAAACTACGCAAATTTGTGTTAAATCTGAGAACCCAAACCAAAATAACAAACTAATGTACCCACCTTTGATCAAAAGAAATATACTGCTGAAATAGCCCATACAGTAAGCCAAGGAGCTCCAACTCCTTTGAAGAGAAAAGAGAAACAGTTTTAATGAGATCAACAAAAATGTTGAAACACTTCGACGAAAAAATCGGCCTCTCTTTTTAAGCCACACATCTGTGAGATATAACACTTGCCACCTCCCTCCCCTCCAAGGAAAGAGGCGATTCACAAGCACATGATTATCGACAGGCCATTTAAACCCAAATAAGGGACAGTATCTTAAGTTATTCTGACCTCTCCAGTCTTATCCAGCTCAGGGAAAGGCGCTGGAACAATTCCGAAGAGGAGTTGGACAGAATCCAGCGTCTTTCTCTTAGCTTCAAACTGGGTGTAACGCTGTTGGAAATCATGAAGTCTTGCAACAGCCTCAGCTGGTCTGACTCCAGGTACTCCTGGACCTTGTGAGTCAAAGCTATTACGAAACTGGATCACATTCACTACAAACCCCTGCAAAAAAAAAAGAAGAAGAGGAAACCAGCATCATTTCAAATTTCATGTTATAAAATGCTGAAAAACAAATAGTACTATTCACATCGCAGTATTTTCCCCACTTACACTAAGTTAGAACAACCTTTCGAGAGGCCAGGGTTAATTGAATGGTTATATATACTTGTCTCAATGCACTGCCATAAGCATACAATTATTCAGTTTCGTTTCTTTTAGTTAGGTAATAGTATGCATATAGCATTAAACGTTATCTTTTGAAAGATAAATGGAGAAGACCAAAAAAACTAAGGAAAACCTTAGAAGTAATTAACATGTTGGAGGACGGCGCGGATTAACTGATTTCTGCTTTGTTAACTTATGCTATAACACAGCATCACATTCGTTTTCGTCCTCTTTTTACTAAAAAGATGACTTATCCAGTATCTGCGGCTAAAACAGGTACCTGCCAAAATGTAGGAACACGCTTTGTAAGTAAACAACGACAACAAAAACAACAACGGACCTAAAATAGCTAGCACTCGGCACCAAGGCAAGACACCTGCAATCGCATCCTCAGCAATTAAGATGATTACAAATTCCAGCCCCGCTTTAGGACTGGTTGGAGATTCTGAGATTTTAACCTGACTGTGTTCATTTGTTTGACCAATGATATAGGCCCTCAGCAGCTAGTTATTCACGTGGTGCAAAACCACCATGCTGGAGAGTGAGAAACGCAATGGAATTAGAGGAACAAAGAGCTCACGTCATTTAAAATGGTAATGTCCTTGGTTTGTCTTCTCCCAGAGCGTCTATTGACCATTACTTACCTCTCATATCACCTAACCAGCCTAAACTGAATACCATACGCAACAAAAAATTGATCGCGAGATTTTACGTGCACTGAATGAAAATTCGTCACTCTTGTTTTATAATTACCTTTACTTCTTTGTCTAACTCTTGTTCAAACATTCCTCGCTTTTGAACCAATAACTCGTCTCGGACCTACAAATAAGTACAGCAATATCACAATGCAATGGAAAGCAACAAGGGAGGCTATCTAAAGTGATACGAAATTATGTGAAAGCTCCAAAATGTTTCAATGGACCCACTTTTTCGGCTAATTCCATTAACTTGATCCACTCATCACGCAGATTGTCAACTTCTTCTACTTCCCTTCTTGGAAGATATAGATTGTACTCCCTGTTCAAGCAAACGAAGATGCAAAAGAGAAATCTAAATCATTTACCCATTGGGGTTATAGCAGAGGGAGGGGACAAACGTCCTTCAAAGGGGAGACTACATTAAGGCCCAGGGGGGTTACTTGGGTTAATTTTTGCTGGGTATGTGCCGCTGACAAAGTCGAGGGAAACATCAGGACTCGAGGGAAAACAAAACTAACTGTTTCCCGAGGGAACTGACATTAAGTGTTTTGTTATATTTCTAGACTTTCACTTCAACAGCAACAAAAGAATAACTGGAGCGAACCAGAACAGTCGACACATTATTAATGACAACACAAATTTAATTCTCAAAATCACTGAATGAATTATTTACAACTACTTTCCTTACATTATCTGCATCTTTTTCCTCCACTAGCTGCTGTTTCTCTTCTAGGATGACTTTAAAAATCGTTGCTTTTTAGTTTGAGGCTTCGTGTTTGTGTTGTTGTGTTCATTCACGAAAAAGAAAACTGGCAGTGTTTTTCCCGCCTTCTGTCACACCACATTCCACCATGCTTTGATCACGTGCTGTAATGTATCCCGAGCGGGGTACATTGCGTGATGTATCACGATCGGGATACATTTGATTTTAGTCAAGGCCACGTGACCAGGAATCAACCAATGACAGCCCCTGTTTAGTTGATTGAAAGTTTGGAAAAAAGTAATTTTGGCAATCCCAACTTAATCACTTTCTGAAGTAATAAATACAGGAAAATCATATATGTGAACTGCGGAGTGAAGAATTGTGTGAAGGAAGATTATGGCATTTATATACACAACTCTGGCAGTTGCGAAAAGAAAGCCTGAAAAAATTTCAGGCTTGTACGGATTCGAACCCTTGACCTCTGCGATACTGGTGCAGCGCTCTACCAATTAAGCTAACAAGCCAACTGGGAGCAGATGGTTGAATAGGTTTGTTATAAACCCGTAAAAGGATGATTATGAAGTTATGAATATATGAAAATCGTACATGTGAACTGCATCTATGTTATAAAGCCTTTTAACTAAGTCATCAAGAAATGAACTGACACATCTCTTAAACTTAATGTGGGGTAAATCTTTTTTAAATCCCTACATACCTAAATTTTCTGACCCCCAAAATCCTGAAAATGTGCGACCCCAGTCTAGTAACTCTTACAAAAATGCAACCCCATAATAGTCAATCCAGTCGTGAAAATGCGACCCCATCCACCGGCACATACCCATTAGCCTACAACAAGAAAGTACCCCCCGGGCATTAAAAGCCCAATTTGATTTTTAGGTTGAACATTTTAATCTAGGTCGGTTCTCGAGTTCATTGGCTCCTAGAGCTAGAAGACAAAAGAATTGAGAATCAACCTACAGTCTCAAACAAAAATAGTTGGGATACTTCCACCAATCACTGTTTTTTTACCTCCGACCGGTCTCCTCGTCCACCCAATGTTGCTTATCGCAGTTAACTCACCAAATCTTGTACACCAACATTGGAAGGGCAAGAAGATAGTAAAGTGTCCCAACAATTTTGACTGAGACTGTAGGTTACATCAAAATTAGCCTGAAATCAACTCTGAACTGTAAAAACTACGTATCCGTTAAGTACAAGGATGAAGAAGAAAGGAAATGGTCTATGCTTACAAACACACTCATTTTAAAAGACGTATAACCAGAGAGAATTGCCGTACATTTTCGAATTGGCGAATTACCGTATCAACTCTTCTCACTAAACACCTCCAGGTGATCTGTGACGTCACTGCGGGGGCCTGGGGAAAGAAATTTTAATGCCGTATCCCATAAACCAAAGCTGACGGGAACAGATTGAATTGAATTGAATTGGTGCGCGCGTTGGTTTATGGGATACGGCATTAAAATTTCTTTCCCCAGGCCCCCGCAATGACGTCACCGATCACCTGGCTCACATCAACTTTGTATGCAACTTTGTGTCAGTCTTAGCTGTGATAGCTTTGTCAACTGATGACCGCGTCACTATCACAGTTCTCCTCAGTTTAAGGTGTGCAGAAATCTGTGTTTCTGAGGTAGTACCTTAACTTTGCGTATATATTCTCCACTGGTAGATAGATGTCATCAATAGTGTTTTCCATGTCTGCCAGTTCTTGAAGAAGTTGAAAGGCACTATTCAGCTCATCTAAAGTGACAACTGGTTGTGAAAGACGTTCATAAATGCCGTTCCTGTGAGTAACTATCTTATCAAGTTCAATCTGAAATCCACAAATAAAACACACTTCGCATGCATCGACTTCCAACAAATGCCAGTCACAGGGTTCTATCAGCTTGGGAAGCTTAGTAATAAGGTGATGAGTTCATCCAAGGCTACAAATAACGGTGGCAATGGCCAACCAAAATGTGCTAACGTCAGATGAAATATTCATACAAACATGGACGGGCAATTTGACATCCACTTAGGTCAACGATGTTTTTCGATAACCGATCGCTTGGCGAAAGGTCTTTTCACAAAAATGTATTACGAAGCTTAAGCAACAGCGGCGACGACGGCAGGAATTGAAAAAGTTGAAAAAAAAATGAAAAAATGAAATGAAATAAATGAAAAAGTTCCCCAACAATGAATTGCGTCTTTTCAAACTTCATTTGTAAAATGTTGGCGACGTTTTCCTGGAGTTGAATTCTTCAGCATTTTATCCCGGATCAAAAAGAGAAAGGAAAATTTGTCGTTGTACGTTCACTTACTTAAACGTCCCATTAAGAGGTTTCACGTTGTAGTCGTGGACGTCAATGAAATGTACTAAAAAGCGAGATGCACGTGCAAAGTTCTTGTTTCGTCATAAAACCAATTGTTTCTTGACGTTCTCGATCTCGTCTTCGTCGTGGTCGTTTAAGCTCTCAATTATAATAATTGTTGACTTTCCGACTAGGGGTTACTATTAAGCCCCGGCTAAGCTTCCATGTTGTCTGAACAATCCGACCCTGGGAAATTGAAACAGCTACATTACACGTAACTATATTGGCTAACAATTGGTTTCTCGATTTAAAGGCTTACACGACCAGTCACTGACTTCTTGTTGCATAAACAGCTTCATAATACGCTTATCGTGGCATTACATGATAAAACAGGACACTGTACCAACAACATCACCAGTTAACAAACCTTAGCCTCCTCATGTAACTGAGTTGAGTATCTCATTTTCCAAGCCACTGCAAAGCCATGTAAAGAATCTTTAATAGGTGAAGTGTTTAAGCACACTGAGCCAACAGTCAACCTTCCAGGAATTTCCAAGACATCTAGCTCTATGGACTGCAGTCTCTCAACTTCATATTTGAACATGGTTGTTCCAGGGTCACTGTCAACAAAAGCCTGATACAAGGCATGCATGTCATCTTTCCAAAGGAAGTCATACCGACGGAACTTGAACAACTGCCTCTCAACTGTTTGCTGTAGACCTGTTTAAAGTAATTGTTCATTACCTTGGCAGAAAGTTAAGAGGAATTGAACTGGCCTTAGTATTAAAGAGATATTTGGAAGGGTGGAATAGGCGATAATAGCACCAAGTTAGACTACAAGAAAAGTGGATCGCATTATCAAGTGGACAAACGCCTACCCAAAACATCTACATATGCCTATGTAGATATACATTTCAAATAACTATTTCTGACAAAAACAAATACTTTTAAGCTCACATGATGACAAGACCTTGAACTGGTGATAAACAATACAACGATCGAATGAAATTGCAATGACATTGAAAGCAACTGAAACACAACAGTACATTTTCAATTTGTGAAGCCAAGGGTATTGAAATTCAGACTCGAGACTGATACATGTACTTAGTTCACAATCATACACATCACCGATAAAGGCTAAACACTAAAAACTTTTTACAAAAGTCTGCATATCACAAGTATTAAAAAATCTAGGAACCATACTTGTAACAGCAGAAGATAGCTCTTGTAGTGACCTAATAACTTGTGGATCTTGCGCCACCGAGCGATGAAAAGACTCATTTACATCTGCTGCCCACCACATGATCGTCTTAGAGACATCCACCAAATGTACAGCGACACGTTGAACACCGTCTTGTATGGTGTGCAAAGAAGGCTTGATCACAATGTCTGGGATATTAAACTGCACGTCCACTTCAAACTGAAGTAATTCTTCCAGATTACTCGTACTCCAGTCAGAAACTTGGGAATTCAAAGACTCTGGGTAATCACTGAATTCTGATCCGTCGTCTGAGGAGGCATCCCATGAGGACCTAAACACGTGCAAGACAATTGCCATTCCATGATTATATTAAGAGCTTAAAGGGTCACTTGCGATTGATTAGCATCCCATCTGGGGATGGTTGAGAGTAGCAATAGAGCGATTTTCGTATGACCTTGAAAAATGGTTTCGGTACAGTGTTCGTTATTTGTTTCATCAGCCAATAAGTGAAAAGATCAACACATCGACTCTTCGTTTTCCCGCCAAAGAAAACCCTAATATGGTGAAGGAATTGTTCGATTGGCCAATCGTGTTGCAGTATGACGTCAAAGCGAAGTATCGATTGATTTCTAGAAAGTTCTTGGGCATGACGTTTTTTCACCCGAGCGTTCGCTTAACCAACCAAAACCCACGCGCGTTTGTATCCGTTCGATAAACCAATCAAATCGCTCTATTTCCGTTCGTTTGTTTTTTTGTTTTGTTTACGCGTTTTCATTTCAAGGTCATACGAAAATCGCTCTACCTCTATGTGCTTCAGGTTTCTGAAACCAGATTAAGCTTTGACCTTTTGGGCTCCCTTATAACGGGCTCGCTTGCATGTTCACCTCACCAATGCTGCCACAAGGACGGATTTTCCACACCTCAAACAGGACAGAAATGTCTCAAGCTGTTACGCCATACAAGCACTAAAACTATTCACGGCTTCTATTGAAGGCTGAACTCGCCCTGCGTCTTCATAGTAACCTTCACAAAAACATTGCCTAGAACGTTTTGTTCTCTAATTTTAACTCTGTTTGGTAAACAACCTGGCCAATAAGTCAATGCAGCATTGTTTGTAATACAGAAGAAAAAACAAAGCACTTCATCTTTTCTTCCTTTGTGTCTAAAAAGCCCCCACTGTCTTGGCCTCAAAATATCCCAAAACGGAAAATTCGGCTATAACCACGTTTGGGGTATGAGGCATCCAAGGAGCTTGAACTGTACCTTTCATCATCATCATAAGAGGATGGATTGAGCTGATACGAGTTGTCTGTAACGTTTAGTAATAATAATGTCTATGGAGACATGAACAACAAGCAATAGAGCTTTCAAACTGCAACCTTTTAAAAGGGACACCCATCAGAGCTGTCACTAGCCAGTACCCAGTTATTAGATATATGGACGAAAACAATAAATTATAAAGTTGAAAAGTAGTCAATGAGACAATTGGCATGGTAGCATTTCTGTCTTCATGACAGGCTACTACTCTTCTGCAGTTTACTTAACAAAGCTACAGGACAGGATAGGACAGGACCGTCTATAATTTGACACAGAATCACAGCTACAAACCGTGAGGTCTTCCTGCTTTGCACTTCAATCCCACTCTGCATTCTCCCAGGAGGTTTCACACAATCACCAATTACAGCAAGAGAGGACACAATGCACTCCAAAACTGCTTGATATACTAGACTACAGTAGTAACCAAAGATGTCACCAATGACAGTCTCATCAGTCAAACCACTGACAGCAGTTGCAGCTCGCGTTCCAGGGGCGGAAGACATAATGGTGCCGATCCTTGTCAGACGAGGGGTTAGTACTGGACCAGTTTTATCCAAACCGTAACTCACGCTTGGAGCGGGTGTGATCTGAGGACTTGCAGGTGAGGAAATACGTCGCTGGTTTGCAAGAGCAATAACTTCCTACGGGAGCAAACGTTGAGGAATACATTTAGATGGTGGACAGCTAATTTTGAGCAAGTCCCCCAATACCGTATAGTATTATACTAAACAGTTGAACCTCTCCACAACTACCACCTTGGGGACAGAAGAAAGTGGCCGTTGTAGAAAGCTTTAAACAGGAGCAAACGCATGGACTGTCCGCCAATGGACAGGTGGCGTTAGTAGAGGTTCGACCGTCATCAAATTTCGACCCAGCTTTCCATAGAGCCTCCAGTAACTCTTTGGTTAGTGCATCCGATCTACAACTCGCAGAGTCTTGGGTTCGAGTCTCGAATGAACCTTACCATTTTTTTTCTGACCTGTCTGGTGTTGATTTCTCTTTCTTCCAAATTAACATTCTTAATTATTGATTTTTTGGGATGATTCTTCAGAGTTTTAGGGCAGACTATCTGTTTTGGTCTAAGCCTGTATTCTAAAAGGATCTACCTTTATGACCCAAATAGCAGTGGGATATGTAATGGTAACAGGACTGAGTGGAGTCCAATTCGGTCTGTAATCATACGAGTGATTAACAAAATAGGACGACCGCGTAGCGGGAGTCCGATTTGTTTAATCACGAGTATGATTACAGACCGAATTGGATGACACGAAGTTCTGTTACCAATTAATCATAACTTTAACAAAATTTGTGATATAATAGGCTATTTTTTTCATCAAAACACAAGAAATTCGACATTTTGTTTTGCAAGCATTGAAAAAAGAAGCCATTTAAGCGCGCGCTTGATGGCGCGTACTGTCCAATTACTTAGGCATGACGCATACTGTCCGATTAAACTGTCCAATTAAGGCTGAAATCAGGGCAGTTGATAGCCAATCAGATTTGACAATTTTGTTATAGTTGTGATTAGTAGTAAAATGCTCTAAAGTATAAAGCCATCTTAAAATAAATATTAAGATGGTGACTAAGATAATGAAAGCGGGCATATAAAACTAAACCATATATGCGAATAACGAAAAAAGAAAATCTTATTGCGAACATATTTTTTTATGCATTTTCTGTCGAAAGATAAATGGCAAATTAAAATAGGCCTTAAAATTTTAATGTTCTTAATGTACGTGCCAAGTCCGACATAAGGGTGAAAGTGAGGTTATGTGGTCCCTCGGTGGGCACACGGTCGAGAAAACCCGCAAACAAGGTATAGACCAGTTTGTTTATTTTAGACAACAAACAACAAAGAGCTTGTGGGTGGTCTTGAAGATGATTAGGTCAAATGTGGATCGACAAAATCATTGCATCATTTTTTAATGCCGCAATGACCAGTGATTTTCCTACAAGTAAGCGATGAAGCAAAACCTGAAGAAACCAAACCCACTTATAAATTATGATTTACAAGCAGCTGAACATTGTTGTCACATATGGAAGGAACTAACAAACTTGGCCATGGTTACACCTGTATTTTCTGGTTTTAACGGATGTTTACCGCCCCTTTGTGCTTTTCATTGCGGTCATAGCAATTATAAACTTCTTCAACCGTGCTGCCGAGTTAGACCAAGAACTACGTTCACTGATAGCATCAAGGCTGACACTGGACTGAAGAATACCAAAGAAAGAGACGACTGCTTGATCAGGCCTTGTGGAAAGATTTTGTCAAAGTGGCACAGGCTGATTCCCGGCCTTAGTACATATAAGTACAGTAAGTAACTGAAAGTTTCCCCCACATCTCCCTCCCCCCTCAGAAACCAGGTGAAATTGTTCACATGTAATCAGCCTTTACGTGCATTTAAAGATGACAGGTACATGTATGTGCGGCCATCTTTGCATGCGCATGACAGAATGATGGGTAGGTAAGGCCTATTCCTGCACCTCAGGCATTGCTCTTCTTTCACCTGCACTGATAGCAAGTACATGTACAGTAACATACTTAAGCCATCTCTTTAATTTTCATCTAGGTGAGACATTCATTTACCTGTAACGCATTCTCTAGGTCTTTTACCATCTCATGCAACCTGTTTCCCTGCTGAGACACGGCATTACACTCGTCCTCAACAAACCTCTCAACACTCCAGACGCGAGAATTAGCCATCTTTTTGTCAAACAGGATCACTCTTCTAACTTCCTCAATCTTTTTCTCAATTCCCTCAGAGACAACCTGCTTGACGCTGTCCACAACATCCTTAAGCCTGGCATTAGCAGAATGCACCTGGTGTAGATAGGCATCAATATTCATACTGCTCCAATTCAAAGTGGACACTCCAGGTAGAAGATAATGTAACACCGAGTCCATGTGGGGCGTGAGTAGCTTGTAGAGGGGTGCAGGTACATCTTGACAAACTTTGTAGTAATCTTGTAAAATTAGCTCCAGTGACTGCTTGTAAACCTTAAGGCGATGCTCCTGACAAAAGAACAAGCGCATAGGCAATAGCGTTTGTGAAACAGTTTCAAATAAATCCCTATACTGACTGCTTTGGAATAACTCTGCCCCAAGCATATCGGTCAGTTCACATAATTTTGACAAGCCTCATGTGTAAACAGTGAAGTTCAAAGTCAGCCATCCATGAGTGAAGTGTAGCAGGCTGCAACTAGGGTGTGATATTTTAGGGGCACCCAACGATGGTTTCTTCCTAAATGCATTGAAAAGTCTCTTTAAGCTACCCAGAGCACTCTTAGATCTCTAGAAATACATTCTAAGCGGTGCTTCAAAATTAAATTTTGTTTCTGTTCGGTCATCATATGGGAACTTGAGTCTTTTCAAAATCATAAGGGCTTCAGTTTTATTTTACGGAAAATTTTAGATGTAATTTAACATATTACGAAAGTGAGAATTTTACTAATTCCTCTCTTTATCTCATTTTTGAATCCCAAAATTTTAGCATTTGTTTTTTCTACGAAACATAGCATAACCTGAGGACTGAAAAGTGAAACATTAAACTGCAGAAAATCGAAGGGGATTTATTAGATAAGCTTAGAAAATTGTACATGAATGGAACAGTCATCTAGAAATTTTAAGCCATCCTAAAGTAATAGAAAATTCTAGGCAACATTTGCTTCTCCGAACAGATATTTTACGGAAAACAGTCATCGGGTACCCTTAATGTTTAGCTCTTGTTATGATTTCGGCAAATCAGCACTAGCGCCAGTCCAAAGTACCTTCACAGCTTTTGGGCTTTTCTTCAGGAAATCTAACCTTCAGTCCTACAACCTTGTTGGTGAGGAGTATATTAAATAGCAGAATAGCTCGAAATGATCAAAATGTTGTGATCAATAAGGCTAACAATAAACTGAGCTATCACATTTTAGTAAATATCCAACTAGTGGTCTATTATCAATGCTGTGTTCTGATTGGTTGAGCTACTACTAGGCTATATGTTATAGCCCACTAGTAGCGAAAAGCGCGGGCTTTTTGGCGGCAAAAAAGGATTAAAGACTAACTTTAACTAGCTAAACTTCTTTTATTCTCGATATTTTTGACCAACTAGTTGGATTTTACGGCCTCATGAGCAATTGACCCGTAGCCTACAAGGGCTACGGGTCTAATTGTTAAATAAGCCATAGTGGATAACATCTTTCACTACAAATATTAAAAAATGTCCATTTAGTTGATACTTGGATGATGCCCTCTCTAACTTTACTGTAAGGGTACGTCATAGATTATATTATATTTAATTACAAAATATTGTTGAGTTTTAGCATAATCTCTCTTAAGTCAATTTACTTAATGAAAACTTCCATTTCAAGCTACCATTACAAGCTACATTTTATATTCATTTTCAATTACCTGTTTTAGAAGGTCTTCAGCACTTTCTGGAAGCTGTATTCCCAATCTCAGTAATGATTTGCTTTCATGAATAAGCTCAAGTAATCTGTTATAATCAAAAAAACAACATATGGTCAAACCTAAGAAAATGAAGAACTGCAAAATTCTCATATCACTAGTCTAAAAACAGAAAATGTAGCAAACTGGGAGAAATGTATCAGCAACATATCCTGAGCTAAATGGAATTGGGAAAGTATAAGAAAAAAATACATGCATATGTGGAGGCAGATTGAGTCAAGAAACTACACTGTACTATAATGTATCCCCTACATGTGTGGAATAAAGATTTTATAACCCTGGTTACATCATTTACTATGGACACAGTTATAATAATGTCTCTAAAGGGATGAATGGGACCGTTAACGGCTTACCTTCCATCAGCATTGACAACAAGTTGTCTTGTTTCAGGATGATAAGCTAGAAGTGAGACGTTCAGGCCACTGCATGCATTTTCAATGCCAGACTTCCACAGGCTCAGCCAAAGGTTCTCAAACTTCACTAGTGCTGTGGCGATGCGATTGTAAAATTTGACAATGCGACCAAAATCCTGATAAAAATAATACGCCAAAACAATTAAACAGTTTAACAGGACACACTGATAGTACTATTCGCAGCCTGGGTTTATGTACATGTATTTAAATCTCAGGTTACCCAGTAGGCAAGCCATGGGTTCAGGAACCTCTCTGACCATTACATGTTTTCTTTTTTTCTGGCAGGGCCTAATTCAACAGGTTGGCCATGTTTGTACTGTCATTTAAATTCATAATATTCAACTGGTTTGCACCTTCTCAGTTAGGATTTTAAACCTATTCTTTGTTTGTGTTAATTTGAGTATATGTTGTAGTTCCTGTAAACTAACAGGAGAAGCTGTAAATATGCTTCCACCATTAAAAAGGATTTCTTAAGAGAAGAGAAATCACTAATGGCTCCACGACAGTCAGTCAAACGTGTTACAAATCATAACATTCAATGCTTCATGATAAAACAGCACAATTTCTTTCTCAAAGACTTCCTTTTAGGAGCACTTTCATAGAATTCAATCTAACTTAAATTTCTCACCCGGTATGATGTGACGAACTTATTTTCTTTGAAGATCCTCATGGGATCTTCAATCTTCTTTAACAGAGCTCTTGACCAAGTTATTGCACCAGCAACAAGAGGTGAATTCCGCACAAGTGGAGGACTCTCCTAAAGAATGAAATATTTTAAGCAAAAAGGAAACATACTTCTGGTATGGGGTCAGTTTGAAACATTGAGACACAAATGCTTAAGCTACATGTGAGCAGATACTTGTGTTATTGAAAAAGGTTTCATGAAAAAAGGCCAAAAATGTTTGAAAAGTGATCATAGAGCAGGGTTAAACTTAGGCAAGATGTGTGCATTGGTAAGCCTTTCATTGTCATGCTCATTACACAGCAACTTACCTTCTGACTTTCATAAATTTTCTGTACACTTTCCAGCTCTGTTTCAAACCAGCCAAACACTTCAAGGTATTTTTCTGACAATACTGCTCTGAGACCCGGTCTGTTTATCACACAGTTGAAGCTGCATAAAGACATTATGCACAAAAATAGTAAAAATCTTAAACTTAAAACCACAAACCCTGTTGCCAAATTCCTTAGTTCCAGCTAAGGCACACAAACTGTCTGGTAAAGCGTTCCAGTGTTTTGCAACATAATTATCTTCAAATGTGAGGGGTAGCCTGTATGCGGTAAATGTAAATAGCTAAAAGAATTTAGACCAAGGTATTTGCTGCTATTCACCCTGGGTAAAGACAATACATTCACTCCCCACAGATTGTAATTGCTTGTTCTGGCTTATTAAGATACAGCTGTAAGAGGAAAAATTCATAAGGTAGGTATTTACTGTGTGCAGATCAGAAAGCTGAGGATTTAATATTATTCTTTTGGTTTGTACTTGTCTTCTATTTTCAGAATTTCCAATGGAAGTATAGCCAGAGATCACATTCAAACATGAAGTAGCAGGGGTTCTCGGACCCCCAGCCCTTAATGATAGCCCTGAGGTTTATGTAATTGTGTTGTAAAAATAACCAACCTTCTAATAACAATAAGTGCATGTACATTTCTATTTTTTTGTTCATACTACAGTACCACTCAAAAGTAAGTTGACAGTCACTCGTGCCTCGATCCTCGGGATGCAAGACTCAATTCTCAATTCTCAACACTTTCCAGGATCGAGTCTCACGTCTAGATCTAGAGGATCAAGTCTCAAGTTTCAAGCTTCGAGTGTCAACTTACTTTAGAGCGGTACTGTATAGACCTCACTTTTCTAAAATTATGTAACTTACATGAAATCTCAATAAAAACAAAAACAAAAAATTAAAAACTGTCAGTTTTTGCTTTACTCAATTACATGTAAATATTTTTTATTTAATTGGTAATAGAGAAATGTAGCATAAAACTCTCCAATATGACTTTATGTTATTTATGTGTACCTTGTAAGAGTGTCAAGAGCTCTCCTGATGTTTAACTTCGGAGTAAAAACACCCTAAACGAATAAAGTAAACAAGTAGATAAGGCAAAAAATAATAGGGAAAGTCCCTTGCACTTTGACGACACATGGACCAAATCCATAATATAAACACAGCTGGGAAAAAAGTGCTTAAGTGATGTATAAATCATAAAGCAATAAACCCAATGACTATGTGGTTAATGGTGTTAAAAGAGAAATACCTGCACAGGAAGCAGGCATATTATTTACAAGATTTTCAAGGACAAAAATGACAAGGAACAGAAGGCAAAAAAGTACATGTAATTTCAAAGGCTACCTTGAGATAATTACAAACGTAAACCTCCATCCGCTGCACACCTGCCACAAATGCAGAGTAGTGCTCCTCAAATTTGTCCTTGTCTTTGCCTTCCACATCGAGGAATGTGTCAGTTGTAACAGCACCCTCAAGTGGGGACCTGATAGATTGAATAGTGCCTTGCAGAATAAAGGAAATGCTCTGTAGCTCCATACTTGTACTGTACACTTCCTTGACTTCTTCATCTTCATCCAAGGTCTCTAAAATGCTTTTCAACCCACCATCTTGTCTGCTGCTGCCAACTGAGCCTTAAAAATATGAAAGTACAATGCAATGAATGTAACACAGCTTTAATGTGATCCATGTTTCGACCAAACGTTTCTATGCAACTCAGATGCAACTCTCTTAAGCCTGTATACAAAACATTAAATGCTCTTTGTTTGCTCAGAACATCATTACATGTAATTTTGCAACCACTGATGTACAGATGTATATGCAGACTATATATGAAAACCATCATATACAAAAGAATACCAGCTACATTTAACAAGCTATTCCTCAAAATGAACTTTATAATGTTGAAGGTTTATGCTTAAAATATCAGGAAATAAAGTTTACATACATCTGTGTTTTCTGAGGCTGGGATAATGTACTCTTCAAAAGATTTACAGGGAATACAAGAAAACAATCACCTGAGCAGATGCTAATTTCAAGGACATGTACATGTATTGTCAAACTATCAAAACTAGTTGTGAACACCAGAAAAATTTCTCAAATGTTATGTGTTTAAAAAAACATTCAGGCATGAGAAAACTAAACCACCAGTAACAACTTAATTAGGTTATGGTTCTGTGTCCTCTGATCTTTGCTGTGATTATTGGAAGTACAACAATGAATATTGTTGCATGTATGGCAAAAGTGTTCATGGTTTTGTTTAATTAGTTTGGCAGTAACATTAATTTTCGCTTGTAAACCTAAAATAACAAGACCACTCTTGAAAGTGTTGAGTCTTGCTTGCTTGGAGGTTTGATAAGAAATGGGGACGTGATTACAACTGTTACATGAAACAGGATTGCCACGCTAAACATTTTTCACTTCCCGCTCTATTGGCGGTCAAGTTTTCTTCAGGATATTTAAAATACTTCTTGTATCATTGATTGAGTACTCGAGTATAAATACACGAAAATCAAGGGCCTTAATTGATTCAAGAGAAATTTATTTACATCATTGCCAGAGAGCGAAAAAATGATGAACATCAGGCACATCATTCCAATCCTTCCTGAAAATAAACCACATGCTCATCACAAGACTCATTTGCATACAATAGAAGCTTACAACACCCAACCAGTTAGCCTCACCATCAAAGTTTTGCCCTTTTACATTCTTTTTTTTTTTCGACCACTGAAGTATTCCACAGCAATTAATTCTTTCAAGCAACAGAATTCATGGACCAACTCGTCCTGGAAAAGCTTTCTTCACAAAACATGCATGGCGCCAGTCACACCACAATTTTTATCCACAGTTTCCACGGTCTCTGTTAGGAATGCCCAGGACCATAACCCCTTTTAGCATGCACACATAAAAAAACAAACAAACAAAGAAACACTTGCATTTTAAGAGTCTTGCTGCTAAAGCAAGTGGACTAGTAATACCTTCTGCAGGATAACTGTGTTCTGAGCCACCACTACTAATCGAGCTTGCTCCAGGCCTGATACCACTGATATCACCAGCTGCCACTTTCAAAAGTGAGTCACCAATATTCTGGTCATCCTCCGACAGAGGGCCATTGACCACCTCATCCCTCTGCACACGGGGCAAGTTCTTCACGTCATTAGCAAGTTTAGAAAACTGCGAAAGAGTGTGAATGATGTCTATCATACTGCGCACATGGTTACAGAAGTTATCCAGGTGTACTATGATGGACTCCTCATCAGTGAATGCAATGCCACTGCTGCCATGACTTGTGATGCTGTCGTGATCCCCTTTCATTCTATTACCTTATGTCAATTAAACAGTCAGTTAAATGAGTCACGTATGGTTAAAAACTATGTTGATTTATGTCACTTGGCCCTGAGTCTTACACTTAGATTCACCCGAGAAACTCTATTCTTTATTATTCTAACTGACTTTCAACAAAGAGCTTTCTTGTTTATAGTCTTGTAAAATCAATAAATAAACTATTTCACTAAGCAATTTTTCATCTCAAGAGAGTTTAAGTCAAGTGTTAGGCAACAAAAAAAAATCATGCAACCCAATTCTCGACTTGCAATAATATTGATTCTCGATCTTACGCCTTATTCTCAATAATCGACTCTCACAGGAATGAACAATTGAGTTAAGAATCGGGTCTCGCAATAGGCTGTCTTTTCACTTTTGAACAGGCTGTAGCACGTGTACACGACAGATTGTCCAGCTCACTCAGATATGTCTCTGTCTTAGAGAACATTCACCAAAAAGTAGGTGAGACAACAGGTATAAACAACACTTAGGCAAAACACAGAAATAATGAGTTCCAATCAAATTAGAAATCAAATCAACAGTGAGAATCAACTTACTTTGTGAGAATGACAGCCTCAAGGGGCTACCAGCAGCACTAGGTGACATCAGATTTGAGGTGCTGTTAGTAATATTGGAACGTTTGGAAGGCTGTAGAACACTTGGAGTCATTGACAGGTTATGAGAGCCACCTAATCCGTCCCTCAAACTTCTAAGCATATCCCTGTACTGCTTCTGTAAAGACAGACAGACATTAAGGCGTCCAAGGAAGCCATCATCACTGCTGAACAAGACATCTTTATTTCCTTTTCTTTTCCCTTTTTGTTTAGTTTGATGTCCAGTTTGGCTGAAGGATGAGTCCATTTCTTCCTGGACCTTGCTCCAGAGTTTGTCTTCCTCCTGTACTGTTGTGCTTGATTTGATGTAGTTCCTTGCAGCCAGTACCAGTTGATTGGTGATCTAAAATTTGGGAGAATGGACATTGATTTGATCACTTAGCCAGGACTCAAGGGAGGGTCCTTTAAGTCAAGCCAGGTCAAGCATACCTCCCAAGATTCCAAGAAAGTTGAATCCGTTGGTAGGTGTAGTAGATTTCATATTCATCTCTGCATTCCTGCATGCATGCATAATGGCCATGAATTCACATGCATTGATAGTTATGAAATAAAATTTCTACTAGCTTATCTGAGTTTTTTCTTAATTTATGTCCATTCAAAGATATTTCACTCTGACTGAATACAGACTGAGATTATCATAAAAAAATTCACTGTTTGTTACACAGTCATGCACAAATGCAGATTTCAATTTGATACTATTTGCTTCAACGACTAAGATTCAACCTACACAATGTAAGTTCAGATAACAAATTTATAAAGGTGAAATCTTGGGGGCATGCTTAACCTGGCTTGACTGTAAAAATGACCATTACTGCCTACCTTAGAAAATAACAGTCCCAGGTAACCACTTCTAGCATAGTACCGTGAGATAGCATCCATCTGACGCACACTTGCCATCAGCCCTGGCAATGTGTTACTACAAATGTTAACAAGGGAATTTCCCACATGTAACTGATCAAAGTATTTGTGCAGTGACTCCAAATACTTGACTTTATCCTTTGTCTCATTGAAAGCATCAGTGATACTACAAAGAATCACAAAAAATGACAATCTGTTAGAGATACATTGTGTACAGTACACAAATTATTAGTAGCATAAAATTATTGGGGTCTAGACCTAAAGTAGGCTGCCTAAAATGGACAATAATAAAGGATAAAAAGGAAAGAGAGAATAAACATGGGAATTTAACAAGGGTAAAAATAATAAATTATTCACACTTCACATTTTTTTAAACCATTCTATACCTTAACTTAAACTTCTCCTTGTACATGTAACAAATTATAGCTGCACAAGGCACAATAATATAATATTATTATAAGAGGCCTTCCAGGTGGTAGAAGCAACAGGTGACAATATTGACCCCGAAAAGTGGCAACAATCCTCTCACAAAGCACCAACAATCGACAGAAAAGGCGGAGAGAGATGAAGGTGACAGTGACCGTCCATTTTTTAAGAAGTGAAAGTGACATCTGTTCACTTTTGCACTTTGGCTATTTCAGCAGGGAACAAGTAAAAAACTTTTTCCCTAACTACCAAACATTATCTATTATTCATCTGGAGCAATTTAATCCATCCAGGCGGTGTGTATATCTGACGTAAATTCAATAATTTATTCTTTCCACACGCCATAAATAATTATTACCTGCCATAAATTAAAAATTATGAGTATCACAAAAACTTATGCTGAACCAACAGAGACATTTTCATTCAAGCTACATGTGAAATGCAACAGCAACGTTTTTTCTAAACTACATGAACCAGGCGACACACACACTTAGAAATGACCGACAAAGTCCCCCCCCCCCCCATCACCCAGGAAGGCCTCATTATATAAGAATTCAAGAGTCAACAGGACAGAAACACTAAAAATCTGAGCCTTTGCAGGGAGATTAGTTCCAGACTTCAAGAAGTAAAAAACAAGAATGAGACTTCTAGACTCATCACAGATGCTTCAAAATTTCCCAAGATTAGCAATTATCTAAAATAATGTAGGCAACCTTGCCGCTAAGGTACAGTAAACACTGTATGTAGTTATCTGAATCAAACAAAAACTGTCAAATACCTGCCATCGATAGCCTTCCATCTCTTCAAGACTTTTGACTTGGCTGTTATAAGAATGGCAATCACACCCTTACAGTCCTTGCTTTTTAGCTGGTCTGTGACACTAGTAAGAAGTTTCTGTCTGCGTTTCCACTTCTCTAGTTCACTAAGAGGGCCAGCAAATGGGTCGAACCTGGGTCAGACACAAGCAAGTTAGATACAAATTAAAGTGAACATGATATTCGCTGTAGAATAAACAACCTACAAGGTTCAAAGAGAACTCGAAAAAATTCAGACTTGATCAGGAATCCAAACCTGACCAGATGCAACACTATATCCATTGAGTTTATAATAAAGCCAACTAGGAAGCAAGCCAAGTTGTGAGTTTGTAATATACCTGATGGTGGAAATGTCACAAATTGGAATACCAGTATATGAAATGAATCATACTGAAGAAGTATTTTTTTCTGGTCACTTATTTATATGTTGGGTCAATTTTTTTTACCTAGAGGTTGATTCTCAATTTCCTTTGTCTCCTAATGCACCTATCAATGTTAAGCTCCAGGGTGGGGGGGGGCAGGCAGACCCAGGGGAATTTGACATTTTAATGGCAGCCAGAGTCAAATTCCCCACCCCTAGGCACCTACTAAATGTCAATTCCCCGCCTCTGGGGTAACTTTTTCTTACAGAGTTAGGACTTAATAATTGACAGGTTGGAAAGGATATGTCTTTTACAACCTCACATAGAAACAGAAACAAAAGGAACGAAGACTCTTCTATTTATAAACATTTGATCATACAATGAAAGAAGTGATGGTTCATATATACCGAAAAATAAAACAGATTTCCTCACCATTCTTTCGCTCATGTTGTCTTGTTACTTTCAAGAAAAGCAGAGGTCATTTACCTCTGGTGACTTCTGGGTATTACCAAGATGGCAGGCCACTCATTTCCAGTTTCTCTCGGTCTTCCAAGATGGTGGCCATGTCAAATTCCCGACCCTGGGGAAGGCATGCTCAGTCAATTTCCCGTGGGTAGCCCGCCCCCCCCCCCCCCCCACCCTGGGGCTTAACATTGATAGGTGCATAACCCTAATTATTCATGAATAGATCTAACAGAAAAATTGAGAATCAATCTAGTTTAAGAAATTTTAACCTCAGTTTAACTTCAACCAACAACACAATAATTTATACATACAACAGGTGGGTTGGTCAAGGTCACCCTGTCCAAGTATCCAGCCTTGGAATTCACCACAGGTTAACGTACTGCATAGCCTTAAAATTGACGTGCAAATGATCTATCATCTTGTTTCTTAAATAATTTATAAACTTGAGGTGCAAACTCATCATGGACATAGAAATGCTGACCATACTGACTGGTCTTTAATAAAACCTTTCAGTGTACAAGTTAATAATTTCCAAACATGTGTACATGTATCTTTCTGCCGAGGGAAAGTACATTTTTAATTAGGAGGCATGGTTGGGGTACCGGTATTTTTCATCTTTTTTATCTGAAACATTTTGTGGCCCTCCCCTTTTTCTTACCTGGTAAACACATGACTCCCCTTCTGAGACAAAACAAAAACCTGTCACCCTCCCCCATTCCTGTCCTTCCATTGCATATGTACCGGCTCACTACCATCGGCAACTCCACAAACCTTCCCTGACTATGACAAGCTTCCTGATTTCCATTGTCTACCACTATCAGCAACATCAGTATCAGAACCTGATGATTTTCAGCCCCGAGCTCAAATGAAAAGAATGTTCCATGAAAACAAATTAATTAAGTCCAGGAGACGGCGAGACAATTGTTGAATTTTCTCATAAGTATATTGTCCTACACAAGTTTGTGAAGAACTACGTTGATGATGGATCACCTTGCTCAAATTAAAATGTGAAAGGAAAAGCGAAGAGCTGAGAAAGTGAAAGGCAGCAAACACAGCCGCGGGAACAAGATTACAAAACCATTGAATGAGAGCAATATTGTATAATTGTGACCAAATATCGACATTGAAAGTTCATGAACTTTTTTAATTTGTACTTGGACCGTCATGGAATCGTATTTAAGCGGAAGAAGCCAGAGAAAGTGGCATATATAAAGGCGCATATCACTAGCAGAATCTTATCAGGCATGGAGAAAGAGACTCCACTTCATGAAGAACATTTAACTTTGAGCTCGAAAAGTGATGTAGAGGAAAGGGTTGTACTGCACCAGGCTCTGAAACATCGCCAACATCATCGAGTGAATTGTGCGATAACAGTGACAGCCTTGTACTGCATACAGTGGTCACATCACTGTCAAGGTAGGGCCAAAAGAGAACACAGGGTCATCCGAGACAGTTACGTGCCATGGCAGAACCAGAAGAAAAAAAAGACAGAAAGAGTGAATGAATCTGATGAATGAACTGCAATAAAACTGCTGTTTAACAGGAATCTTGAGTCATTATAAGTTCCCATTCAATAGGAAGGACTGGTACAAAGCTTTAAAATACAAAAAAGTGACATCAATGTGGTAACTGAACATATTTGCACAAACCACTGTGAAAAAAAGGCTTGACCCAAGGTTGTCAAAAGCAGCTGGCTGCCAGTGAAAATCGCCACCCATTTGGTTAGTATCAGTCGGCTACTCTGCTTGGCATTATTACTGATGGTGTTTTTTAAATAAAATATCACTGGACTGGCTGCTTAATTTGACAACTCAGTCACCTACTTCAAAACTTTCTGACAACCCTGTTGACCCTCCCTTACTACCTTTTACAGCAGGGGTTCACCCTTCGTAAGGGTCCCATTTTTTTGGATAACCCTCCCTCTCCCCCAATTAAAAGCGTACCTTCCCTAAACAACTAGCACTTGCTTACGTAAAAAAAAGTGGGCTACATCAAACACTGCAGTGCATTGAGCTTATCTACTGTAGTAATACACAAAAATAATCACTTACAGTTGGTGTGATATCTTAACGATTTTGTAAACCGACCTAATAACCTGTAAATGTAAATGTAAATGATTTATCCTCTCCTGCTGACGTTTTATTAGCTTACCTTTCTTCTAATCCGTCAGTCAAAATATTTTCTATAGTGCCAATCCAATCCAACACTAAATTTTCATATTCCTGCAAAATGGAAGGATTAACTGCAGCAGCTCTGTTTTGTTTAAAGTCGGACGTAACTTGTGATTCTGGTTTCTTTAAAATTTGTTGAGGTGCGATCGTGGCGTTTGCATACTCTGTCAAGGTGTTTGTGTATTTGTCGATTTGGTTCAAAAAGTGCGACACATCTTCCTCTGATGAAGGACCCCAGTCCTTCTGTGCATGCAAAATGGGAGCGAATATTTCCGAAAGCAACGCACTAAAGTGTACGAGTGGGTTCTCTTTGATTTCGCCACAGAACACCTCTTTCTCCACGCAGGTAGGATCGATTACACGCTCCAAATTAGAACGGATGAAGTACAAGCAAATGGCCTCCCCGTCCATGACTTCCTTAAGCTTTGCACACGAGCTAGCTACGCTCATCTTTCTTGGAATAAGGCTGTCTGGGTCAGCTTTAGGGCAGTAGAAAAAGAGCTTTGTATGTCCGTCAGGAGCCAAAAAGTCATTGATGAAGTCGAGGGTTGACTGTTCGGCCATAAAGTCCTCGAGCATCGTTGGGTTGTCATAGGGGCCAATATGAAATGTTTCTTGTAGCTTTGTTGCGAACCACCAGTGTCTTTCATCCATTTTCAGCTGTTTAAAGGTAATCCAGCTGATAAACTACGAATATGTCAATGTTTTGGAACTTGCAGAACGAAATTTCCCTCCATTTTGTTGTCATTTGGTAGCCAAGCACTAAAAAGCAAGGTCCCGGATGTAAGCTTGCCCCCCCCCAGGGGAGGTGAAATGTAACGGCGCGAAAAGAGAAGTGGAACGTGAACGAAGAGTGGATGGATTAGCCTGCGAGCAAGCTCACCATTTGTTTAGGGGATATCTTGACAAGTAGACGCGCGAGAGACACGCAAGAGGAGACACAAAAGCCCTTTCACATACTTTGTTTGGAACTTTGCACTGTCTTTTAAATAGGAACCAATCATCTGTGAGCCCTTTTGTCCCTTTCAAAGACCCAAATGACAGATTTCCCTACCCTTTTATATACTTCAACTAATGAAATCCCTACCCTTACATATGCCTGAAGCCTGAAAAAGATACCCCTTCCTGGCGGAGCCTCCTTGTATAGGCCATCAGGGGGAGTTCCCCCGCCTCCCCCCTCCGTGAACCTGCTCGAGGCGATCAGATAGTAGAGCGCGGGCAAAAAAAAGGGGAGTCAAGAGAGGGAAAACGGGTTCTCTCGCTCTCGCCCCAGTCTCCCCTCGTTTTCCCCTCGTTTTCCTAGCGTACCGCTGGACAAAGGTTTTACGTTAATAGGGTCGTAAACGAGAGCAAAAATGCGAGAAATGACCATGGAAACATTTTACATTATCAATCAGATACCAAAGATTAACAGGGCTCATCGAAACTTACCTTGGATGAGCTGCATCTTGAAATTTAGGTCCTCACTTCGGAAAGGAGCGCGTGACGAAGCACTAAAGGTGATGTTACACGGGACGATTTTTAGTGCAACACAGCGTTGCTATGTTGGAACAATGTTGTAACTATTCCGAACAATGTTGGAACAATGTTGTAACTATTCCGAACAATGTCGGAAAAATGTTGCAACGCTTTGTTGAGCTAAACATCGTGCAAGGTTATATGTTTGCTTGAAACACCACAAGTTGCTCCAAATGTTTTTTAAAAAAGTTGTTTAATGTTATTTAGTCTTTAAATGTTGCCTGAACTGCTGGACTTTTCCAAAGTTGCTCAAGACTGTGCTCGCCGAAGTAAAAGCAAAATGACAGCCAATTTTGCCTTTGTTACTGGTGAATTAGGCCCTGTTCAGACGCCAAACTTTTCATGGGCCGAACCTAATACATTGAAAGTATCATGAAAGGTTGGGCGTCTGAAGCAATTAGGGACGCCTATTTCAATCTGGAAAGGCTCAGCCGTTCCCGCCTAGCCCGGCTGGGAATTTCGGATTTTGGAGCGACTTTGGAGCGCATTTGATTCAGACTCCGAACTTTTCATGTCCCGAACCTAATGCATAAATTATTATAACGTATTCAGTTTTAAGGATGGACAGCGCTATCCGCGTGGATAAATTATTATTCACTGGATAGCGCAATTGGTTTTCGTAATACTTATACTCTGGACAGCGATTTCATAAAAATTCAGATAAATCTCATAAGGAAAGTCAAGAAAAGTACGCGTTGCATGCTTTAATTATACTAAACATCTCCGTGGAGGCTATTAAAAAGACAAGACCACAAAGGTGAGCAAGCCAAGCCAATAGGTTCAGCTTCAGGTTCAGGTTTTTTATGGGGAGGAGCGATCCAACAAGGAGACGGACCAAACGATGCCGAAGGAGGGCCTTAATAGGTTGTCTGAGACTTCATCTCGAGCGTTTTGAAAAACTGGGTATTACTCAATGTTTTAGTCTTTAATGTTTCTTTCACAATAGAGTACTTTATTTTATAATTTTTTAGAATGACAATGCGAGATTTCACTATTTAAAAAGAAGATAAGTAGAAACCGAAAGCCGGTTGTAATTCGTATTATTTGCTGGATTTGATGCATTATCTTTGCTTTATCAGATGATCTTTCCGTGATAGCATACCAAGCTTAAGCTTCCTTGGGTGTTTCTTAGAAATAGATCAATCAAAGACTCCTTTGAGATCAATGTATCAGCTAGATAGTGGATGAGTATAAGAGCCAGTGAAGAAAGCCTCTCCGGATCTTGAACCGCGAATACTACTTTTTGACCACCGAAAACAGCTGATATCTTAAGCTATCCTCAAAGACAAAGGGCCACACAAAAAAGGAATAGTGCATACCTTTATCTCCTTCAAGAAAAAAAGGATCCGAGGCCTGGACACCCCTTGTATTTGGAAGGAGCCCAGTAGTGGCTCCTGTAATAAGCTGCTTTAACAGCAAGCAAGTAAGAACGTTTGTACTGTTCTCGCTACAAAGACAAAACAAGTTAACAACAACGTTGCTCCCTGGCTAACAGATGTGACAATATCAGCAAAGACAGAAATAATAACATCATAGCGCTCCAGTCCTAAGACTTGCATTACTTTAATTTACATGGAAGGGCTTGGAGTTGACTGATGCAAGCAACACTGTTGACCGAGCAGCAGTGTCGAGGCAGTGTAACAATATCCTGCAAGAAAAGCTGAAGAGCTGGGTCCAGCATGTCAAAACTATACCAGGGAACCTTTTACTTACTGTGAAAATAATAATTCAGATCCCACTCGCAGGTGCTACGACACAAAAATGGCACCCTTTCGCTGGCCTTAAGTCGAGCATAACCTAGCACTTTGTCGAGAAGCTATTGACAGTACAGTCCACCCAGCAAACCTGAAGGCTGGGAGTACGTGGCTAAAACGTTGACAGCAGTGTTCAATTTAGAGGAGCAATTAAAAGGACGAGGATGTAGAGGGCATCTTAAATTGTTAATCAAAAAAAATTTAAGCAGAAGAGAGAAAGGCCTTGAAGCAGTAAAATGTAGTTTGTATTGACAGGTGTATGCAATAATAAGCTTAAGATATAGAAGATAGAAGCTACTTAAGCTTAACGAAAATTCAGACGGTAGCAAACTGTAAAAATTGACTGTTAGAATTAAATCCTTTGAAAGTTCAGTGAGAGGCTGTTTTCTTTGTTAAATGGGCGTGCAGTGCCTCTGGCTAGAGTTTATAGCGTGGAGAAAACTTCCATCTTTCTCTTAATATTATAGCGGAGCTCTCGCGCGCGCGAAGCGCGCGCAGCAGCGCTCCACGGGTAAGAAAATCTGGTTATCTATGCATCCAGGAAAATTTGTTCTGATAAAATCGTCCGTAGGTACGTCCACCCGTTCATGTAAGCTGTGGTGGAATTTTGCATTTCAAGCACCCCGCGCGTTTCCGGCAGTAAATCGCATGGCCACCCGGACTGTAAGAGAGAAAAAAACAACAACAAAGCCGATCGAGTCTTTCTTTCGACTAATTTTTAATGTTTACATTTACGTGGAACACAGAGAAAGAGTTAGAGCGAGAAATAAAAAACAACGGAGACCAATTTCGTTGGAAGATGAAAATTTTATAGCGACGGTGAGAAAATGAGAACTGCTAGCGGCCTCCAAGGTGAAAATGAGCGGGAGTGAAAAAAAGTGAACAGCAACACATACAACATTTCCTCCATAAGACGTGTAACCAAAACAACGACAAAGAATTAAAATGTACAAAAAAGGGTGCTGCACGTGTAAATTTGTTTTTTTTTTCTTTTTGCTAATTAGACCTATTGTTGTTGTTTTTTTTACAGTTCTCGTTGTCTTCACCGTTATTTCTTTAGCATTACACGATTTTATACTTTGTTTGAGTAAAGTATAAAAAGTAAAGAGAGCTTCGCTTTTAGCCCTCGCTAAATCTATACTGATCTATATATTAAAAAATTATTCATCAGCTCCCAACAAATCAGTCAGCGCCATTAAGCGTTTGTTTGTGCTGCGGACCCTCAAGAGAGTTGGTCTGGGCACTAACGATCTCGTGTTAGTCTACTGTAGTGTCGTTAGATCCATTGTCGAGTACGCCTCGCCAGTTTGAGCTGCGATCCCTTTATATCTGGACGAGTTAATTGATTCTGTACAGCGGAGAGCTCTCAAAATAATATTTGGCCGGGTAGACTATACGGAAGCCTTGGTCTTGGGCGGCCTGGAGTCTCTTAGTGACAGGAGGGTACGCGCTTGTAAGCGGTTTATGGCTACTGCACGCCAAATGTCCCCCCTTAAGAACATCATCCCCTCTCCTGCCGCTATTGAGTCTCATTACAGTATAAGGGTCCAACTTCCAAGACGACAACATGGTCATACCAGAAGAATTAATGACTTTGTAACTTATAAAATTTCAGTGAATGTATGTAAATAGACGGTAATTGTATGTGACAATGACCTTCCCCAACAATTCAGTCATTGCTGCAAGTGGGTGAAATAAACAGAATATCTCTCTATCTATCCATCTATCTATCTATCATTTAATGAAAACTAGAAGAACGCTGAGACGAAAACTCTTTCAAATCAAGATCACGCAATATTACACATGCTTCAACGGTTTCCTCAAGTGCATTCTCCTGTTCTGAAAGAAATGGCTCATAATACGGACAACTCCTTCGGAAACAGTTGGGTATTCGGATTTGCACTCTTAAAGACTCTCAGAACTCTTTGAAATACAGCCTCGTACCAGGGCCAAATCCGAGTGAGAGGAGGCGGCTTGGAAACGAGCGCGGGAGATAATTTTTCCGACAAGCTTGACAGGTGACGTCACATCCGGAATCGCCAAAGACCACTGGGAAGGAGGCTGTTTGTCATGCATGCATTCATCTTTCTTGCAACTCGAACAACATTTTCTACCTGCTGTCAGGTCTTCTGGATTTTTCCCTTTCTGGCTTTTTCAGAGTTTTCAGGCTTACTGAGATAGCCGGTCGTTTTCATTCAAGGTAGAATAGTCTGAATCTTTGATGTTTATCGCCATTTGCAAAATCAGGCGGGTAGTCTAACTGACTAGGGAGGGCGTAGCGCGCAAGGCGTAAAATGCTATCTTAAACATTAAAGAACTGAAATTTTATTATAAGGATGCATAATAAAGCCAGTCAACTTTGTTCATTTTCCTCCAAGTTTTATCAAAACGTATGTTCTCAGTTTAAAGTTATTATCTACAGATAGAGAGTGTTTAAGCAGTGATTAGTGTCTAAAAGAGTTAAACCATTAGTCGCTAGTTGGCTCCAGTACAACCCAACAATACGGTAAGCAAAAAGTACAAGAAACCTACGAAGTTCCTACAACTATCTTACCGTAGCAAGAGCCGCGTGCTCATAATATGTGCAAGCCTATGCTTTAAGGCCAGTTAAGTCTTCCGTTTTTACTTATTTTAATTAGACTTCCTCACGACAGGGAATGCTAGCTAATCCAGAATTAATATTTCAGTTTCCCATCGGAAAGATTTAACTTCGTCCGGTAAAATGGCAAGCACCGGCTAAGTTGGAAATTGATAAGTGTTGAGCTGATCCTGTTTTCGCCGGCGCCAGATATCACTTCGTTCTTTAAGTATCAAAAAACGTTTTGCTGTAGGTTGAATAGACGAAATGATTGAAAAAATATGCCCTTCAGCAGGTTGTACCCAAGAGCCAAGCAACGCATGGGTATGATTGCGTGCACATTTTTGGCAAAAACAAGTTTTTGACCAGTGGGACATAGAAAACTGGTAAGAGAAAAAAAATAACAAAGTCTTTTTCAAAACAACCGAGTTGGAGGTTCTGACCTAAGCACGCAACAATTCTTCCAAACCTTTTGGAGTAGTCTTTGGATTCGTTCCCTTATACCATATTCTCTCTTGTAATTGGTCTCTGAACAAACTAGAAAAATAAAGGCATTTTGTTACTACTATGATTAATTTGAATGAATCAAAGTTTTATTTCCAAGTATGGCTTATACATCATGCGACACGTTCTTTGTACATGTTAACACGTGGTTAAAAGGGGTCATTCCAAGTTGACACAATCTTTTTTTTAAAAAAGTTGTTTTCAAGGCCTAGACTCTTTCGTATGGCACGTGTTTATAAAGTCTGGAGGAGGGTAGAAATTCTTTTAATCTCAACTTATCCAGCCATGATGCACCTTCCCTTTTAATATCCAACGCTTAGAGCTCTTTTTCTTTATTAGACCTCCACTACTTACGTATTCAAACGCAGAGAACTATTTTCGTGGTTGAAAAGGATTTAAAACGTTATAACAATAGATCCAAAAATAAATGAAAAGTGACTTATACGTAAGCTTCTAATGATCCGGAAGTGCATCTCGATTTCATCATCCGAAATGCACAATATTTTATAACGTATTACATCAATTGTAGATACTTTCTTTGAGCATGTGGTTGAAAAAGTCTGCCGACCGACAACAGCTCTTCCGTTACTACAGAGTCCAACCACAAAGCGATAACTTTTTCCCTCTATGTGTTCAAGGCCGTATTTGAAGTCTCAATTAGCGCACTCAAATTCCCACTGATTTGATTGTTTGAGTGAGGTGTATTCTGTGATTACATTCAGCAGTAGTAAATTGGATAACACACGACACGCTGTGTTTCACAGTGTTTAAACTGACTCACAAATAGATATAGGTTTGCGGGTGACCAAACAAAAAGACGAAAATTTATCTATAAAACAAAGAAATTTATAAAAATAGCAATGCACGAATCGTATTCCCAGTTTTTCAGACAGACTGACTGATTGATGCAAGATGGCAAGCAGAGAAAGCGTAGAAATAACTAAGATGGCCGTTCAACTCGTACCAAGGATAGTATAAACGCACACTGTCACAGGTTTTTATCTAATCTGACTGTGTGGTAAAAGCCAAGGCGTATGATAACTGAACCTGACCATCTACTGACTGAGAACATGGGAGTCGTCCATTCCTTTCTCTGTGGAACTTGAGAAATTACTTGTGAATGACAAAATCACAGCTTTATGTAAAACAATTTAAGATGTCTACCAAGCATTACATCAAACGTTAGAAACAACAAAAAGAGAACTTTGAGAAACTGTTAGGCTAACAAAGTTTCAAAAACTTAAATTGCTATCCGCTACAGTTTTTCTTCAAGTCTGTCTAAGTATCCGTGCCTCTTTTATTTTCTTTGTTATTTATACCTTCTTTTGTTGTTTTGAGCTGTTATTTCTGTTTCACCCAATTTGGTGGCAGTTGCCACGGTTTGACTGAATTTAGATAAATTCCGAGATAAAGCTCAGTCAGTAAGATCTATTATCATTCGATGCAAATGTTTCTTCCTTTTCATTGGCCGAGAGCCCACCACGTGACCTGCAAATAACTGCCTACAAATAATGGTGTGCTCATGCGCAATGTCGTTCAACTTTTTTGGGCTGCAAATACTATTCTGCTCATGCGTAGATGAAACCACGCTTGCTCCTTGCTCGTTTATGTGATCTCTGTCATTACTCCTGGAAGGCAGCGCGAGCAAACCGCTTTCCGAAGATATTATTTGTTAAAAAACAAACTCAGGGATCGAATGATAAAACAATTATTGAACTCGGTTATCGCCAAATATCGTGATTTGTCAGTGTCTCGCAGATCAATTATTTGCCGAAGCCGAAGGCTCAACCTCGTCCAATAATTGCTAATTATCAAGCATAATAAAATCACAGTCTGGTATCACAGTATGGTGAAACTGAATCAAATCGAAATTTGACCTTAATACTTTTGTATTTCCCTTTTTCAGATTAAGGCCCGTTTCAAACGTCGTGCTACTGCCGTGCCGAACTCAATTGATCGAATTGAATTCGACTTTAGAACAGCAGTTAAGCGCGACGTTTGACCAAGTCGTCTACTGCCGTGTAGCACGGCAGCATGGCCTTGCCGTTCTACGCGGCAGTAGCTCGACTTGGTTTCAAACAGGGCGTATATCCACCCTGGTTTCAAACGTCGTGCTACCGCTGTGCCGAACTCAATTCATAAATTATGAATACATTTAGAACACATTTAAAAGTTTGCTAAACCGTTTCTTTATTTTTGTGTTTTGTTTTCGGCAACAGCCGTTCTATTCGACTGAATTAAATTCGACGTCTGAAACCAAGTCGTGCTAGTGTCGTGCTACAGTCGAGCTACAGTCGAGCCAGCTTAGCACGGCAGTAGCACGACGTTTGAAACAGGTCGAATTTAATTCAGTCGAATAGAACGGCTGTGACCGAAAACAAAACACAAATATTAAAGAAACGGTTTAGCAAACTTTTAAATGATTCTAATGTATTTATAATTTATGAATTGAGCTCGGCACGGCAGTAGCACGACGTTTGAAACGGGTCTAAGAAACAAAAAAAGTTTTAAGGTCACTAGTCTCCGTTTTTCTTCAAAATAAGCCGGTTTTTACCGAATTTCAAGTGTCTAAAAGTAGAAGAGAAATAGGGAACTATAATTGGCAAGATTTTATATTGTACGAAAGTTTGTGATGTTATTGGGTGAAAAAGATTATAAAATTCAAAAGGAGTCGCTTTATTTCTCGTCCGTCATGACACGAAACTCTCGGCTACTTGAGAAGCTACTTGAGCGGGAAATGAAGACGCCGGGGAGCAAACTGACCAACTTTTCCCGCCTTTTCTGCTGTTTTCACAGGCTAGAGAACCCTTGTAAACTTCTGCTTGGTTGAAATTTCCAAAATCATGATTACTATTCTTGTAATGTCAACGAGTTAAGCATAAGATATGAAATCTTTCACACGACGCGAAGGCAGGATGGCAGTTTTTCTTTCAATTCAGTGGTTAAAGGTCAAAGATAAGCCTCTAAGTTTTTTTCAAGAACGCTTGAACGCTGTGAGCGGCTGTAGTCAGCTAAAAATAGGAAAAGCTATGATCACACACGATACCTTGTGGTTTCCTTATTTTTCCAAGGCATCATTTCTCCGCAAGGATTCCTTAATTGAAACAGCCTTTGAAAGAAATTTGACAACAACCGAATAAGCAAGACAAGCAAAGGGCACTCCCCCGCAGGTTACAGTTGGCTGCAATGTTTTGTCGCAATAGTTATGTTGTTACAGTTTTATATATGAAGTATTGAATTTGGTCCCGTTTCAGGCTTAATTTTTTTAAATAATAAGTGGCCCTATATACCTTTAAGCTTAACTTTTAACAGTTTAAAGAACGACTGTGTTTCGACGTTTGCTAAAAGTCAAAGAAAAACATGCATAAACTGAAAATGTTCGAATTTTGCGCTTGTTGTATCTAATAAAATTTATTTCTTGTCAACAAGGATTCCTGGAGTTTGATTAATGGTCGCGGGTTGCAGGTTGTATATCGCGGGTTGCGGGTTGTATGTCGCGGGTGTGGGTTGGAAGTCGCAAACTCGGATTCCTATAAAACTTGGATGTAAAAATTTTTCGGAATAAATAGAAGGCAAACGCAGAGCTATAAATTATAAGATCATTTAACATTTATATCATCATTTAAATTATCATGGTGAACACCGGCTATGCAATGTTGTTACTTTTATTGAAAAAGAAAAAAAAAAAGAAAAAGAAACAAAATGGTATTTTGCAGCAGCGGAAACAAGAAAATGCGTCAATTTTCTTTCTTTCTTCTTCTTCTTTTTTTAAATTCTAATTAGAATGCAACACGATGTATTCAAATATAGCCAATCATAAAAAGCACATCGCGAGGTTACATCTTCAAAGGTCAGGCAAAGAAAGAAATTCGCGCCTGCGTTGTTGGCACCTGTAAGGGACGGCATCTAAACGACAGCTAGAACTCATTGTAACAAACCCCCCTTACAGTGCTCCTTTTGCTAGTTTCCTTCATGTTTCTTTTCAATTTCCAAGGCATTTTTTTGGTTTATTTTAGTATGATATTCAATGGATGACAAAACAGGTGGAGAGGTTTGTAGTAAGAAACTTTGACCGCCTTCATGTCTATAGATTGCCTACCATTGGAAACTCGTAATAGGCAAAACAGAAATTAATGTTGGGTCGTTTAAGAATTTCCTGTTGACACAAGGACAACCCAATTATGGTCATGGTGTAGAATAAAAAGGAAGAAAGCTATATCTGTGTAGTAGATATCAAACTGATTAGTCTTTTAACCCCATCCTAAGTTGCGGAAATATCCTGGGCAAATTAGATGGGTACTTTATCTCTGTTCAAGAACTTAGGTGGCCATATGCAAAAATGGATTTATGAGGTCATTCCAATTCCATCCGAAAGTATTTTGCTAGCAGGGGGAGCATTCAACAGCTTTTCGACTATCGGCCTTAAATTCCAAGACTTGTCAGTTGAAAGTTTCTGTAAAAGTAAATGTTCGGTTTCAAACTGAGCTATTATTCAATTTTTAATATTTTTATTGGGATAGGCGAGAAATTCAGAGAAGGGGACTTGATGAAATGGGGTACTTCAAATTACGTAACTGAATAAACTTCACGCGGAATACTTTTCTCCAATGTATAAGATAGAGACCTTCTTTGTGTCATCCTTGCTATTCAAGAAAGAGAGAGGAAGAGGGCTTAAGTTTTAATTTCTAGTTGGGATGGGCGCTTCTTTTTGAAAACGCAGCAAATAAAGTAATAACCTTCTTGACTATTTAAATATTGCGCAATCTTGCATGTATCTATCGTTTATGCAGACTTATATAGAGTTATGCGAGCTGAAACAGGTGGAAAAAGTCAGGGAAGTGGCGAGTAGAAATAAGAAAGCCTGAAACGGCTTCCAAACATCAACAAGAGAAAAATTGGTGCCTCCGTCAACAGCGACGAAAATTTGACTCTTTCACCGTTTGGCGTCAAACTCAAGTATTTTTTCCGGTCAATCGATTGTGTTTTAGTCGTAAGCGATCGTCAAAAACGTTTAACCGGAACATCAGGTGGCCCTCGTTTGACTGACTCAGGGGGGGGGGGGGGGGGGAGGGAGCGATTTCCCAGATAATATTTTAGACTATCAGTTATTGGTCCTCTACGTTTCTTAGGTTTGGTACTTCACTGTTACTTTGCAGAACATTTCCCGGTTTTACAAAATGCTTGTCGGAATACCTAAAACTCTCATGTATTGAATGTATTGCTAGGAGAAGATAAATCCAGGGTTTTAAACGACTCCTTTTATTTGTCAATCATCGCATGGAGTGTAGACGTTCAAAATCCAGTGGCGTCTCATAGTTCTTCTGACTACCAAGTCGTGAAGTTGTAAATTACATCTATGACGTTATCTTATTATACTAATTACGAAATGTTCGAAAGTTGCGGCCTTAATTAGCTTGCGCTACATAAATTACATATTTAGCAATACACATGTGTTGAAACTACGATATAGTTATTAAAGAATATATCATTATCTTTTGCTTCTACCGACAGATTACAGACACCAGGTATGCTGATTATCTATGCTGTTCTCATCTATCATGAAATATTCTCAAAAAGCGTTTCTAGCCAACATGTACTTTTTGAGCAAGTCAAAGGGCAGCGTCGGTAGCATTTATACAGCCGCCCTCTCCCCTGAAACAAAATCAAGGAGAGAGACTTGTCTCACTCCCCAATTGTGTTTGAGGGGCTGGGCGCGCCTGTGTAAAGACTACACAGAGGCTCGCTGTTTAATTTTCTGCCAGTCACGTCTGCTCATAAAACGGAAGGCACACGAGAACATACCTGTTACAGAAGCTTGCGAAAATCTGAAAATCCGAAACGGAATATTTTAAAATTTAGTCCCTTCTATACTTGGCAGCGAAGATAAATTTATGGCGTTTAAATTTCTTGATCCGCATGAATGTCTGAGTAATCCGGGCAGGTGACTATGCCGAGGGAGGAGGAGGGGGGGGGGGGGGGTTACTCCTTTATTTAAGGTGGCTGAACACAGTTTTGCGGGTGGTCAGCGGTAACTTGCGTGACGGCGCTTGTTTTAAATTAGAAAAACAAACATGGCGGAGAAAAAGCAATGGTACACAGAAGACGATTTCTCAAAATCTACTCATTAAAATTTTGTGATATTTGGCAGAATTGTTACTTTTATCGTACTTTCAATAATAAGAACTTCAAAATGGAAGTTGAACAGACGAATTTTGTGACACATTTAATAATCACAGTACAATCATATTATTGATTATCTAAAAACCCGTCTGTTAAAATTTGGTCAAATAAGTTTCAAATGGTAATGATTAATCATAGTACGCTGTGTGCAAGTTTATAAGAAAATCTAATGAGCGAATTTTATGTAAACTGAGCAAAAGTGAAATTTAAAGGTTGTATTTAATCGTTCATGTTGCCATGGAAACTACGAAAACGTCACATTTTACCTGCTAGTCAAAATCTTTTATCAGTATATTTTTCACTTGCCAAGTTTCAGCTTGTGAGTTGCAACCTTTCTTTTGCCATGATTTGGCAAATGACATATACTCACAAACTGCCAAAACTGTGTTCAGCCACCTTAAGCCATTAGGTATGTGCCACTCCAAATGGTTTTGTTCTACTGGTATAGACTTGTCCATTTTTGTCTGGAATCGGGTACGGGTTTCGAGGGAACTGCAGGAGTATATGAACGTGAAAACGTTACGGTCAAGAAGACTTTTGCATGGACTGATCAAACAACGTGAAATAGAGTTGAGTTGCGATATTTCGACTGGCCAGTACCAGTCTTCATCAGGTTTATTAAGATATCACGAATTTACAGAAATATATATGGAATAAAATAATAACCGGAAATTACATAATATGACGTGGTGTGGTGTGGCTACTGTAAAAAGACAAGATAACATAGATATATAGTTACAATTCATCACGTTTCTTGATGCCCAGAGGTTCAATTGTCTTAGCTTTGTATATGAACGTATTTATCGTTTCAATTCGAAATGAAGGAGAAGAAATAAAGAAAGAGAAATATGCGAATTCGAAATGAATTTTAACCAATCTTTTTGTTTGAGCTCTAGTCTAAAAATGATGACTTAATTTCTACCTTTCCAGGTCTGAAAACGGGTGTGGAAATAACATTTTTAGTCTGAAATAGGGTCGGGATTTGGAGAACCGGGCGATACACCCCGACCAAAACATCCCGGGAGAAGGGTCATGATCAGACAGCGAAGTTCGTTGAAGGATTCTATAAACTTAACGAGTTTCCAGAGCCTTTCTGGCAGTGGGTGCGAAGTTAAATCAGCTTTATCCTTAAAGTTTCTCTGGACATTTGATTTTGATTGGGCGCATTTGAACACCTTACTCCAAAGACAAATCAACTCAGCTCACAATATAAAGCGGACATCTAAGGATGTCTTGTTTATTTCTAGGTTTTTTATTAAAATATCGTCTCAAATCGTTTGTTTGACTTTGTACTGTCAGAGTCTGTTTATTTACGGGATAACTTTAAATTATAAAAATAGGTTTAACATTCTTTCACAGACGTTCTTTGCAACACACGAAAATATTTGCCAAAAACTAAAGTTTCAGGCAATTTGAAAGAGTCCAGGCAGAAAAGAAAAACGAGAAGCTTAGTGACTTCATTCGGTTGAATCGTTCTAGGTATTAGATTCACTTCATATCTTGAATAACGTTTTAAAATCTGGGTCATAATAACTTCTTAATTAAAAAAGAAAGATCTAGAATTAAGTAAATACACGTAGAAGAATTCGAAAAATGAAACAGAAACGTGTCCAGTAAAATCAAAGCCGCGGTTTGAGGGTATGTGCATGTTTTAGCCGACTTAACATAGTCCAGTAAAAATACACAGAAGGAGTTGTGATACGAATTAGCTAACCATTCGGCAACGATCAAAGCAGAATTGTGCCGACGTTTTACACAGAACACCATAAGATGGATTGGTTTTGACAAGCAGAAAATGATTCCCCAAAAATAAATAAGAAGTGAAATACGGTAAACTAAATCGTGTGCTTAGGGTATTTGCTTAATGAACTTTATACACATTAAAGCCAGCTTTAGCTCGATCTAACCGTGTAAATGGGAATACAGTTACAGGTCATCCACGATATAAACAAAGTTTGAAACGATAATAAGGCACACCTCCGGCCTTGGATCGGCGGCAGGTTTAAGCCGCTCGTAGTAATCGATTCTTTTCTATTGAGAAGAACAAAGAAGGAACCTGCTAAAGTGAATTTACTTTCTCCCGGCCGCTGTTTTAACGTTGCTATTGAGCTTCTTCATGCCTCATGAGACACAAAAGACAAATTGCCGAATATCTAGCTGTTCGATTCATACTTATTCTGACCCGGCGGCCTGTGGCGTATGCTGCAACATATGCCATTTTTCATTGCAACAGTATGATACTGTTGCAATAAAAAGGGCATTCATCGTAGAGGGAAATTGTTTTCCTGATATTACTTCGACATTCTCTGACCAAAGTGAGCGCCGCGCCGGTATTTAGAAGCTAATTGGATTTTTCTTTAGTGATGCAATTTACAAAAGTGAGCGACATGACATCGAGTAAGCGGCTTTTAAATGGAAGAATCTTAAGAATCTAGTAAAAAAGCAATAATTTTGATAACAATCAAGATATTATACCATTCTTCTCTGAACATGATTGACACTTATTTCAGCCCTTTGTTTCGATTTCGAGGTATTTTATCTATGCCTGTTCCATTACCGTGCATCGTTACTGTTTCCGGGTTATGACTCAGAGATATCTAACAAAGAAGTGTCGCTATTGCTTTACCCGTAATAAAAGTGGAACACTATACATACCTAAAAACTGTAAGATATAGGTGATAACTGTTATCTCTTGCCGCAAGTCAATAATTCAAATCATATATTGTGTCTTAAGCCACTCCCAAACTCTCTCCCCTCCTTCCCTGTCGAACTCCTCATTTCAGAATCATGTTTCCGTAACATTTTTTTCTACGGCCAGGGGGGGGGGGGGGGGGGGGGGGGTAGTAATATACTATTACATCCGACATGATTTAGCCAGAATACCCAAACTTCCTCCAAAATGTCCTTCAATATATCCGCGACCCAGTAAAGAAAACAGATAATACCGCCCAAAACCAGTTAACATAGAAAAGTAGAACTCTCAATGAAAGGCATCGCGTAAGGTCACGTTCAAGAGTTTAATAAGATAAAAGCGCTCAGCTAATCATGGCGAACTGTCTGTCGAAACTGACATCAAGGATTTACTTGGTCGCCAAAAGCGACTGGAGGCAAAGCTTTAAAGAAAAAAGAAAGTAAGAAAGGCGGAAACTGAAGCAGAAAAAAAAGAGGAAAGAAACAGAGAGATCTTAAGTAGTAAAATGCGCGTGGTCGTGAGGATTCGAAAACCATTTATAATGCAGTCAAGGTTTTACTTAGTCATGTGTTTTGTTTTGTTTTTTTTTTTTATAACGAAACTTGTCTAAATTTAGCCTCTGCATGACTCTCTTGCTCTCCACTGAGATCCCGCTCGCGTCCCTGAAATTAGAGGACACTCCCTCATAACATTGCTCGTATTACGAGAAGAAAAGAAAAGAAGAGAAAAGATTGATCACTGCGCTGTTTTTTCTAATGTCTTTTGTTATCTACAAAAGGCAAGTAGTTTTGTCTTATCCATCCAAAAAGGTCACCTTTGACAATTAAACCTCTTGCAGTTATAAGTATAAACTAACAACCCAAACTTAGCGGGAACTGAGGCTGATATCCGTGTCGCTAGCCGAGGTTTATCTCTCTCAGTCGATAAAAATTCCAGTTTATCCCTATTGTGATAAATTTTCTAACAGATAGAAAGCACTAGGAACCAGAAAATTCCAAGTCAATATACTCGTCAAAATAAACAAAGATCAGTATGCATTCCACTGTGTGACATTTCAAAGCCATCAATAATTGATTCACAAAAAAATCCCTGCCAAGCGCCTACGGAGCTAATGTACAAAAAATTAGTCGTTTTGACGTGACAGTTTACAAACGAAAGTAGCTAAACATCTCCAGACCTACTCGCCATATGTCATGAAAAGGACCGTTTTATCGTTACAGAGATGAGCTTTGTTGTGGCTAAAAACCTAAGCCGTCCGGCTTTAAAATACCCCACCGATCTGCCACGTTAACGCTGTTGAACCTCTAACTGTTCGACTGACACGAGAAATCTCAATTTATTCCTAATATACGGAATAGGTACACCTATGAAAAATGGGATAAAAACTTATCAATAAATAAACGGAGGAGCATAGGAAAGTTTTATATGGAGTATAAAAATGTAATTTCCAGAAACAGCATATCAAAATCTATTAGCAGTTGCACCTCATATGAATGTAACTTAAAAGCTTCTCTCACTCAAGGGTTTTGACGAGCCTGGATTTCCGTGACTAGCTCTAATTAACTGAAATTCATTTTCCAGCTGGAATAGCTACTGTTGATGTGTGACTTACAAAAATATGGACGGGTGTGATTTAATCTCATTCCCAGTAATTCAAGCTTAAATTTTAGCCCGCAGTCCAGTTTTCCTCTCTCTTACATATCTGAAACTGCAAAAGCGGAGGAGCACTCGGAGCCAGCGAGCAGTCTGAAAGCATTTAGCCCGCCTCCTTAAGGGACGATTACACATCCATTAGCAGCTCAACACTTTAGCAATTTATCACTTAGTTAACCTAATCAGTATGAGCTTGAAGACTAAACAACAAAACTTCTTTTGTACATTCTTCCTTAAATAGTCAGTGGCTAAAACCTTTTTGTGCCCATATGCGATACTAAAAGCAAAGTCTTCTGGTATCACTGAAATAGTAACATGTCTACGGGACTTTTTAATTTAACGAAATTTTTATCTCGCACCTAAACTTATCAAAGAAATGTGCTTGAAACCACATTCCTGTGGCACGTCAATGTGAATTAGATCGTTGGCCCGAAGTTAGAAAAAACACTGAATGGCGACGAGATTCGTGTTTCGTGTAATAGTGCAAAGTTCGTCCCCCCTTTAAATACGCTTGGTTAACGTTTGAGGGAGAAACTGAAATACTTAACACGGGGGGCTGAAGGAAGAACAGCGTGAAAATTTGGAATTAAGAAACCACGCGTGAGTTCTCACGTTATCTTCTATTTTCCTTTGTCGTGTTCGATGCGCCGTTCCCTCGAAACTTCAAGGCACTAAAGTGACTCAAATTTATCGACTGATGTAGCGATATAAGCGTAGATAAACTGTAATTGCCGTTGACAATGCCCATTGGCTTGCGTGTTTTATTAGTCGTCCAACTGTCACTGCATTGTATAAACACCGAGGTCATCTTAAAATTACTGCTATTGTGTCAGCACTGCAGCCCTACTTCTCGCCACACTCTGGTAGTCACAGTGAATCCTATACAAATCTGCTCATTTTCAGCTTTGATAAAATCGCCCTCGTGTAGCTCTTAAAGCTGCCGATAAAATGCTTTTGACATGTCGCAAATTGTTCGGTGTATACGCACTCTAGAACGTCCGCCGCGGTTTTTTTACTGACGAAGGCGAAACCGATATAAACGTATACTAACCACGAGAAAGAACCTTGCTGCTAAAGAAGAAATATTCACGCAACGGCATTATGGAGTGATAATAGCTTCACATGGATAGCGCGCCGCCGGGGACGGTTATCGGCTTTTTCATAATCCCACAAGGAAATTAGTTAAATCACTTCCCTCGCATGGCCTAAATCTTTTAAACCTCGAAGCCTCAATTCAAAGTTTCTGGACATTTTTCTGAGTTAATAACCATTGGAGAGGAAAACCTCAGCGAACTTATGTTGGCTAACACCAGTAGCGCGCAGTGTAATGTGTAATTGACTGTCAAATTAGGATGTTTGTTAGTCCCAGCTTGAATGACTGACACTGGTGTTTATAGAACTCTGTAGTAATACCGCCCACCTTATCCGATCTTATATAGGGGCTATTTAAATCGAATGCCTGTGACGCCACTACGCAAACGGCGCAAAACTTTCTCATTGATTTGAACGCGTACCATATGCTAACAAGAGGAACAGGAGCCATGTTGTTTCATCAGATCGGGCTTGGTTTTATGTTCATTCATGTTGTGTACCTTTCAGCTCTTCCTATTCTCCTCGACGGAAAAAAGAAAACCTCCGCCGTCTTATCCACTGACTACGAAGACGAGACAACCAGCAGTAATAGCTCAGAGCCGCCAGAGCCCTGGGAAGTGAACGAACACTTGACTAACCGTTACATTGAAGGTGTGCACGTCTTCTGTCGTCTTTTAAGTCAGCGCGCTTATATCCACGTAGTTGCAGAAATCCTTTGATTTACCGCTTGTCGCCTTTTATTAGTAACCGCAACGTAAATTGCTCGCAGTTCGGATCAACGCTGTGGCAGAGTGGTTTGTGAACAAGTTGCCTTATTTTGAAAAAGAGCGGGATTCAAGTGCTTGTTGATGGCAGCTTTCCTCTCTTCCCGTAAATGTAATTAACCTTGTTGCATTTGTTAAATGGACATCTTTTCAGGTAACCTAAGATTCCGTGATGGCAATACTCTTTACCAGGGAGATATCGTTTTAGACTTTCGAACACGCCTTCTCATCCAAGGAGGACACGTCCGACGAAAGCGAGCTGTTAAAAAACTAGAGGGGTCGCGTTGGCCCAACGGAGTGATTCCCTATATTGTAGACAGAGACTTAGGTAAGAATAGTGCGTTTTCATAGTCACCACAGTAACCAGATTCATGCCCCACCATTTTTATCATTGAGTTTGGAAGAGAAGTAATCTCTATGGGACAAATTCAGCGCTTGGTAGTAAATACCAATCCAAGCCAGCTGTCACTGGCCTAAAAAAAGACAATTTTGCCATGCTGTTAGGATTTTTAGTGTAAATGAAGTTCTTTAATCCACCGCAAATAAACCTTAAGCGTCGGAGCGAATAAGGATGCAGAATTACGGCTTTATTTTTACTACTCTCCACGACTTGACTGGAATAACTTAGCCCACGCGACAATTTATGTACAAAAGACTTACGGGAATGCTCTACCACCTTCTTCTAATGAGTTAAAATGACTCGGAAACGTTTATTGCTTTAACCCACCGTTGTCCAAATTAGGAGCGAGAAGGGCTCTATAATTTACTAAATCAAGAATCACGAACTAAAGAACTCTGTTTTCGTTATAAAAGGCTAGGGATACATTTCTCGGTAAATATGTGTTGTGGATATAGGTGGCTTGAGCAATTAATCACACGACGTTGTATGTTCATTAGGATGTCGAAGAAGAGAAGGTCGAAGCGTAGACAATGCCTTGTCATTGTGTTGCTCAATTTTCAATGAAGTTTTCGCTGTCATTGAATATTTTAAGCGATAAAGGCTCGACAGCCTGACTCCGAGTCTACGGAAGAGCACATAGTTTCCCATTTCATAGAGTGTGTGTACGCACGAAGGCGGAGCCAAGTCAAAGTGTAATTGATGCTGTATTCTTCTCTATCAACAATGGCCCCATTGCCGTCAATTTTAATTTAATTACGATATAAACTACTTAATAATATGTGCTGTAACTTCTTTTTGTTTCTCCTTCTCATAGCCGCGAAAACCAAGAAAGAAATCAGGAAAGCTTTGAGACACTGGAAAAGGAAGACGTGCCTGAATTTCCGGCACAAAAGAGACGGTGATACAGATTATATTCGCTTTGTTTACGAACCCGGGTAAGGATTATTAGTGCCTCTTACATTGACTTGAAATATTCATGAAGTATTCCTCACTTTCCGGTTGCTCTAAATACTTGCACAATGGGAAACACACGCAAGCAACTATATTTTAACTGTTACGAAATAAAAGGGTATTGTAGAAGCGGCGAAACCAAGGAAGTGCTTCATCTTCAACTTTAACCACAGTTATAGATGTCTCTTTAGATCATCTTTTTTTTTCGACATTAAACATTATCTGTTATGCAATTTCTTAAAACCGTACTAAAACCAAGTTGCTCAAAAGGCCACACAAATAGCTGAAAGGTTTTAGCACTCTCATTTGCGAAGTCATTAACGCTCCTTCTCAATGACAAGAGGAGGACCAGAGAGGCCGGAAACTCGATGACATTTATATCGTTAATTAACTCATTCAAGTGTGGTTAGCAATAAGCGTGGTAACTGGCCAAGCGATACACATACCGGAAAAGTATTGATCGGAGTGTTATTTTAGTTTTCCTTCTTGCTTTCAAAGCAAATAGAAAAAAAGAAAACATTAATAGCGACTTACAATGGCCGAACATCAGAGGAGACAGCAAGATAAAGAAATGGTTTGATTAATTACCGAGGCGATAAAACCGCGTTTGAATGGCGGACGGCCGTGATTTGCTGAAAGGGTGTGGAATTAACTACAAACAAACATTTGACAGTTTTTCTATTGTTTGCAAATGTCAATAATAATGAAAAGTTTTATCAGGACTTAAAATTATCTTGTGGCTATCAAGCATCGGCTCATATAGGCTAAAGACTGCAAAGCGCTCCCACTTACACAACTCTAAGAACTAAACTGGCGTCTCGTTTCGTTTCTATAATTCGTTTCGTTTTTCTTTTTGCAAACCTCTTTATAACTAATTAGAGGTGTTAATGAATTTTTGAACAGCTATAATCTTTTGCCTCCAATTACAAAGACAAAGGTGACACGATAACTAGTAGAAAACAGGCAAAGAATGAGAGCAATTTATGAAATTATCAGATTTCTGCATTAACGACGTAATAGTGTCCAGGTTGCAGTTGCTATTATACAGTAAAATATCCAACTGAAATGTTAACAACTACCCAAACTCTCTTCCGCGTTCTTGCATGAAACAAATCTTTAAAATGATACAAATCATCAGTAGACATATTTGAAACAACGACAACTTTTCACAGACTTGAACTTGTCTTAAGATTTCGATAAAAGAAGAGGTTCCAATATCAGAGGTCGTGCGTACCACCATTTCACTGAAATAAAAAAAACCTGTTTTTGTTTTCATGACCTGAATCATGAGAAAATAGACTTGGAAATCAGTTTGGGTTAATTGTTTATGCTCAGGTTAAAACCTGAAACAAGAGATTCAGTAGCTATTTCATGAGGGTTTCACTGATTTCAAGGCGATTCAAAAACGACTTTTAATATCCTTCATTCGTTTCAGACTGAATTCCCTTTAAAACGAACTTCCCATGTCTTCCACTTGGAGTTCACTGACTATATTTTTGCAAGAAATGGAACACTTTCGGAAACATGCAAATTAACAATTTGCCAAAATGCCATCTTCGCCTTGTTCCATCGTAAACAACTCTGACCGTAGTCTACGTGGTCAATCACTGACCTTAAAAGGACTTTGTGGTTCACGCCTGTCTGGTGGCCACACGAGGTGTGATTGTCAGTTTTCACGTGGAGTAAAGAAACCAGCCACCTAAGAAGTATCCCGTCAATTCTCTAATTCTCCTCTTTGTAAACATGGGTTTTTTGCACGCTTTATAGAACGGGGCTGTTTTTTGAACATCTTAAGTTATGCAAAATAACTGATAAGCAAGAAGACTAAAAGGAGTCCTCGGCTATCAAAACATGAAGTAATTTACAAGTGTGTCAGTGTTGTATGATTCCGGCTACAAGTATTTTGAACACCCCTTTCATTTTTGATTTTCCCTTCGATTCTATTAAAATGCTGTTGAGTAAGAGTTTATAAACGCAAGAGTGTCGGCGGGCTTCTTTATTACCGTCAACTATTGTTATTGACTTACCGCCGGCCCGGTTAGCTCAATGGGATAAGCGTCTCAGGGTCTTTAAATAACGGTGTTGCCTTTGTAATAACATCTGCAAACGGTTAGACTTTCTAGTCCTCTCGGAAAAGGACCATAAACCGTAGGGCCCGTCTTACAAGCCCTTTGACACGTAACTCTGTGGGACGTTAAAAAACCCACACACTCTTCGTAAAGAGTAGTGGTTCTATCTCACTTTCACACTCATGTAGGGGGGCATCCTTACTCATTCCTTCATTACTTGTTAAGCAGTCTGACAAAGTTCCCCAACCACTGTTGTATTGTAAAAGCCCTGAGGGGAGTGACTAATAAGATATTTACAATTTACAGTTTTCAACCGGTAGCAGGAGCCCATAACCTGTCTTTTGTACGAACATGACTAAAATGTATAAATCATTACAACAACGCTAAAATTTTCCAGCTAAAATCCTACTCAGCCAACAGTTTCTTTGCACTTCATCTTTTATAACTGGCAGATGTTGGTCTTACGTTGGCCGAGCTGGAGGAGAACAGAAATTGTCAGTAGGCCCTGGCTGTGAATTTATGGGCACCATCATCCACGAGATTGGGCATGCTGTGGGTTTCTGGCACGAGCAAAGTAGACAGGATCGTGATAATTACATTCGGATACTAAAGGAGAATATACAAGAGGATGCAATAGATCAGTTTAGTAAGTACCTGTTTGTATTCTCTATAGTTTTAAATGGTTGTTAAGAGGTTTTGAGAATAATGAGACCCATTTTAGAGAAAGTTTTCTCGGTTCTCGATAATGGCTTATCGCAAGCACAAACCTTTTAAGGTTAACTACTTGGAGTTTGCAGAAATAAAGAATTTGCGTTTTAATCAATCAGATACCGTTCTCCTTTAACTTAAGTTAAAACACAGTTTTTAAAGCTGTTTAGTTTGACATAGCTTAGTTGCTTTTCTGGTGGCTTTGAAGTTTGAATTCGATGAAAAATTAAGGGGATGATCTTTTTCAGATTTCTGATACACTCTGAATTTCATTATGTTACACGTGGTTAACATCATGATTTGTTGTTGTGAATGCTGCATTCAGAGTCTCTCAGTTAATCAATGCATTGCTTGACAACAAGCAATCATCGCCAGTTTGATTGCTATTCTGAGTTAGATACTCTGTCGTGATTGTAGAAGATAGTTTGTCACCCACTAAACTGTAGGAACAAAGGTGTCGAAGTGCCTTGAACATTTGGCTTAATCAGTGGCGGATCCAGGGGGCCGCCCCTTATTTTTAGACCAAAATGAGGCCCGAAGGGCCGAAAAAACCTTTTTTTGAGGCCGGCCCCCTTATATGAAGGTCTGGATCCGGCCAATGTTGATTGTCAATAAATGATTTGTCATTTGCTGCTACACTGGTAAAATAAATCCTCGTTTTATTCAGATAAGATGCCAAGGAAAGTTATGGATTCTATGAACTACGAATATGACTACTTCTCTATCATGCATTACGGTACGAAGTTCTTCAGTAGGAACAACAAAGCAACCATCAAAATTCGGAAGAAAGGAAGAAGAATTGGGGCTGAGATTGGCCAGCGCAAGGGACTGTCTTGGATTGACATCGCACAAGTTCATGCCATGTACAACTGTAACAAAATACCTTCTGAAGAATCAAGTGAGTTGACAAAGTGTGCTAACAAAGCGTTTTTCTCATTTACATTTATTGTGTAATTCAATTGGAGTTTTTAAGAAGAGGATGTTCTTAAGGGTGGGTGCTCGTTTATGCCACTTTCAGCATTTGTTGACATTACTCACCTTACATGGATCTAACACATTGTCTGTAAATATTTCATTCACAACTTATAATTCAATTATTATGCAAAAGTTTGTTGACTATAAAAGTTTTTTCTCTTTCTTGTGATTAATCAAGTCTTTCTCTCAATATTCTAAGGACCGTTTAATTAAGCGTTGTACCCAACTTAGCCTGCGAGGAAGCTCTCGGGGGGCGGAGATGGGAGAGGGGAAGTAATTTCCGCTCCCCCCCACCCCGAGATCGCTTGCTCGCAGGCTATTCTTAGCTGAGATTGATTGCTTTATTATTCTTTGGATAACCTTGATTATAATTCATGCAACAATGTGATCAGTGTTTCAAACTGTGTTATGTAGTTTGCGCTGTCGTTATTCTTGGGTCTTTTCTTCATAAGTGATATATAAGACGGAAAATAAAGGTTATTCCTGTTAACAGCGCAGTTCATACTAGCACTTTACTATTAAAGAAACCTAAATAACCTGGTAGTATTATTATTTTTATAACCTAAATAACCTATTTCTGCTATTTAGTCTACATTACATACTTTTCCTCTTTGATCCTATACATCAGAAAAAGAAAAACATTTGGCACACAAGCTACGAAAATATAACTTTTAAGGCTTTTCTACAGTGCTCTTTAAATTAAGATAATGTCGAACATGGAATCTTCACATACTCATGCGATGTTTCATCTTTTTTTTTTTTTTTCAGAAACTTGTTACAATAGTTCATCGGGAGACGGACGTGAATACCGAGGAACATTAAACTATACAGAGAAAGGTGTTTTGTGCCAACCCTGGAATGAGAGATGGCCGCATGACCCTAGGGAGAGAGAATTAGCTCTTTCTAGAAGAGAAGGATTGGGCAGACACAATAATTGCCGAAATCCGATGGGAAGACGCTCGCGTCCTTGGTGCTATACGACGCTCAAAAGGCCGACGTGGCAATATTGTGACATTGTATTATGTAATCAAAGGATACGCACCGATGGAGATGATACTTGAAACAAGTGCAACTGTTCAATGACCAAGAAGATGTATTGATGCGTGAGTGCTTCAGGAGCACCTTTCCCACACAGCGTGGTGGCCCCCGGTTAGGGACCATTCCCTTCAATACATGTATTCTTCATTCAAGAAAAAAATACATGAACAAGAATGTAAGAAATCAATTCAAAACGAAATGCGGTAAGGAAGAAGTAGACTACTTTAATCAGACGCTGTGACAGTGTCCACCCCCAAAAAAGTCATTGACATGTACAGATCTGATATTATGTGGAGGAGCTCTTAATCCACGAAAAACACTTTCAAAGAGATAAAGTTTTATTTAACTTCAGCGATATATGACATTGTTTTTGGAGGAAGCGCAAGTAGAAAGAAGAGATGTTTGCGGAGAGGTCTGTGGAAGCTGCGGTTTGTGCAGTTTTCTTGTGATTCTGACTGTGACCTTGGGGAGAGAAGGACGTGATGTATAATGTAAATTTTATGTAAGAACCGACGATTTACAGCTGTGTAAATGTGGGTGTTTTTATTTTCAATCAGCTTGTGCGTTGGTTAGTTCTTACTGCTATATTTTACTGCTGTAGGTATGTCTCTGTATACGTGCCGAGTTTTGTTTTCCATTTCACGTAAATGAAATTCTTTGGAAGTCAGTCATTTCCTACAGTTATTATCACTTTTTTTTAGATCTCCCGTATTTTCCGGAAATTTCTGAATTACCTGAGTTCATATGATGCGAAGTAAAATGTTTGCACGTCAATTCAACTTACGTTCTTTAAATTGAATAAGTTTACAATGAATATCGTTACAGCCCTTTAATTTAGATTCTTCAAATTTCAAGTATTGTTGACGGGTCCAAAAGTTTTTCGAACTTTACCTGATTTTCTATACAACGTTTGACTCGAGTGTGGCACTTTTGGATCACAAGAATAAAACGCTGAAGTTTTTTCAGTCATCCAACAAGAAATGCAAATGAATCTATTCTTGGTACAGGATTTGGTGTTTCGTTATCCTGTGGTTTCAATTGACCTCCTAGCTTGCTTCGCGTAGTAATTGCCTTTGTTTCGGGATTTGTACTTTTAAAATCCAATTTATAAGCGTGGGTGTGTCATCATTACGTCACGTTTAGTTGTGTGTGCGCGCGGAAGGTTCTCACTGAGGTACACTTAACCAGCATCACGTACTGACTGTGTGTAAGATGCCTCAAACTATCACTGGACTTTGATGGAATAGAATGCTTTCAACCGTTAACCTTTCAACCTGTTCAACATTCAAAAATTAAAGTTTTCACCGAAAATGAATTTTCTTATTAGGTTTCTGGATTTGTTTTCATAGTCAATCCCAACTAATATTATTACACTAGAAGGTCTGTTTTCATCTTATTGTTTATCGGCAATAAGTGATGGATTTAACGTGCATTTTTTTTATTTATGCAAATTAATCTTTGACAAAGAAAGAATTACTGAAAAAAGATCGCGATCCTTTTATCCTAGTCGGAATGACTAATTGGATAAAAACAATAGCAGATTGCAATTTCCTTTGTATACTTCGTGTTTTTCGTATGATGTATCTGGCTTGGATAGCTGTTCATTTCTACAGTACTTCAGGTCTTCAGGTACCTTTCTTTGTTGTCATTATTGGAGTCACTCTATGACCCTAATGTTATACGTCACTACGTCTAAAAACGGGACACTGCTCTCTTGCAAAAATTGGAGTGGGAGGAGAGAGAGAGGGTTAAACGAGGGAAGGGGGCTGTCATTCATTGTTATCCTATCCCTTAGTTTCTAAGAAAGCCTTCGTGTTACATGTACCTTACACCTTACAGGCAGAAAGACAGCAAAAGGACATCCCTCTCCAGTAATTCTCAATCTGAAACAGCATTACTGCTTGTTAAATCAAAGATCGGAAAGTTGCAATGATCAACTTTCAATGTTTAATGTAATAAAATTTTGTGATCAAGATTTCTTGATAGTTATTTAGAAAGAGAATAGTTTAGTTTATTTTATGAAGCATGAGAAAAAACGTTGTTTCTTAATATATGTCTTAATTTAAGTCCCTCGTGGTTTGAAGAGTAAAATGTACAATATTCAATTCGTTCAAGTATCAACTAACATGAATTTCTATATGTAATTTAGTTGTATATAATTATGAAGGCAAGAATGTATATTTTAAACTAAGCTGTAATACCACCAATATCCCACTACTATTTATCACTGTGGTCTTACATTTTAAACCCTTTAATTACTGAAAAGCTATAAAAGTTTCAGAATCAGCAGTACTGAACAGTACTCATGGAATACTCCTGCTATTAGGCTTTTTTTTTTTTTATATCATAGTTCACTTCTTTAAGTGCAAAAGGATGTAACTTTAAATAATTATCGGCAAGTTACCACGTATTTATGGTAGGTTATACCCCCAGTAAGGTCAAAGAACAAACGACTTATTCGTTGCTCTTTTTCCTGAAGCCCTCGTCATCAGTTTAATAAACATGAGACATTTTGATATTGTGCACTTTTATATTTTTGCTGTAGTATCTTCTTGATTGCAGCTATAAAAAATATCGACCTGTACAACCTAATGTTACCCCTCAAAACATTACTTATGGTGGTCCCTTTTCAGTGAATAAACATTCAACGATGTAACTGATTAGACATTTTGTGTTCAAAATGTACCAAACTCTGCAGACTGAACTGAAAAGAGTAGATAGAACTTATCGCCTCATAAAATGACAACTATGCTTTGTACATCTTTCGAACCAGAGTAAGGCAAAATATTTGTCTCCCTTTCCACCTTGCCAATTAGTTTTCACTAAACGGTAAACCAATTCCTTCTAAGAAAATAATAACCTGATAATAATAATAATAATAATAATAATAATAATAATAATAATAATAATAATAATAATAATAATAATAATGGTCCAATTTTATTATTCAAGACTATATTTAGCCATTGAAACTGTTTTCTGTCGTCTGTTACAACCAAGAGAGGATAAAGGGGACAGAGAAGGCATCCCTCATACACACCCTATTCCTTAGGTAATTCCGGGGGGTCTCGAGTTATTTTTAGAATTGGGATAAAGTTACCTCTCTTGGTTACGACGGATGGCAAGGATGGACATGGCTTGAAACTTAAAAAAAGTAGTGCTAACTTTTTCAAGTTTTAATGCCATGCCTAACAAAGCACCAAAGGAAAAAAAAAAATGTTTAGTGCTTCTCGCTTTGATATCTTAATAGTTCATAACTCTACTAGTCTGCTACACAGCCGCTCTTAGTGTCGTCACGCAACGCTCCTCCGCGTTGCGTGACGACACTTAGAACGGCTGTGTAGCAGACCGTTTTAACTCTACAGGAGCATTTGTGTGTGGTTAAAGGCACTAAGTAACGACCCCAACACAGAATTAACCTAGAACAGCAAGTATCGTGAGATAGCTCTTTTAGACGTCTGACTGCGGTGGAGGTGGCAGATAGTACTGAAGGGAGTTTTAAGCAGCGACGTTTTTGAGCGGGGCACATCAACCGGAAGTGAGCGTTTTTCTCTTTTGTTATGCCTTGACACAACCAAATTTGTATCGCTAAATGTCTTTACTCGTATAGAGACGATTTGCCCAAGAATTTGTTCAAAAAATTACCTAAGGGTTCAAAAACTCCACTTCCGGTTGACATGATTAGCTTAAAAACGTCGTTGATTAACTCCCTAGTGAATACGATTCAGAACTGCTTGTTCCCATTGGTTGTGTTTTCACGACAGCGCTTGTCTCGCTTAACATTCCTGAAGGTGTTTTGTTTATAGACTCCGTTAAGGGACTTAAAAATGATAGGTGTTTTCACGAGTAAGATTTAATTTCATCTTACAGTAATTTGAGTAGACCACGCGCGCGAATTAATCATTTTGAATAATATGGCGGGAGATCCAAACGAAGCTCGCTTGTTCGTCCTTCTTCTTTTAATCACGGTTTATATGCGCTTAGTTTTCTTTCGACGAAGGAACAGATTTCAGCAAAGGCTGAGATTGCTTGCACTAAGAGGCAGGAGAAGAGTAATGGAAGCTTACTTTTATCATCCTCGGAGAAAAATATGCCGCAGAAGGAAAGTTGCGTGGGTTCTGGAAAGGCCTCAATTTGAGACGTGCCATTCCGATGGAGAAGCGAGTAGCAGTTGCTTTGTGGCGGCTTGCAACAGGAAACTCATACCGAACTACGGGACTTGTTTTCGGAGTTCGAAGATGCACTGCGCTCAAATTAAAAGATGAATTTTGCTCAGCACTTCTGACGACCGCTAAAGGTTATATAAAGTTCCCAAAAGGAGAAGCCGAAACAAGAAGAGCAATTGAGGAGGAACAGAAATGGAACGCGTGTACGGTATTTCCGATTTGAGGGCCTTGTCAGATGAATGACCGCAAGTTGCTTCCCATTGGTGGAAATTAATCGCCGACTCGCTTAAGCTACCTGGTTTGGTGGCTTAAATTTAATGAGAATTGCATTGAAGTTTGCTGACTCGCTTAACTTTAAGCGAGTAGGAAGAGCAACTGTTTTCACGAGATTTCCGGTTGTCACTCGCTAAGCGACCTGAAAAACCGCTCGTGAAAACACGGCCATTGAGACTTACAAATTCGCTCACAGTCGAACCTGTAGGCTGCACAGGTCCCCAAAATCTCTCCTCGTATCAAGGTCGCTCCACTGTCTCTTTCAGGGGCAATACCTCGCAAGTATCTCCCTAACGCTCTCATAGATTTTTCTCAAACTTCCAGAACATTGAAGCTTCTGCTCCCGGGGAAGATACCTATAGTGCCGCGAAAACCGGCTGCACGTGAAATAGGTAATGATGTCATTACGCTGCTATATAATAACTGTGCTGTCAACATCACTCTGTTCAAGCTGTGTCGATCATTTTCCTATGTCTTTTCTCTTGGCAACGTATAGTTACTTTTCGGATTAAATTTTAGGGTTACAAATACAGTAAAAACTGCGCAATCTTGATGTTCGGCCTTTGTATATAGAAAACGGAGCGCTTTTGAAATGCAATTTCACTACTTATTGTTAGTAGTTTAATTTTATTCCCTATAAAAATGCGTGTGAAAAGGCGATAGAGATATATTATAAATAGCTTTAGCCCATTGCTAGAAAGGGGAACCTAATAGGCAAGCAATGAAGTGCTGTTCTTGGTTTCTTTTTTGTAAATATTTTGGTCTACGTTAAAAAATGTGCAAATAATTTGGAAACCGCTCCATAGAGTTTTGAAAAATTTGATATTCTCGAGATTAACCAATTGTTTTATTATTCATTCAAAATATTTTGAAGTCCTAAAAACCTTGTTTCCTCGTGTACTGTCTTCAAAACAGTTTCTGGGGTGGGGGGGGGGGGGAGGGGAGGGGGGCACAGTTTCAGATTTTAAACATCTTCTTTCCACGCCGGCAAAAACTCCTCAATATTTTTTACACATTCTTACCTTTGTTCCGTTCAGTAATAGTCAGTACCTGGGCTGTTTTGTCTTCTGATAGCCTTAATTAATAAACTCTAGGTCGTTCAATCAAGCCAGACTGCCCGACGTCGCTACCTGGAAAGGAGGTTGCCATTGCACGATTGGGGCAATATACATCATCCTAGCTATCGATGGTATCCCCGCGCAAGCTGGTTATGAAGAAGTATGGTAGACAGGCCGTGGGATCAAAGCCAATTAGAAACAGTGAAATATTTAGAATGAATAGTAATTATATTATCTCTGAGATAAACTCCACCGGGAATGGCACCAAGAGTGCAATGGGTAGGAGGCCTAAATGTAATAAACGACCCTAAATGTAATAAAGTCCTTAATGTAATAACTTTATAATAATAATAATAATAATTATGAATTTGTTGTGCGCAAATTCCATGCATATATGTTCAAATGCGCATTACAATGAACGTTACACGCTAAAAGTGAAAATTAAAGCTAACTAAAATCTAAAATTTTAAGAAATTACAAGCTAATTAAAATACTATTCGGATTTTAATAAAAACGCTTTAGAAAACAAATATGTTTTAAGTTTGCCTTTAAAATCATTAACAGTATTCACAGATCTGATGGTCAAAGGAAGAGTGTTCCAAAGTTTTGGGGCGGCATATGTAAAAGAGCGATCACCCAGTGTTGCCTTGGATAACGGCTTTGGATAACTAAGGAGGAGGCTGTCCTTAGAGCTTCTTAGGTCATACCGTGAAGTTGGTTTGATACTAATTAATGAATCAATATTGTTGGTTTTCACATGACGTCACTAAAATTCAAACTAACAAACTATCGATCCTACTGAGATTTTACTTTCACGATGCATTAGGGCAGCTGAAAACTAATTTTCATACAAATTTTCGCTTCAAAAGGGTTCTTGGTTTTGTGATAGAGTACGATTGAATTTCTAAGCTTTTGCGTGACGCGGCATTTACATGGCGGCCAAGAGAGCTGTCATGTAGGTTAAAAAAATGACTTATTTCAGGAAATTTTGCTATCTAAACAGTTCATGTATTAGAAACAGTATTACTTTCATGTTTGTCAGTTTCTCGAAGAATAATTTCACGCTTTTGTAGAAAAACTCGGTAACAGATGTTTCTGTTGGTTTCCGTCCGCCATGTTGGAGCTCATCCAGGTGAGCACCAGCATGGCGTCTCCATACAAATCTCTATAAGTTTGGGTAAAACATTTCTTCGGATGTCTCGTATGCGAAATATTCCTCTGACCTGAATCTTGGCGAGGGTCTTTGTATACGTACCTCCTTTCATTTCCCAGATTCTGGACTTTATCTATTGAACGGTTTTGATTTTTATTTTGATCTATTTTGAATGGCGTGACACTGAAAACCAGCAATAGATAGGTGCCAAACCCTTAAGAGCCTTAAATGTAATTAAAAGAATTTTGAACTCAATACGAAACTTCACTGGGAGCCAATGTAAATCAAAAAGGAGCGGTGTAATATGGCAAAATCTACTTTGCTGGCAGATCAGTCTAGCGGCAGCATTCTGTATTCTTTGTAGCTTGTTTATACGGTAGTCGGGAAGACCATACAGAAAGCTGTTGCAATAATCAATCCTAGAAGTGATAAACGCATGAACATGCAAGAGTCTCAGTACCCCGCTTTGAGAGATATTTCCGTATATGCCGAATATTGTAGAGATAATAAAAGGAAGAGCTGGACAACTTTGTGATATGAGTAGACATCGAAAGCTTGGAGTCAAACCAAGAGCCAAGGTTTCTGGCAGAGGTTACTGTAGAGACATTGCAATCACCAACTCGTATGCTGCCAATGTCAATTTTAGTCAACTGCTGAGGTGTTCCAATGATTAAAAATTCAGACTTGTCGTCATTCAGCTTAAGACTGTCGGTTGACATCCATGAACGAATATCATCAACACAAGATTCCATAGCACTAATGGCAGATAGCTGGTTGATTGAATTACTGGGACTGAAAGATAGATATAACTGGGTGTCATCAGCAAAGCAATGAACTTTTGGAAGATGAGTCTGAATAATGTCGAACAGTCTACTCGTATAAAGCGTAAAAAGAAGAGGCCCAAGACAGGACCCTTGCGGTACACCACATTCCAAATTAAATATCCTAGAGAGTGCCCCATTAACTGATATGCACTGGGAATGGCCCGACAAGTAAGACTTGAGCCACGAAAGCACCTTGCCTTGAATACCGAAGGAGTTTTGCAATCGCCTCAGCAAAGTATCATGCTCAACAGTATCGAAGGCAGCACTCAAATCGGGCAAGAGAAGCAACGTGACACGCTGCTTATCCATATTAAGAAGAATGTCATTTACTACCTTGAGTAGAGCAGTCTCCGTGCTGTGGTGATGACGATAGGCTGACTGATGCACTGGGAACAGGTTGTTTGACGACAAATACTTTTGCAGTTGCCTGGCAACAACGGTCTCGACCAGCTTTGAAATGTACTGTAGATTACTTACAGGTCTGTAATTCTTAAGAACTGGTTCAAGACCATCTTTCTTAAGGAGTGGTCGTACTAAGGCAAGTTTCCAATGATCAGTGAAGTAGCCTGTATCCAGAGATAGATTGATTATTCTTGTGACTGAAGGTAGAAGTTCTTCAAGATGCTTAACAAGTAACGTGGTTGGAATCGGATCAAGTGGACAGGACTTCTTGGTGGACGACAAAATAGTTGCACGTACCTCACATTCTGATAAAAGCTCATGGCCAGAAATTCCGGACAACGCAACGGCGCACGCGCGGGGTTACTTGGCAATATGGCCGCCAAACACTCAAAGGAAATGTATGGCAGAAATAAAACAAAATAAAATAGAGCAAGTTCTGGCTTACCGGGAACAAGTGCCGCGATGAGGTCGTGTTCTTAAAAGTTTCCTCGGCTATTCTGATTAGTTGCTTTTCATCAGCAAATGTTACTGGCCCTGCTTTTCATCGATGTTTATTTTCAAAGCTTGGCTCATACAACGCTCTATATTACAGAGGCTTGAAACCCAATATTTGCATCCCAAACAGATTTTGATCCGCTGTAGCAGAAAACATAATCAAGATATCCCAAGTGCCGCGATCGCTTGAGGAAAAGCACCATATGATGTACTATTTGACCAATTTTCACCTTCGAGGCTGATTTCATCGCCCTGCTAATTGCCTTCAAAAACAGTTCAGAGTAGCACAAATCAGTTCTACCAAAAGAGAAGGTATCAAATGTCCCGCAAGCGTCTTGTTTGCGTTGATCCGAGAACCACATGCCATATTTTTCGGCAAAAAACTCGCATTTTGCAGCAAACTCCGCCATGTTTGGTATCAAAATTTTCAGTGAAAAACAAGCTTTCAAATGCTGTAGAGAATTGTGGGATGCAAGGACAATGGAGAATACTTTTGGCCAGTAAACATCCCCATGGACGCGTCACATTTTCGCGGGAATATTAAAATTTTTCACGCAACCACTAGACCGGATCTGTTTTTGTTTGTTAAAAGTGTCGAATAACTTAGATTTAATTCAAACTGACAAGTTTAAGAACTCTGTAAGTGTTAGCGATGATCAGTGCTTGCAATATGTTCGTAAACAATGTGTATCATCAGAAGACATAATTTTCACTGTACGCATCGGATACGATTGTTTGCGATGTTTGCATGGAGCAAAGCAAGAACGCCTATTACAAGAGCCATGTTGTAGCTACGTCTTCTTTCTTTCGGATGTGTTGTAAAGAACGACAGAAGAAAGGGCGTTTAGCTCTGAATAATCAAGAACATTTCTTGATCGAAGGCGAATCGTGTTTTCCGCCATCTTTATTTTAGTGGTAAGACCGCAGATAGAATGCAGGCTCAAATGTCCGGAATTTCTGGCCATGTAAATTCAGAAAAAGAGACATCCGTGACAGATTCAGCAGGTAAAACGTTAGCTGATTGATGAGCGGTGCTAATAATCGCAGACTTAATGTCCAAGATCTTTTGAACAAAAAAATCACCAAATTCATTAGCCAGGTCTTGATCATTTGCACACGGAGGGAAGGTGGAACCATTGCCACGATTAAGCAAGGACTTACTGGCCTTAAACAATTTCCTTTGATCGTCACTGATCTCATCAATAAAATTAGTGTAATATTCCCGACGAGCTTTATTCATCAGGTATGTCACATGATTTCTCTGAGAGCGAAAGAGGGCAAGATCTAACGGTGACCTCGAAGCTCTCCAACGCCTCTCTGCCTTTCTTTTTTTCCGTTTTGCATGCCCGATTACATCAGTCAACCATGGAGCATAAGGACGAGCGTGGATATGTTTTCTCTTGACGGGAGCATGACGATCCAGCAAAGCTCGCAGAGTGTTGTTAAATTGCGAAACAAGCTCATCAAGGTTATCCCACGAGTGATGGGCTTGAAGGCGACTGGGTCAATAGCCCGTAGTTTCCTAAATGAAACAGAAGAAACCAACGAAGGCGGTTTGGCAACCTTCAGTGAGCTAATCACCGAAAGATGATCCGAAATAAGGTAGTCGGTGTATGGAGCACCGCAGAGTAATTGATCAGAGGTTCGAGTAATGACTAGGTCCAATGTGTGACCATGCACATGTGTTGATCCGAGTACATGTTGGGTTAAAGACATCGATTCCAGTAATTCTCTAAAATGATCATTAGGATCATCAACATGAATATTGAAGTCACCAGTTAAGCAAAGTGGCTCAGACGACAAAATGATCGATTCAAGTTACTCGGAAAATTCTTCCAGAAAGGTGTTTATAGTGACGGGATGATTCTGAGAATATGGTGGTCGATACACAATAGCGAGCCTCAACCGAAAAGATACAGCAGATAATAGATACTCCGCAAATTCAAAAGACGACTTGGAACCAGAAGCAATATTAGAGACGTAGATGCTATCCTTGAACAAAAGACCAGTGCCGCCACCCGTACGGCAGCTCCTCGGGAAAATGAACAAACTTATAGCCAGGTGGCGTAATCTCCTTGCAAACAGCCGAGTCTTCAAGGGAAAGCCAGGTCTCAGTTAAAGCAAACACGTCCTCTTTGCAATCACATGCATAGTCGAAGAAGAGAGCAGATTTATTCCTGAGCGAACGAGCGTCCAGACTACATAGGGTCAATCGAATCTGGATTGGCCGTGGAACCACATTTGTAGCTGCACACTTGATCTGTGTTAGATTCTCGACGTTTCGACAGTCATAAGCATCCGATCGGCGAGAACGCCGGCAATCGCTGATGCGCGATGAGATATAATAGCGGCTTCCAGGACCAGGATTGACGCTGATGTCACCACTGACGACCAAACGAGTGAGATTAACTTTTTGCCCTAAATGTGATAAACTCTTAAGAGTGGTAACATTAATTGGGCCTTATTAAGAGGCTCTGACTGTAAATATCGAGAGTCCGCCAACAGTTGCAAAATTTCATAATTTATTTTATTTGACCTAAAAGACCCCTTTAATTTGGTGAACTATTTTCGAATTCAAAAATGGAAATAAATTTGCGTTTCATATTGTACATTACGTGAAAGCTTCAATTGTCGTTTTTGGCTCAAAAAAATTAGCATAGTGAAGCAGGCAGCCTAGTATACGTCATTGATGTCGTTAAAACAAGAGTTTATTACATTTAGGGCAAAAAGTTATTACATTTAGGACTTTATTACATTTAGGGTTGTTTATTACATTGAGACCTTCTACACCTGAAAATGGGGAGTACCGAAAAAGGTTGAAAAATGGTAGGGACTGACTATACCCAAATAACCTGTATATGTATGTATGTACTGAGCACGAGCTGAAAGATCACATTAAAATTAGGTAACCTGTAAACTTTCAGCTGTATATCTTAAAAGTAGCGATTGCAACGGCCGTCGATATTTAGAAGGACTTGTGCTAATAATGGAGAATCACGCATCATTTCGGTTTCAAACTTGTGATTGAGAATACTACAATTAAGGTCAATTGTGATCGTGAAGGCTGGCGGAAAAGACTAACAAGGCTTCTTCTAAATCAACTGTAGTTGACGTAGCCTGCCTAAGTGTAGTCTGCTACACAGCCGTTTTTAGTGTCGTCACGCAACGTTCCTCCTCACGACACTAAAAACGGCTGTGTAGCAGACTAGCTTAAGAGGCGCCAGTTTTGTTGGGGCGAAAGGAGAAATATCGAGGACACGCGCGCCTGCTACACATGCAGGCTTTATGAAATACTAACTTAAAGATAGTACGCGCGCTCTGATTGCCCGAGGGGCGTGTTTGCATGAGAATATGGAAGCAAAATGTTTTGCTCTTCGCTCGCTAATCACGCAAGCACGAAGCACGAATTTGAAAACGTTTTTGAGTTGAAAACGCGAGAAGTTTACTTTAATTACCTCAATTACCCATTCCCTCGTCGGCTGAAACTTGGACAATAATCTTTACATAACATGCTGTGTCAATTTTTTATCAAGCTGACACTGGATTTTAAGAGGGAAAAATCCGTATTTTGGAAAGCCTCTTTTTTGCAAAATACGACAAAAAAGAACTGAATAATTAAGCGTGCAAGACGTCGTGTACAAGACTTCGCGACTGATGAGAATTTTTCTTTTAATTAATCAGTGCCATAACAAAGAGTTTTGCATTTTTCTTCGAGAAATTAATTTTTAAAAGCCTTAGAAAACTTTTTCGCTGTATTTGTATAGCCTGATATGAATACGAGAGGGGTATGGAGAATTCTCGACTGTTATGCAAACCCTTGACTTCGTCTCGGGTGTGCGTTACTGTCTCGTATTCTCCCAACCTGTGTCGTGTTTATATCAGGCTATGCAAACACGGAAAACGTTTTCTATTGCTTAAATAATTACGACGAGGCTTGGACATTATACTGTCACGTAATGTGATTAAAACTTGTGACCGGGATCGGGATTGGCCAATGAAAACGTTCGGGATTTCGGGATTTTTTGGTCGGGATGGCAGGATTGAAGAACCCTATTGTGAGCGTGTTTTCCCTGGTGAGAATAATTACCATATTACCTTTAGTCAGAAAACCTTTGGGCCGGTCTCGAAATTTGAACTTTTCCGACGATTTTATGTCCAAGAATTCAGCGCCGATCGCGATACAAAACTTCACGAGTTGGTGCTGCAAAGGGGTAAACTCGGTAGACTGTATAGCTTACATTGAACGGAATTTTAAAAGACAGTAATTATTAAAAAGTTATATGGCGTTAATTTCAGTGACGACAGTTTTTACTCATTTAAACGATCATTTATATCTTGAACTTTAAATTGCAAAATCTGCTCAATACATAACACACTAAAGGCTTTGACCGATTATTTATTAATAAAATCCCAGAGTGCTGTCTTCTATTCTTTCCGTAAACTTGGACACAAAATCACGATTTCCCAATTTGGTACAACTGTGGCTTAAAGCATCGCTGTCAAGCGCGATCTACCAAATAAAAAAACAACCCTCCTAACCTTCCATCATTTCACAATGTCTGTAAAATTTTACCTAAATCACCTCTAAAACAGCGTTTAAAAAGATGTAGCACAAGCAAAATTTTGCCTCATAAATGTATTCGTAGATAGGTGTCCCCCGCGGCCTTAAATAAAGTAAAAGGAGGCGTTATTTTAAGAGTTTTATTAGTTTTTTTAATTATTAGTTGGTCAATGTGTAAGTCCCGTGAGAGTTTAGGACTAATGGTGAAACCAGGATGCTTTTCTCCTAATCCCTCTTTTCCTATCTGATAATGGAAAGTTCCAAAGTAGCTTTTCACCATGCATTTACTGATAATCCGTGATCGATAATCCCACTTTTAATATTAATTCCATGGTTTTAACTGTGTTAGCAATACCACCAATCACAGAGAAGAAAATGTTACTAAATTTCGCGAGTCAACCATTCAGCTTAAAACGTTTGAGACAAAAATAAAATGTAAAAAGAACTAATTATAAGCAAAAACATAGTATTCATCAACACGCAATAGCCTGAATTAGGCAACATAAGGTTATCTTATATTACTTTCTATTTTCAAAGCACACGATCATGAACAAATATTAGAGCTGAAATGCGAACTTGGAAAGCGCCTAAGTTAAAGGATAAAACTTTTCGTGTCAAGTTTGATATATACCAAATGTCTCCGCAATTTATGATATATAAAGTTAAGATTTGTATCTAATACCACTCGTCTTTTTTAGCCAAAAACGACGAATTTTGATCGCTGCTTATTTGTTACCAAAAAAGCTTTTTTACTTTGTCTTGAGTTATATGAACTTTGTTTTGTAGGATTAAATGAGACTAGGCATCCTGAAAAGCTGATATATCAAACATAAATTCTCAGTAAATCAGTTAATTCGCGAAAATTGAAGTCAGTGGTACTCTAGAAATTTTTCTAGAATATCGGTAAGTGTGCAGAATTTGCTTTGACAATCTTTAACTCAAGTTAGGCATCTTTTCATTCCCCGCCTTTTTAGCTCTCAGTATATAACAACTTATTAATAACTGTGCGTTTCATCCCTAAAATACCTGTCCAGTTGTTTAGCCGACTGCCTTCTCAATGTTACTTTCAGTTTTTTTAACAGTTTAAACAGACTAAAACCGTTTTCTTCTTCTGAGGAAAATACTCTTTGTTTTTCCTCATGTACTAGTAAACGGTTTTGCAACTCCAGCTGAGGCTTCGGTGCTCTTTCTTTCTGAAGTATTTCACTATCAATAATTTTTCTTATTTACACTGATATCATGTTTAATCTTATGTATCATGTCCAAGTCTATTGATTCAGAACTAAGTCTTTTTCTCGTTGTGAAGAAATGGATAGAAATCCGTGCTCTTACGCCAGGGCTTCAGAGGCACCCAACGACATTTTTTTCTGAAAATTACCGTTCGAAGGAGCAAATACTGCCTAGAAATTTCCCAAATCTCGAGAAATGCTTTGGAGGTTGCGTTTATTAGATTTTGTCACCAAGACATTCCAATTCTTTTTTAAAGGAGCCTCCCCAAAAATTTTGGAACAGAAACACAGAACAGGCTTTCCCTAGAAGATTTTAATGAAAGTAAGGTTACTCTATTTCCTCAAACTTTCGACCTGACCCAGCATTACAGATGCTAACAGTTTCGGATGAGACAAAAAGCCACCTAAAACATTCGTGACAACCAAAATTCCCGTAAGACATCGGAACAGATAAATAGATTTTAGAGCAGTTCCAAATTATCCAAACAGGCTTCTAACCCTAATCTGACGTAGTTGGAAATATTTAGTCGTTGGGTGCCCCTGAGGCATTATACAGAAAAGTTGTGTCTGATTGAAGAAAGCAGGACCTATAATAGAGAAATCTCGAGAGAATGCAAGCATTGAATGACATGGTATTTTAATTCCGACAGCGTGAAATTCAAAATCAGCACAATAAGACCTATTTAAGAGTAAATCCCAAAAGCCAAAGAAGACATGAATTCTTCACTGAACAAGATTAGCATAACGGAAACGTCTCCAACTTCGTCACAAACCATTGCGGCGAGTGGGATAACAAACACAACTCAGGTCATGTACTCCGTTCTTTGCACCTTGGCAATTCCTGGAAACATGGTAACCATTTTACTGTTCATTAGAGAGAGAAGGCTGCTAGAGAAATCATACAACGTTTTCATTCTGACACTTGCCATAGCAGATGTTATGACGGCCGTCCTGTTAATAACAAACCCTTCTTTTGTTGTTGGTGACGCATTTCCTTATCCAACCAATCCAGTTCTGGGTGAAATCTTTTGCCGGGTAATTTGGAGCCGAGTGTTTCTCTTTCAGCTTGTGTTTTTTTCTATTTACATTACTTTGGTGTTAACAGTGGAGCGATGGATGGCTATTGTAAAACCTGTCAAGTATAACATCTTTTTCAAGGGAAATAGACTCATTTGGTGTATTTTTGTCTGTTGGATTTGGTCGTTATTTCTCACGGGAGCTGGTTTAGTCGATACAGTGTATAAACCAAACTTATCATTGAGAAATATCTGCGAGTTTGAAATTATTTTGTCGGGGACTGCCTTCCGAATGGCCCTTTCTACCTTTCAGTTTTTCATGAAAATAGCCTTCCCGTGCCTCAGCATTATTGGGCTTTACGTACACATGATCGTGAGTACAAACAACTCCCCGATTGCATCTGCGGAGAGCAAGGCTAAACTGCGAGGAAAGGTGACAAGAATGATTGGTGCAATGAGCTGTATTTTTATCATATGCATTACCCCGAATCAAATCGTACTGGTCTTAGCACACGCGGGAAAAGCGATACTGGATACCAAACTTCATCATTTCACAGCATTTTTCAACTTCATCCCTACTTGTGCTAATCCATTTATTTATGGACTGAGCAACGAAACCTACCGCCGGCGCTACAAGAAGGTTCTATTTTCTCTGTGTCCTAAAGTCCTCCAAGGGGGTGCTGACGCTGCTAAACTGGACATTGTTTTAAGAGAACGGCGGGTTCAGCCATCCACAATAGAACATTAGTAGAAGGTGCACAATCTTATCGTTATTTATAGGCCCTCGACTGCGGTGCCGAATCCAATTCATCTAATTTAAGTCGCCTTTAGCACGGCAACAGAACGATTTTTGACTAAACCAAGTCGCACTAATGTTTCGTTGTGCTACATAGCAGTTCATAACTGTTATCAATAAAGTTTTACACCGCGAGGCTCTCTCATTAATGGTGTGTTTTTGAATGTAAAAATGCCTTTGACACGATGGAACACTTTCTCTTTCTCCAGAAAGAATTGGGTTTTATGGAGTTAGGTCTCAACGTTAGAATGGTTTTAAATTTAAATCATACTTTACTGTTCGAATACAGAAAACTTAAATTGGCGGCAAACTTTCTGGGTTTTGTACCTTAACTTGAGGAACCCCTCATTGGTCGATTCTAGGCCCACTTCTAATAATTTTACATATAAATGATCCTCCCTAACATGTCCGTTCTACTCAAGGGCACTGAAACGTCTGAGCTCTAAAAGTCAAAATAAATTCTGATTAAAACAGAATTCAGACACGGCTAAAGTTGAAGAAACTGACTCTAAATGTCAAAGTTTATAGGGGTTCGCCCTAAACTTGAATTAGTGTCAGATAAATAATATACGTACCCACAGAAAGGGAATTGTTCATTAATCCCTTGGAGTCCTAGTTGATGAAAATCTAACATGCAAAGCGCAATGCGTTGATCTTGTTTTTTTTTTCTTCTAAATTTTATTTAAGCATACAAACTTAAGTTAATGAAGGCCGGACCGTGCCAAGAACTAACCAGATCGCAGGATTCATTATCATTACCCCCAGGAAAAAAATAACTTAAAAAAAATATATATGGATTATCGTGTTTTTTTGACCAAAGCACGAAATAGTCCTTGCCGGGTCCTGGTGCCTCTCCTTCAACTGAGTTTTATGTAAGTGTACAGGAAGTTGAAAAGAAACGCATTATTTTCAGTATAGTAACCTTTGAGACTTTTGAAATACGTTACCGAGGATGTCAGCGACAAAAAAGAGAGAGAAATTACAATTCAAGACAAGGAAACCCATGCTCTAATGTGCAATAAATAATTTATGAAGATGCCCTTTTGTAAGAACTCTTTTGTATGTTATATAACTTCTCGCTGATCAAGTTAAAAGTACATAGCAGTTATTCCATGAGTCCATTTCCTAGTCGCCCTTAACATCTTTTCAGAGTTAGCGAAATTGCAAGTTTTTGATAGAAATTTATTTTATTCTCATGCAAATGAAGCTCGTTGTGACAGGCTTTTCATTTCCAGGCCTGGTTTTTGCAAAGGAAACGGCCTTTTCATCTTTTCATGTGCGAGCACAGACTTGGATGAGTTTCAGATTTACACAATTTACACACTGGTGATTTTGTTCTTTATTCAAGACAGGAAGCTGCTAAGAAAATCCCACAACATTTCGATCCTTTCTCTGGCGGTATTCTAGCGATATTCTGACCGCCATCAACTTGATTACAAACCCAGCTTTTGTTCTCGGTGATAGGTTACCCTATCCAAGTAATCCAATTTTGATTGACAGTTTCTGCTGAGTGATCTGGCGTCGAGTGCTTCTCTCCCAGCTTGTAGTATTCTTGGCGTACATCTGCTTGGGTTTGGTGACTGAACGATGGTATGCAGTGATCAGACCATTCAAATATAGCGATACTTTCAACAAGAAGCGAACTTTCATTTCCATATTCGTTGTTGGGCTGCGGTCACTTGTTCTCTTTTGCTCCACCTTTTTCGAAGCACAATACGTTACTTCTTCACCAACTGAACCCTGCAATAGGTGATGGTCTAGAAAAAACACCGCACATTGGCCGGAATCATTCTAGTCTCCTTTAGGATGATTCCATCATGCTGGTTTTGTTTATTCACATGGTGCACAAGACCAGCGTTTCTACTGTAGCCTCAGCAGAAAGCAAGGCTAAAATGCGCGAGAAACTGACACGAATGGTGGGTATCGCGAGCCTCTTGCTGATCTGGTCATGTCTAAGAGACGGCAAACCCGACAAGAAACTTCTAAAAAGTTAAGAAGCAGTTTGTTACAGGTCTAATTGGAGACAACTTAGGCGCCAACACTTGCTCTTTCCAAGAAAGCAACGGAAGAAAGAGTGGACGCGGTGGGTGAAGATGAAAGTAGTGTCCCGTTGAACGTGTGTAGTTTGCAACCCAGTCCAAAGCTCTTTTTCAGTCCTTAATGATCATGTGCCATTAAGGTTATTCCATATTTTCTGGTTTCTGTTCTCCACTCTTCCTATCTCCGTTTCTATTGATTCCGTTGGTAGGATAACTTAGAGGCCTTTAAAGTGGCAATACGCTTTTATTTTTGTATTGCGGTGCTACTAGGGCCAACTTTAATCATTAATCAACTCTAATCATTCTCAGGGACGCAGACAGCTTTTCGACTATTTCAGGTAGGCCTGGCTGACATTCATTTCCACACATCCTGGAAATTGCACTCAATGCGACATGACTACCACGCACTGACCTCAACAACACTTTGAGCTCTTAAGCTTTTTAGCTTATCCCAACAACGCATAATTTATTACAAGAGATAGATTGATCAAACCAAAAATTCTGTAGGTCTGGGCCTACAGGTCTATGGGATGGGCACGCCCCTTATTGTCTGTTTCTGATTGGCTTAACTCATTCTCTGAATTCCAGCGATAATTCTTCATAACCATAATCTCACTGCTCGCGTTGACAAGGGGCTCTTTTCACTTAGGCAAAACTTAGACCGTTTGGAAATTCCGGAAACATTCCGGGTCAAATGGAAAGGCTTTCCATGTGATCCATAGAGCCTCGCTTGCAATGTCATTGCTCGCGTGAACAAACATCCAACAAAATGTATGCTGTAGCACTGCCGGTACTTTTGCGACAATTTCGACGAAGAAACTGAAACTTTGTCCAAACGCGACAATAATTTTGACTTTGTAGCAATAGCAGCAGTTTGTTGTTGTTTCGGTAGAAGAAATTCGAACAGAGTCCAAAACTATTTTGAGTCTACAGTGGCAAATGCCAGTTTCAACGTTACGATAAGAAATGAAGACAAAAACTGCGACTGCTCGTGAACAACGGTCACCGACAAACATTGGAAATGGCGGGAAAAATTCCTGGCACCAACGGGACAGAATTGCGCAAATGGAAAGGGAATTTCTGTTCCAACGGTTTGGGAATTAAGGAAAAATTGGTATACCTCGGAAGGTCGTCCGTTTGTTCCGGAAAATTGCGCGCATTCCATTTGCATTTAAACAGGTCTAACAGGAAATTTTGCCTAATTGGAAAGCGCTCCAGATCTTGGTTATTTGCTCCGCTCTTTTGCAATTAACGACAATCGTAAATTCTCGACCAAATGACTTCTCACAAAGAAGCGCGGAGGTTAAGATGTTCTGGTGATAACCGTTGAAAGCTTCCGCGGCTTGATTCTCAAATTATACGAGTGTACTCACGGGACAAGCTAAAAAGCACTTGAGAACTCGTTTCGTCTCTCCTCATATTATGTTGAGTAAAAAATGCGTTATAAATACCATATTGTAAATTTTAAAATTTTTACAAAATGTCGTAAAATCTTTCCTTTATTCATTACAGAGCTAAAATTTTGAGGGGTGGTTTTTAATACTCTCTTTCAATTCCTGGTAAAATCATTTTTCTTAAACAGGATTATGCAGAAAGATGATCGCGCGACCAACTAACGCAAAAACCTATTAACCGCGAGAATATAGCCAATCAGGGGTGCTTACCATTTGACAGAAAAATCCGTTTAGGGTGTCGAAAGCATAATGGTAAGCGATTTACCAGTTTACCGCAGAATTGCCACATCCGTTATGGTTTGAATCGAACAAAGGGGCGAATTAGTGTAGAATGAGTCGGGAACCAAGAAGGAACCGATAAATTGGTAAATGATAAGCAACATTCCGTTTGGTTCGTACCAACCGGAATGAAAAGACTACCTCAAAACTTACTCCTCAATTTTCGGTTGGAATTTCCGAAAAGTGACCTCACCATTTATCTTCCATCCGGAATTTCCGAAATTTTCTGTCAAATGGTAAGCACCCCAGAAATGGAGAAATATTTTGAACGAAAAGCAAAAAGAATTATTCAGATCTCTGAGGGTTCAAAATCGCCTCGAACAGCAAAACTTTTCAAACCATGCTCAGGTTCATCCCAAACATGTTAAATTAAAATATATTTTGCTTAAACTGCCGTTCGTGCAGCAAATACTGTTTTATTAGTAATAACCCCAGAAAGTTTAATTTATTGGGAAGAAAACTCCACCGACTCTTAATTTTTAATGTTAAATATCCTTAGTATAATTACATTGATGATTTTCGAAAATAGAGGGCTGTGATTGGCTAGGAGCTTCGCTTTATCCCGCTATAATCACAGCGCGGTGATTATAGCATTAAAGGCTAGCAGTTTTCAAAATGGCAGCCAGTTTTTTAGATGTGTCAGGGTCCAAAATTGATCAATAATTTTATTTTCTCGAATAATCATCAATGTAATTATACTAAAACAATTAGTCGCCTCAGGCGACGTGAATATTGGTGAATAGTCACCTCGACTTCGTCTCGGTGACTATTCGCCGATATTCACGTAGGCGACTAATTGTTACATGATTTAAATGCCTGATGTTAGTGGCAAACTATGGCTGAAGAACTCCTATTTACAAAATCATCGTATTTGTTAGCACCAAACTACAATTAACGTAGATGAATTCTTGAATTTCAAATATAAGCAACTCTGACATGATAAAAAAGTGATTTATAACTTTTACATCCATCCATTGCCTCTTTGTTGTCTCCATAACGGCCAGATTTCTTTCAAATTCAATTTCTACTATAATAATTAATTCATCGCGGCACATTACTGTTGAAACTTCAGACAACACGAGATTTATAAATCAAACGAAAGTGATTTCTTGGCTTTTCTTTGGTTGGCGTTAAAATAAAATAGAAATAGAAAATTTAAAAGCAAGCTTTTGAACATTAAATGTTACAGAAATTTTACTATTTGTTGGCTAAGTGCTAATGCGAATTTTTGGTGCTAAAGCGCTCCAAATTAATTGTTACTAGGCCCAAAGCGTTCTATTCATTTGTAGCAGCCACATCCAAACACTCCATTTTGCCGTCGAAATTGACGAAATATGATAAAAGCAGTTCTAATCTGAGGCAGTCGCTGTTAAAATATTCCAGACCGACGAGCCAATTTACTGTTGCAATTAATGTACTAACTCAAGATATATAAATCGTTAAATAAATTCATTTTCTAGCAAATTAAAATCTGGTTACTTTTTGACAGTGTGATGGCAAACTCTGTTTTACTAATACAAATCAAAGTCACAGGGGGGATCAAACTAGTTGTAGGTCGGAACTACTGAAAAATGTGTTCGCACGCAACAGTGCAAACTTAATTACTTACAAATAGGTGAAATGATCTTAAAAAAAGGAGAAACATGTCAGTAACATGCGAACTTATAATTAAAAAGTAACTCAACAAATGGAGTTAAAATCCTGTCTCTGATTAAATATGTTCAATTTTCCTGTTACAGTAGCAATTTAAAATCAGTTAATTTCATCTACTGATTTTTACAACTTCTTACGTTTTAATTATAGTGTTTGGCATCAAGCGTTTTTTTTCTTTATTTGCTCATTGCTTTTTTCATTTCAAACGGCTAAAACTGTAATGTGTAATATCCACGAACTTTAAGGCTTAGCCGCCATTTTAGTTTTTAGTCTTTTTTATATTGTCGGCATTTTAGTTTTTAGTCTTTGTATATTGTCGGCTATGTTGACATTAAAGCGGCCCACTACTAATCAATGTTCCCAATCCCAATAAACACCACTTTTGTTCTGTATTGACTAAACAAAAACTTCTCGTATTGCAATTTATCCTTCATAATGGCTTTCCTCCATCTGATTTGGGTTATCAGATAATGACATAAAGTTATATAAACAGCTAAAAGCCGAGGCAGTTCGGTAAAATGATTGCTTAGCTCGAAGAGGACGGTCCATACATACAGTAGGTGAGTGTGTGACGGGATGTACACTCCAGTTTACTGAGCTTTATAACTTATGTGTATACTGACATAGGTACCTTGCCTAACTTTGATTTAAGCCCTACCCTGCTAGCAGAGGCTTTTCCCTTGTGTTTCTCAGCGTTGTACTGCCATTCTCTTCGCGGTTTTGGCTGCTCGCGTTTTGTTTTGGTTGTTTCTGTGCCGAGGAAAAGACCTCTGCAGACAACCGTTTGGGATTCCTGTTGAGCATGCGTATTAGACTCTCCAAGATCTAGGAGGTAATCACATGACTAAACCGGTTGTGGAACCGGTTTTATCGACTCGCGCATCTTTTTTGTACTAGTTTGCTGTGCAAAAGTGAGCCCGTTATATCAACATGGCGAGTGCGAGTCTTTCCCATGAAAGTTTCAACGACGCTGTTGAAAAGGCTTTAGAAGCCCTTAAAGATAGTTCAATCGAGTCTTTGACTAATATCAATCCAAAGCTTTGTTTCATGTATTGAATGACGAAGATACATTCGTCAGTTTACCAACGGGTCACGGGAAATCGTTGATATATCAACTAGCTCCATCGGTCTCCAAGCATCTTGGCCTCCTCAGTGAAGTGCCGATTGTACTCGTTATTTCCCCTCTGAACGCTCTGATAGATGATCAGATAGCCTCAGTTACCAAGCTAGGAATTACAGCCTGTAAGCTCGATGCCTCATCTCATGAAGATACTGTCAGTTTGGCTGGTCATGAAATCCTCTTCACGAGCCCAGAAGTGCTAGAAACATCGTATTACCGACACGTGACCCAGAAATTCCATGGTAACCGCATTTTCATCTCGCGCATGCTCAACAGGAATCCCAAACGGCTGTCTGCAGAGGTCTTTTCCTCGGCACAGAAACAACCAAAACAAAACGCGAGCAGCCAAAACCGCGAAGAGAATGGTAGTACAACGCTGAGAAACACAAGGGAATAGCCTCTGCTAGCAGGGTATCTAAGCCCGGATACCTTACTACAAAAGCTCGCAAAATACCGGAAAAATCAGAATATAAGCCCATCCATGTATAAGCCCTCCAGACTCGTAACGCAAAAAAAAAACCTCCTTTAAATTGCCCCTCTGAAAACAAGCCCCCGAGGGCTTGTACTTCGAAATTAACGTCAAATACAAAATGAAACATAGCAAAAACGGTAAAGTAACACATAAATCTTTGCATTTGCCAAAGAACCATTACGTGGGCCAAATGATTGTTTATTGCGTAGTTCACTCTTCACTCTTGGCTTGGATTTTCTTGGTCCATATAGATAAAGTACTTGTCCAATCGATTTTGAGACTCAAATTTCCCTTCCAAGAATAAGCTAGCCGATTCTTAAACGCAAATTTCCCTTCGTATATAAGCCCCTCCGAATAAAGGCCCCTCAAAAAATAAGCCCCACAAAAAAGGCCTTTTAAAAATATAAGTCCGGGGGCTTATCTTCGGAATTTTACAGTGTATATGTTAATTCCAAACAACAGAGACGGGCTATGAGACCATGAAAGGAAAGAAAAACTGTTAGGCTAAACAGCTTTCAAGCACTTCAATTGTTGTTTGGTCTAAAGGCTTCTTCAATCATTTGTCCATCTGTGTAAAATAACGCGTCTGTGAAAGAATTAAAACTAAACGAGAACTCAGTAACCAATTCTCACAAGCTTTCCAATGCATTTCATGATCACTTTCCAACAACTGGAACCAAACTAGCTAATGAGGTACCTCTTGTTACCGACGGTTCAAGTTATGCCGATTACATTGTTAGCAGCGACAACAAATTCATTTTCAGTCCAATTAGTAGTAGTAAAGTCTTTTCTCTTTTAAATAAATTATCTAAATCCAAAGCGACAGGTCTCGATAATATTTCGGTCAAACTAATTCGGGAATGTGCAGATCTTATTTTGTTTGAATTTGTCGCATCTTTTGAATGTAAAGCATTGACAATACTCACACTAAAATGTACTAGTCATGGATATATGTATTGTCCGCATTAATTTGGGAAAATTAGCATAACGTCAAAAACAGTGAATTTTGTAGCGCGGATTTTTAACCGGTTCGTGGGATAGGTTTGTCTTGAAATTTCAAGGTCTTGCAGTGAATCAATCTTAATGAGAGTTTAAGACATTATTATATACATTATGAAGATTATCTGAAGAGATTTAAAAAAATTCGTTGGAGTCGTTTCAGAGATATACAAAAAAGCGCTAAACGTCCAAATTTTGAATGAAGTTGCACTTACTTATTGACAGGTGGTGAGAAAACAGGTTAGTTTTTAAGATCGCAAGAACGAATATACACCAAAATTTCCTAGCATCGAAATATGATATTAAGCAGCATTCTGACGCTACTTAAGAATAATTTGAGTCATTTATAACGTTTTTTTTTAAATAATCTATCACTGCTTTTGAAAATTTAAGATTTGAAAAATATTTTCGAATTTATTGTTGTCATAGTAACATCGATTTTACTAAAACCTACATTTTGACAAATTTCAATCTATAATCAATGATTGGTGAAAACTGTATAGCGATCAATCGAGGATAAAATCACTTTTAAAGTGATTGAAAAATATCGGTATGGCCTCTGAAAAACTATATCGAAACACCTTAAATTGTTCCTTAAACATAATGGGTAGTTATTTTATGTTTCGCCCAATTTTTTGCGCAACCAAATCTGTTGATCGTAGCATTTTAAAAGAGTGGAGCTAGAGACCCCCTCATACTCCCGCCCCTTCCCTAAAGCAATTGACACTGGCGGCCTCTGAAAGACTAAAATTGCTCCTACGCGTTTCCTGTGACTAACGCACACCTTATCTGAAGGGAGTTTTACAACACATCTCAGTATGCCTGTTTATATATCTATATACCTAAAACAAACTGAATTTTTACATTCCGTAAAAAAAAAATTACACCTAAGTATCTGTGAAAGGATCAAATGATAAATTTTTTAACAATAGATTTGATAATTCATCTTCGACGGAATTAACAACAAAACGCCTTGTGAATCTGTTAATATTATATTAGTTTGTTTCACCTTTAAAAAGAATTGACAATGAAGAATCTTCAGTTAAGCTGTCTCTCTCACAAACACATCTAGGTCTCTAGCTCAGTCTGCATGTCCTTTATTACTTTTCCTGGAGTTTGTAAGTTGTTTTTAGTAAATGCCTTTTACTGTTGGTTAGACCACGTTACTCTAGAAACGCTGTTTCATGTAAGCTCAAAATCTGGCTCACGTTCATTTTCCTTTGGTTTGTGTAAAAATTTATATTTTTCCACATGGGGGACGTGTGAAGAAAACCTGTCAAACCGGTCGTCTGAGTACAAATACGTGAGATATTATTTGCAAACGTGTTTTAGTTGCGTTCGACGTAAGGAGAACGCAACTTCTAATCTTGGGAATCTGGTGATACTCAGTGGGAAGTGACCTACTTTGTTGTTTGTCTGCATTTTCGCCGCCATTTTGGATTACGTCATTTGTGCATCACCCTCGTTCGATCAAGGTCAAGCAGATAATGCAACTGATGGGCGGGTTTATTACTGAGCTGGTGATTCTACCTTTCTCGGTGGTGCTACAATGTTAGGTCAGGACATTTTATATTTTTCAAGGAGAGCTGAAACAAATAAACACCAGGCAACATTTGTGCCGTCTGTGCTCTGTTGAGGAATTTGCCCTGTTTATTTAATGTTAGTTTTAAACATTTCTCTACCTGCAACAAACATTCCATCTTGTATAAAGTACGTTTGAAAAATTTTACACGTGTATCAGTGATTCCTGTGTTTATACATGTAATGCTGTACCGATGTCTGATATATCAGCTCACTGAGAAGTCGGTTGATAAGACCATCTCACTTTCGCGAGAGTCCCGTATTTCTAGTTTAGAGACTTGCGAAATACGGGTGACTTGTAAAATTACACTCTTCATTTGCGCTGAGCAAACACAGTATCACAAGGCCAGGGTCTCTTATAAGAGTCAGCATAGGCTTTTTAAGGCTAGGGAATTGCGAATATGATGTAAAACGTCAGTTAAAGATATCCACAGCATAATACATAACATTATTTTACTCTAAATCTTAAATAAGACCATGGTTGTAACCAGCCTTTCGACTAGTTGTAGGCCTGCACGGTCCTCACAACACTTTGACCTCTTTCGCTTTTTAGCTCACCCCAAAAAGGCATAATTTAAAACAAGAGGTATAGTGATCAAACCAAAAATTTGTAGGCTAATGGTCTTACAGGTTTAAAGGCTGGCTAAGCCCCTGAAGACAATAAAGAAGTCAGTACTTTATACCTTCACGATTAATCTTGTTAACGTTTAGAATATGAATTCCATGACTTTCTGTCGCTTTAGATACTGATTTCGTCATGATGCTAGAACAACAACATCAGGCAAAATTTGCAACTGGTCCTTCTTAGTTTTGAAATTCAAAATGCAATAAGTACCGCTTCCTTCTGCTGTAAGCTGAAAGCATTCCTCTTATCATAAATAGTAGTATTTTTTTTCTTTTTCTGTTTTTTTTTTTTTTTTTTTGCCACTTTCGCTTTTTTTAGCCTAAAACTATAATTAGTACGACTATATAATGTATTTAGTAGAAGATTTCCTTTAGCTCTGCCATTAATTTGTAATTATGACATATTTTGTCCTAATTATTTTTACTGAGGGAGCCCATTCCTTATAAGCCTGGTGGCTTCTCTTGGGCTTCCTCGCCATGACATCTTAAATAATTTTTTTTCCCTTTACTTTGTACATTTTTATGGCAAACAAACCAATAAAATAAATAAATAAATAAATAGCTGACTCAAAAACTTGACAACACTATGAAGGCTCAAAGAGTATGATTTATTATATGAAGAGATCGCTAGACACAGTGTAACATCTATTCCCCACTGATCAAAGCAAGCAATGGATGTCGGCGGGATTACCAAAATCCAGATTGTTATTTGCAATATTTCCATCTTTGCATTTCTTGGAAACACGTTGACCATTCTAGTGTTTGTTCGTGACAAGAAACTGCTGAAAACGTCCTACAACTCTTTCATTCTTTTCCTTGCCATAGCAGATGTTCTGACGGCAATTTTCTTGATCACGAGTCCGCGGTTCGGCCTTGATGCCCTTATTCCTCGTCCAACCAATCCAGTTCTGGGAGAGATCTACTGTCGAGTGATCTGGAGCCGAATGTTTCTCTTTCAGTTGGTGTTTTTCTCCATTTACATTACATTGCTGTTATTTAATAATATTATATAGTTGTAATTATTACAGATTTTATTTATACACGTTCGTATTTTGATCGAGTTTTTTAGCTCTTTGACGCAATGTGTTAAAATAAATGATTGATTGATTGATTGATTGATGGGTTGCTGTTGTAAAACCTACTAGATATAACTTAATCTTCAAGGGAAATAGACTCATTTGGTACGTCTTTTTCTGTTGGCTCTGGTCATTCTGTCTCACTGGAGCAAACTTGTTTGATGTCAACTATGAACCAAATTCATCATCCAGTGATATCTCCAAATTCAACTTTATTTCATCAGGTTCTACCTTCCGCACGTCTCTGTCTGTGTTCCTTATTATCATGAAGTTGTTCTTTCCGTGCGTTTCCATGATTGGACTGTACATACATATGATTGTGAAGACGAACAACTCTCCAGTTGCCTCCGCGGAGAGCAAGGCCAAACTAAGAGGGAAAATGACAAGAATGTTCCGCATTATGACCTGTATTTTACTCATATGTTATTCCCCCAACCAAATCTTCTTTATTTTTGTAACTGCGGGTGAAGCGACAATAGATTCTACACTCCACCATTTCACACCAATTCTCAGCTTCCTCACCATTTTGTTAATCCATTTATTTATGGACTAAGCAATCCTAATTATGGCCGGCGTTACAAGAAGGCTTTGTTGTCCCTAAAAGTGAATCTGAGACTCCGTATATTTATATCACCGAAGTGTTTAATCAGAAATGAATTATATACATGTAAATCTGTAAGTGGATAAGGAAAGGATAATTATCTTAATTTAAGAGGTAAGTTTTAAGGAAACTAAGAAGAGAGAAAACAAGGCTGCAGTATGAATTATTTAATCGCAGAAGAAAACTTGTTGGCATAGGACAAATTACATTAAACATGTATTTAATCATTTTTTATTCATTTGTTGATTGATTGGTTTTTTATTTCTTCATGCTCATACATGTATATGATTATAAGCTTTAAATGTCTTCCACTTGCAAATGGCTGATCTAATGAAGGCGGGCAGAGGAAACCTAAAGTACACTTTTACTAGCAAGACAAGAGAAAGATAGAAAAAGAGAACAGAAAAATGTATAAGTAAATGTAAATTATTACCATACAAGGTAACATAATCACGAACTTCTTTCACATTTTATGTCAGCTTTCTTTTTTTTATTTAATTAGATGTGTCAACGTCCTCCAATTTGAAAATACCTAGAAGGTGCTGTAAAAACGCCTTAAGGTAGCCCGAGCCTATTATAAGCATGTCGGTAATACTTTTGAATCGCGTTTTTCAGCAGGAAATATAGTGGAACTTTAATAAAATTTTATCGATTTTCTTGTAAGTATAAAATCGCTAAAGATATCGGCATATATTTAAACCACGGTTTTGGAAGAAAGTAAATAACTTCGAAATGCTACAACACATTTTCCGCTAACTTCCGAAAATAAGCCTCAGAACTCTCTAGTTTTAATTTGTATGTGCAAATTTGAATTCAATCGTGAGCATACAATGCGCTGCACAAAATACTGGACAAATTTATTCTTAAATTGATATGCCAATACATTAGTGAAAGTTGATGCACAATTCCTGACAACCTGTTTTCTATTTGAAACAAGGTTTTAACCCAAAAGCTATATTGAAAGAAACTAAATAATCAGAAGCCGACGGCCAGCACAGTTGGCACTACAGGAAAAGGAAACTTTCATGTGTATTTGTTCCTTTCTTTTCGAAACAAAGAAAAATTGTCTGGGAGCATTTTAAAGTCGTCGTGAAATGTACGTCAACATCGACGTTGCCATGGCAACCTAGCTTTGACAGACTATAAAAAGGATTTATTTCTATTTTACCGTGCACTTGGGTCCTCCCCTCTGTTTCTTTTGTCAGTTGCACTCCGATCGATTGATCAATACTTATTCCGAAAACAAAAATTGAAAATTGATCAGGACATTCAATTTTGAATTTTCTTCCAAATTCACGTCATTGTAATTGACAAATGACCGCGGAAACGGTTTTCCCGCGAATAGCTAAAATATCCATGGTTCAATAATGATTTGAATATTGACTGCAGAAAATAAGAGCTGTGTGTTTATTTTCTCATATTTGTTTAAAGGGGAAAACGGTAAAAAGAGTTATGCAAACTTGTTTATCCATTATACAGGAAGAAAAAGATTGGAAAATCAAAAATTGACATCGATTTTCAATTTTTGTTTTTGAATTGAAAATTAAATGGACGAATGACCCACGGACCACTTCAGCACCCGACGGCCAAATTTTTGCACAGTGAAAGGTTTGAACCCAGGAGTCATTTCAAAAGTAGGTTGAATTTGATCGTCCGGGTGAACGTAGTCCTGAATAGGACTGTTGTTGTTGACAGTGACTGACGTTTCGACAGCCTGTGCGGTAGTCGTCTTCAGAGTCAAAGTGAGTTGTATCACGTCAGTAGATGGTATTATATACTCTGGTTATTGATCTGATTGGTCAATAAAGTCAAGATGTTATTGGTCGTCTGTCAGTTAAGCCGTGGTGTTATTGGCTATGAAGACTCGTAATCAGTAATTGGTGCGTTTCGATCCGTCTATTGTCACAGTTAAGCAGTCGTCTATTGTTAGTCAAATTGTCAGCTCGCCAGTCGATCTCTCGTAGTTAGTTTCGCTTCATCTCGTCAATAAGTCGTTTGTACGGCGCTGGTAACTGTTGGCTACGATTCAGTGGCGTTTGTTCTAAGTTAGTGAACCAGCTTTCCAAAGTAAGACGTTGATGGTAGTCTGTAGAATACGTTTTGCAGTGACAAAGAGTAAAAATAGCGCATATTACCGAGTTCACCACTTCAAAGTTTTGCACTTTCAACGATTTTTTTCACTTCCTAGGATTAAATTGGTCCTTAAATGATGTAAAGCACACAATTTTGGTCCTTCAAAAGCAACTTTGTCTACTAAATATTTTTTGATTTACACCCACTTTGCCGTGTACTGCCGTGTGCCGTGTGTTGAATAAATTAGAAAAACTCGATACGATAGAAGCGTATCTTAGCGAGGTCTCTGCCAGTCTTGCTAGTATCGAGGAGAAAGTATTCCGTTTAGATGAAGATGTACAAAACCTGAAGCAAGAAACAAACAGAGTGGAAAAGAAAGCGTCCGAATTGGAAGAAAGTATCCAGTTCAACGAAGACGACATTTCAGACCTAAAGAAAGAGTCAAAGGAGTCAAAGTTTGAAATAAATGATCTTCGCAAGCAGTTATTGTATTTAGAAACCTATTCAAGAAGAGAACATGTTAAATTCTTTGGGATTGACAAAGTAGCGTCGGCTTCTGAAGTTGACTCCCCTCCCGAGGATACAAGAGATTTATTGCTCAAATTCCTGGAAAACAAGCTTCGTATTGAAAACCCTCGTGGTAGAATTGAGTTCCAAAGAGTCCATCGATTGGGAAAGCCTAACAACAGCAGTGACCAACCTCGCCCAATTATCGCACGTTTCTTACGATATTCGGACAAGGAAATGGTGATGGATCAAGCCCGCAAGGAGTTAAAGAGGCAACAGGACAAAACATTTTCGGTGTTTGACGTTATACCGAAAGAACTTTATGAAATAAGGAAAAGTCAGATGAAAAAGTTCAAGGAAGCCAGAGGCAAAGGCTGTACAGTATATTTCAGCAAAGCGCAACCAGATAAGTTATTTGTTAATGGTAAATTTATTCCTGTGAATGCTCCATTGTCAGATTTTGTTTAGGTTACGAGCACCAGAGTTAAAAATGTACATGTAAATATAATACTCTCATCGGAGCTTTTCTTTCACTCTTCTCTCAAATAGCCATGTATTTTGCATATAATTCCCACGTAATCTGTTGTAGGCGTTGAGTAGATTCACTTTAAAACCTTATTTTCGAATCACTGTCTCTAAAGCTCAACTAAGCTTTTGCTGTCGTACGCATACATGCAATCTCAAACAACTTTACTTAGTTCCATTCCATAGCGCAGCGTTCGAGATATTTATCTTGCTGCTCTTTTAATTTTTTGTATCAGTATTAAGTGGTTGTACTCTATTGTTTTTGTTTTCGTGGTTATTTTCCTTTCATTTTCTGTTATTCAAACTATCGCAGCATGTCAATGAAGAATTTCTTTGAGTGCCAGTTTGCTATAAATGTGTTGATAAAATTTTTCCCACCAAATTAGACTCTACTTATACGGTGAAAAAACAACAGTAGGTCTAATTAGCAAAAAACCAACTTTGCACGTGCAGCACAAAATGTTCATGTTGTTCTTCCACCAGAAAATGTACCCTTTTTTTTCTTTCGCTCTAGCTCTCTGTCGCTATTTTTCTCATTGAGCTTCGCTGGCCCGTCGCCTTCTTTCTCTTTTTCTCTGTCTTTCTCTTCCTCTGTTTTCTAAATTTGTGGACATGACAATTAATCTAAGCTTAATACTTTAGACAACACAGAAATAATTTCCGCTTTCCGTTTTCGTCTATATCGACTTTTAAGTTGTCCCTGCTTTACAAGACGCAGGCGGCTATGCGTTTTCCGCAAAAATAAGCTCGAGTTGCATTTACGTTGCCATACCTGACTGTTTATTGAGTTATTTTACTTTGGTATGCCTGTACGGCGGACGGACGAGCGGACGTACGGTCACGTGATTACCAAAATTTCTCCGATGGGGCTACACAAGCGCGCGAGCTTGAAGCTCCACATTAAGAAGTCTAAGTTTTTCCGGGAAAGTACACTTTTTAGGAGGAGTGATTAACGAAGTTAAACATCAGGCTTTAGGTTACCTGTAAAACAGTCCCTGCAGTACTCTATTTTCTAACTTTTACAAACGCCTGACTGGTAAGAAATACTGCAGTCTTATCATTTGGCTGTTTTTTTTGGAAGGGGCGACAATCACAGTTATAAAACTATGATGTTTTGATCCTTATAAAAGGCTTGACTATTTAACAATTATTCCTCGAGCCCGAATGGGCTCTGAGTCAATAGCCCAGGAGGCCGAAGGCCGAATGGGCTATTGACTCCCAGAGGCCATGAGGGCGAGTAAACTGGTTGGTCAAAAATAGCGAGATAAAACAATTTATCTAGTTAAAGCTAGACTTTTATAATCCTTTTTGTCGCCAAAAAGCAGGCGCTTTTCTATACTAGTTGGCTATAACATATAGCTTAGTAGTAGCTAGTAGTTATAATAGGATGCTTTGGATCTCAACTCAGCCATACTTTTTTCCGTCATTTTTCCGATTAACTCTGTCATTTACCCCAAATTTTCAATGACAGAAATTAATCAGAAAACTTTTTCTGTCATTTTTCAAAAATTTCAAAAATTTCAAAAATCCAATTATTTTCCGTCATTTCCATACTATTACTTACAAATACCCCCAATTATTTAAATCATTGAAATTTGGGTAACTTGACAAACTTAATTGCTCGCTTTCCCTGCGGGAGCGCTCGCGGAAAATGACGGAAAAAAGTGTGGCTGAGTTGAGATCCAAATCATCCTATTATAACTACTATAGCACCCCCCAACATCTCTATTAGCCACTTATTTATATTGGTAAGCGCATAGTAACCTGGCCCCAAAGGAAAGCGGAGCCGCGAAGCGGCGAAGCTTTCCGAGGGCCGGGCTGCAATCACCAAATTAAATAACTTGCTAAACTCAACAAACCCAACAAACCCAACAAACTCAAAAAATTAGCTAAATTCCAAAAACTAGTAAACATAACAAACTTATTTAATCAGAGAAAATGACAGTAACTTAGTTGAGTTAGAAAATATTTGAAATTTAAAGAAATAATATTAAATAATTAAATAACAAAATGCCTACAAATTTAACAAACCTTTCTATAAAAGAATTAAAAAAGATAAAAAAAATAAATCAACAAAAACTCAAGAAGGAGTATTCTCAATATAATAAAAAACAAAAGTTGATTGCTGATATAAAGAAAATAAGAAAAATGAGGGAAAAAATAAAACCCAAACCCAAACCTAAAACATTTGATGAGTATTTTCAGGAGTGTATAAAGAATAAAAAAATTCCACCAGATACACCATCTTATCTTCGCAAAGCTCTAAAACGAGCTATTAAAGAATACAATCAAGGAATTATAAAAGAAAAATCAGCTCTGGATGGTTTTGCTAACAAATACATTGTTGAGGGAGAATCTGATGTTTTTCCTTTTGGGTTTTTCGAATCTAAATCCTCTTATTTGAAAGAATTTTTACGAAATCATCGAAATATTAAAGTTAGATTTGTTTTAGTTTGTTTAATGGAACAAATTACAAGTGATCGTAAGTTAAGTCTTACTGTTCAGGATAAAGCATATTTTAATTCAGATACATATATCAATCTTGAATCAACTGATGTAAAAGAAATACTTGCACAAGTTATTTATTCCATCCTTGAAAAGATTAACATCTATCAGAAAAATGGTAGTGGGTGGTATTTTAAAGAAATTATTCATCTTGAAATTCATACTGCTGATTATAATCCAATGAGAGGATCTTCTTATATTCCTCTTCCAGATTGGATAATTCGAAAAAGAGCGATATTAAATATTTTGAATAAGATGAGAAATGCTTTTTATGGTGTGTACTTAGATATCTTCATCCAAAAGACAAAAATGATACCCGAATAACGGATTTGAAACAATATGAAAATACCTTAAATACGAAGGGAATTAAATTTCCTATCAAATTAAAAGATATTGCAAAATTTGAATCACTTAATCCATCACTTCCAGGAATAAATGTGTTTTCGGTTAATGAGAAAAAGAGGTTTTACCCACTTCGAATGGCGAATCGAAATCCTCAAGAAACAATTGACTTATTCCTTTATGAAGAAAATTCTAAGTATCATTATTCATTAATTAAGAATTTTTCAAGACTATTTAGATCCCAAATAACATCAAGAACAAATGGAAAAATACACATTTGCAAAAGATGTTTTACTCATTTTTCGAAAGAGGAATTATTTCAAAAACATATTGAATATTGCTCAAATAATGAAACAGTTGCTGTTAAAATGCCTCCAATAAACTCTAAATTAAGTTTCAATAATTACTACAAACAGCTTCCAATTCCTTTTGTAGTTTATGCTGATTTTGAATGCTTTACTAAACCAATTAATACTTGCAGTCCTAATCCAGAGGATTCATATAACTACAATTACCAGAAACATGATCCATCAGGATTTTGTCTTTACATCAAAGGAATAGTCCCCATCACTATCAAACCTATTACTTATACAAAAAAGAAAAGTAGTGATAATGTTTCTGAAATATTTGTTTCAAAGCTTGCAAAAGTAACTAACAAAATCTATAACGATTTTTATCTTCGACCAAAACCTCTTAAATTAACAAAAGAAGAACAATTATCCTTTTACAAATCTGAAATTTGTCATATTTGTCAAAAAGAATTACTAAAAGATAAAGTGCGAGATCATTGTCATTTTACTGGTCAGTACCGTGGTGCTGCTCATAATAGTTGCAATCTCCAATGTCGAAAACCAATGATACTTCCAGTTATATTTCACAATCTTCAAGGCTATGATGCTCATTTGTTTATAAAACAACTTTCTGGTTTACCAGGTGAATTAAACTGTATTCCTTCAACCGAGGAGAAGTATATCTCGTTTTCCAAAAAGATAAAAGTTGATGAGTATAAATCCAAACGAACTGGAGAGACTGTTTCATTGTGTTTTGAAATAAGGTTTATTGATTCATTTAAGTTTCTCCAAACGAGTCTTGCCAATCTTGTTGGAAACTTACAATTAGAAGATTTTCATAATACAAAAGAGATATTCAAAGATAACACTCATCTCTTAACTCGAAAGGGAGTTTATCCCTATGACTATGTTTCCTCAATAGAAAAACTATCTGAAACACAGCTACCACCTAAGGAGCAATTCTATTCAAAACTAAATGATGAAGATATATCAGATGATGATTACCATCATGCTCTTAATGTCTGGCAAACTTTTGGATGTAAAACAATCAAAGATTACCACGATCTATATTTGAAGTCTGATGTCTTGCTTCTTGCTGATGTATTTGAGAATTTCCGTAAAACATGTTTGAAACATTACAATTTGGATCCAGCTCATTACTATACATCTCCTGGTCTGGCTTGGGATGCATGCCTCAAAGAAACAGGACAAGAATTAGAATTGTTACATGATTATGACATGTTAATGATGTTTGAAAAAGGAATAAGAGGAGGAATAACTCATATATCAAAAAGGTATGCAGAAGCTAATAACAAATACATGAAAGATTACAATCCTGATAAACCTTCTAAATTCATTCAATATCTCGATGCTAATAATCTTTATGGATGGGCAATGTCACAATCACTTCCCACGCATGGATTTAAATGGATGCAAAACCTAACAAAAGATGAAGTAATATCGATACTGGAGAAAGCAAATAGTAGTATGACAAATCCAATCAAGAAAACAGGTTACATCTTTGAAGTAGACCTTGAATACCCCCATGATTTATGGGAATCTCATAATGATTATCCTCTTGCTCCAGAAAAGTTAAAAGTTAATGGTGTTGAGAAACTTATTAGTCACTTCAAGCCTCATAAAAACTATGTTATTCATTATCGGAATTTAAGACAATGTCTTGAGATGGGACTAACTATAGCTAAAGTTCACAGAGGATTATCCTTCGATCAGAGTCCTTGGATGGAGTCTTATATCAGAAAGAATACTGAACTCCGAAAAACAGCAGCCAACAGTTTTGAAAAAGACTTTTTCAAACTTATGAATAATTCTGTCTTTGGAAAAACAATCGAAAACATCAGGAAAAGGCAAAATATATTACTTGTTGATAATCATGCCAAAGCTGTAAAATTAACAAGTCAACCAAACTTTGACAGAGCAACAATATTTGATGAAAATCTTATTGCAGTTCATATGAAAAGAACAGAAATATTTTTTAACAAACCTGTTTATGTTGGTCAAACAATACTTGATTTGTCAAAAACATTAATGTTTGATTTTCATTATAATTACATCCAAAAAAAATACAGATATAACCACGCTAAGTTGTTATTTACTGATACCGATTCACTTATGTATGAAATTACTACGGATGATTTTTACAAAGACATATCAAAAGACATCTCCAAGTTTGATACATCAGATTATCCCCCAAATCATCCATCTGGAATACTAACAGGAGTCAATAAAAAGGTGATTGGAATGTTTAAAGATGAAGTAGCTGGTCGTCAAATTACTCACTTTGTTGGTCTTCGCCCAAAGTTATATAGCTTCAAAGTTGAGGACCAATCTGAGACTAAAAAGTGTAAAGGAATAAAGAAAAATGTTGTGAAAAAGGGCGTAAATTTTGAGGATTATGTCCAGTGTTTGTTTTCTGATGAAAAACAAATGAGATCAATGAAGATTATAAGAAGTGAAAATCATGTTATTTATTCAAAGGAAGTAAATAAGGTAGCTTTGAGTAATGAAGATGACAAGAGAAATTTGGCAAAAGATAAAGTAAATACTTTAGCTTTTAGATAAAATTGATTTAAAGATATTAAATTTAATAATTACAAATCATGGAAAGTCATGAAATTATTAAATTTCAAAATATTAAATTTTATACTCATCCAATTTATAATCGATACGCTGCTAGTAAAGAGGGGCAAATATTAGGTAAGAAACGTAAAAAAATACTAAAGTCATGGTTAAATTTTGCTAATGGATATAAATATTTTACTTTATATGCGAGTAATACTCGAAAATCTTACTCAGTTTCAAGGTTTGTTTATGAGAGTTTTAAAGGTAATATTCCAGATGATAAAGAAGTTGATCATATTGATAATAATAAAGAAAATAATAGTATTAAAAATCTCCAACTATTAACACATAAAGAAAATACAAGAAAATCGCGTTGTAAAAAAGTTAAATCTTTTAATATTGAAACAAGAGAAGAAAAGAAATTTGGAAGTATCAAAGAAGCATCAGAGGAAATAGGCATTTCCTCAGCTTCAGTTTGTTTGAATTGTAAGAAAAGAACTAAAGTTGTAACTTCGAAGAAAGATGGCATGATTTATATATTTAATTATATAGAATAAAATAATAAATGCGATATTCAGAAGAAGAAATAAAAAGATACTTAGGCATACTACATAATTATACTAAACAAACAGTAGAGCAAGTGAGTAGAATAAATAAATGTTGGAATTGCCAAAGAGATGATTGTTTTACTATTTACTCAGGATTAAAGTTTGCGAAAACTGTGGTTGCTCAAATGGTCATGTTTTGGGATATTATGATCATAAAGATTATGATCGATTACATTATCGAAAGAAGAGTATTTATCAGAGAAGATACCATTATGAAAAAAAGATTAATCAAGTTTGTGAAATATTACAGTTGACTGATTGTTACGCCGCAAAATGTAATAATCGCCGCAAAATGTAATATTAACGCAAAATGTAATAAGAATCGCCGCAAAATGTAATAACATTGACGCAAAATGTAATAAAATGTTCAACGCAAAATGTAATAATATTTCAACGCAAATTGTAATAACTTTTCTAACGCATAATGTAATAACGCAAAATGTAATAATTTCTGAATAACGACGTGCTTGCTATTTCAAAATCGGTATTGTGGCTCAGTCATAGGTAGCGAATCCAGATCTTCATTTGAGTTATTATTATTATCATTATCAATATTAATATTATTAATAATAATATTTATTTTCATCTTCTTGATTTGACTTTGCAAAGCTTGGAAACTTCAACATAAAAGAACCTTCGACCTAAAAAACAGCATTAAAAACAATTCAGCCTCTATTAAGTGAGAAACTTGGACTGGTTCTCATGAAAAAACGTGTGATATCTTAATTGCATTTGAATAATGCTTTGAAAATTGATTCTATTACTTGTTTTTGACAACAGCTATTTTATTCGACCGAATTAAATTCAACATCTGAAATTAAACCAAGTCTCTCAGTTGCTACAGTTGTGGTACAGTACAGCAAGCTCTTGCAGCCATTTTTGTCTCTTCACACAACGATCCTCCTCCTTTGTTGGGGAAGAGTGTTACATCACGAGACAAAACACAGCACGGAAGTAACACGTTTCAACCGTTATTTCATTAATAATAATAATAATAAGAAGAAGAAGAAGAAGAAGAAGAAGAAGAAGAAGAAGAAGGAGAAGGAGAAAAAGAAGATGAAAATAAATATTATTATTAATAATAATATCAATATTGATAATGATAATAATAATAATTCAAATGAAGATCTGGATTCGCTACCGATGACTGAGCCACAATACCGATTTTGAAATAGCAAGCACGTCGTTATTCGGAAATTATTACATTTTGCGTTATTACATTATGCGTTAGAAAAGTTATTACAATTTGCGTTGAAATATTATTACATTTTGCGTTGAACATTTTATTACATTTTGCGTCAATGTTATTACATTTTGCGTTAGTATTACATTTTGCGGCGATTCTTATTGCATTTTGCGGCGATTATTACATTTTGCGGCCTAACACTGATGAAGAAAAGCGTGATCTGTTTTATAAACTAATGACTATAGACAACCAAGCCATGGAAATACTAAACAAACAATTTTGTCGAAAAAGGATGGTAAATATTTTTTATCTAATCAAGAAATTTCTTGAAGAAATGGGAAATGAAAATCACAAACTTTTTTATCTAAAAATTTCGGAAAAAACTTTGGAGAATTATGAAAAATGGTGGAAAAGTTACAAATCACTCAACAACTCCTCTGTGAAAGCACCAGTAAGAAATCCCGGTTAGATAACCAAGTACTTCAGATTCTTTAAAAGGTGTGTCGAAATTATAAATACATCCTCGTCCAAGTTTGTAATGTTTCCAGAATTCTCGAAAAGCTAGAGTAAATATTAAATGATTAGCCAATATTGATGAGTTTGATCTACAACTATGTCTCGAGTCTGATAGTCTATAAATAATTTGGTTCAAGTCTAGTTTTTGTGTGAAATACTTTGCATACAAAAACTAGTAAACAAGACAGGCTTTGATAAAGTTATCAGGGTAGTATTGTGATTTGTAGGAAGGAAAGTAAAAATTCACATATGCGACAATTGTTTTTATCATTTCTATCTTATGAATAGATATAAATGGTGTGCTTAAATAAACTTTTTACTATAGCTTTTAAAAAGTCTATCTGCTGTAGGAGTCTGTTCAATTATCATTTCATCTATTATTTTCATTCGATCAATAAACTCTTTTTCATTAAACTCATCCCCCCGAAGAGCTGAACGCAGTTCAACCAATACTTTCTCATATGTTGTAAATGCAATTTGAGACATGTCAATCTTTTTCTTGTAATTCTTAATCTTTGAAACAGAACTCACAATAACCCCAGCGCCATTTATAACACTGAGTATTATTGGATTTAGTGTTATTCCCCCTGTTATCGTGCCAATAATAACTAATACTACCCCAGACAGAGTAAGTGTTTCATCAAGAATTTTATACCTCTTATATGATTTCTTAAAACACCATTTTTTCTTGTGGTAATGTTTGTAGAAATCCTTGAGAGTTGTGACCTCTGATTCTGACAGAGAGTTATCAATGTGATTAAATTCAAATATATCCTTCATTTTATTTTATAGTATATAAGATCCACTTAGTTTTTCCTGTAACATTACTCTGTGAAATTGCTCAGAGTCAAAGTCGTAAAAATTTGGAGAAAACATAATTTTACTCAAACTCCATCTTCAGTTGTAAAGTCAAAATATTGATTGTTGGTGTAATTAGCGTTTGCTAGTGTTAATGTTGAGCTGTAGTTACTTATGTTAACTTTTGTAACAATTGTATCAACACTCTGCGCCAACCATAAAACAATTTTTTTTCCATCAAAACTACTTGGTAAATTAAAAAAATGTCTTTTGTTATTGGAAAGTAAAGTTAAATAACCAGCAGCTTTAGCAAAGGTTACACTTAATAAAGCTTGGTTATTATCTGAATTTTTCTTAGATAAAGCAAAATCTCTATTATTCCAATGATAAAAAACAATGCATAATGTAAAATTTGTAAAATTAGGAGGGAGACGAATATTAATACTATAATTACTAATATTCATTCCATCTTTTCTTATATCACTTATGCTTCTATTAGTTGTAAAAATACTATGCAAATTGTTGTATTGATTGTAATGATTTAAATGATTAAATGTTATACCAGATGACCCTCTACTTAATCCATAACTATTTGCATCTGTAAAGTCATAAATTTTTTCAAAGTATCGTCTATAAACATAGTTTTTAGTAAAGGGAATTAACTCTTTTACCATTCCAAATGTTGCTGCACTATTACTCTGGCCTTTATCGAGAGCAATGTTTAGTATCTTTTTATTATTTGCATTAATGTCAACATTGTAAACTACTTCTGTCGGTTTAATGTCAAATGCTGTGTGATAGTCATAAACTTTATCTGGGTCGATATTGCTAACTTGTCCCATAATACCATAAGCAATCAAGTAAACTCCTGTGAAATTTTTTGGGTAAATAGCCAAGTCACTTCCATCCTGGGGGATATTGACCAAAATATGAAGAAAAAAACTATTACCAGTTAGCCTCTTCTTAAAATTAACTAATGTTTTATGGTAATACATAAATTCTGTTTGACCTTTTGAATTGGTGAATCTATGGCTAAGTTTTTTTACACCAACATTTTCAATTATTAAACCTCGTGATGTGCCCTTGTCAACAGTTATCTGAGTTTTATGCCACAATTCATAATCAGTGTTAAGTATCTCTAAACAAAGTGAATAGTCAACATTTTTAGGTTGCCTGTAAAAATTAATTCCCATCTTATATTTATATCCACCCTGTGAATTCTTTACTATTTCCATATAAATAACTTTATGATTATAATCATGAAAGTTACCTTTATTTGGTGGTAAGTCTGCTATCTTTTTCATAATAAAACTAGTACCTGTAGTTATTTCATCCGTCCATTCAGATGCGCTTGACATGAGATAACTAAGTTCATCTTTGTATTGGCTTGGTTGAACTTGAGCTGTATGTGTATGGTTGAACAAAAATTTTTTATTTACTGCATCATTATCTGAAGAGGGTTCTTCAAGATTAATTATTTTATATCCTCCCATGTTTAAATCTCCTAACATTGAGTATCTCCCATCTCTAATTATGTAACGACGATATAGAATAATTGATTTATTATCAACATACTTTTTGGTTGCAGCATCTGTGTCATCTGTTGGTGTTAATAATTTAATTATTTTTTTATTATTCATGTTCAAATCATTAGTCATCTTATTTGATCCATCAACGTGGAGATATGCTAAATCAGTATAAGCCAAAGGTGTTGGCTGTTTAGGACCATTTGGATTTGGAATATTGAGTATTCGTTTGTTGTTCACTTCTTAAATTTCCAGCCATTGACCTTGTTCCATCCAATTTTAAAAAAGCACTGCCATCAACTTTTGAGTCGTCCACATATTTTTTTGTAGCAGCATCATCATTATTTGATGGTGTTTTGAGTTTTGTGATACTGAATTGGTTTTTCATATCAATATTTGAATCTACTGTTATTAATGATGTTTTTCCACCACCAGAATTATCATCAACATATTTTTTGGTTGCTGAATCGGTGTCTGATGTTGGATTGCCAACATTTGTTAGTTTTTTTCCCACCATATCATAATTTCCATCTGCAGTGAGATTAAATCCAACACCTGGAGCGCCTTGAATTCCTCGCGCAAATTGATAATGATTAAAAGAGTGTTCATTAAATATTCCCATCTTACTTATTGGTTATACAACTCAGTAAAGTTTACCATAAAAGTTTTTTGCAATGCGCTTCTTTGGTTTATCAACTTAAAGAAATGAATATTTTTCTCGAGTTGCTGCTTTATAATCCTCTTTATCAACTCCCAATTCAGATGATATTCTGTTGGCTTCCCTTGATGATGGAGATTCGAATAAACAGTAGTGAGAACAATTCAGTCGAATATCCTTGGGAGTTTTGTAAAATGATTGACTCAGATAAATCACTGAGCAATTCTTATGTCGTCCTTGAATAAAATAATCTATGATTTGTCTCTGGTTTTTATCACAGACATAATCATCAAATATCACAATTTTTTGAATGTCTTCATAATCCATTTCTGTTACTGGGGTTACTTCATCATTACTCACATGAATTAGTTCATAATCTAATTCATTTGACATCACTATCATTTTTTGGATTAATTTGTTATACTTATCCTGCTCCAAATTACGTGCATAAAGATAAATCTCTTCATAATATAGTAATGGCTTATTTAACATATGGAAAAGCAAATTAGTTTTACCACATCCACTACTTCCACAAATTAACATTCGAAATGTATTTGATGGCATAAAAGGATAAAGCTGTTTGAATTTTTTATTTGAGGTTTTGTCTGTACTATCATAATTTGGTATCTCCATTTTAATATAATTGTTTTTTAAATGGATATTGAAGAAATAAAAAAATATGCTAAAAATAAGATTGAAGCTGGTGAACTTACCAAACAGGTTAGAAGACAAATAAAAGAAAATACTTGGGAAAAACAAAATCAAAGGGAAGGATTTACTGAGACGTTTAAACCTCTGATTTCTCAGTTTGAAAAACCTGAGGATCCCAAAACAAAAAATATCTTTACTCAAAACCAGGAAATGCTACGCAATCAGTTGGCTCTTACGGAAGGCCTCAAAGACAATCAATTAGCTCTTACAGAAGGTCTCAAAGACAATCAGAAAGCTATTAAGCAAGGTTTTAGTCAGTTTGAACGATTGGCTGATATGCGAGAGTTGCCAGGAGTAGAAGCTATTGAAGAAGATGAAGAGGATGAAGCTCCAATAGAAAAAGAAGATGAAGCTCCAATAACAAAAGAAGATGAAGCTCCAATAACAAAAAAGGATAAAGCTCCAATAGCAAAATTTGATGTTGAAGATTTCAATAAGTATCTAAATAATAAAGAAGCACAAGGTTTACTAAAAATTGCTGGTTACGGCAATCTTCCTTCTTATTATTTTGATAAAAATATTTCTGAAATTTCTTCATTAATCGATGATGTTAATTCAGATTTAGTTATTGCTGGTAATATTATAAAAAATACCACAATAACTGAACGTAATAAAGAAGGCTATACTTTAGCTAAAACAATAAGTATAAAACCTCAAGCTAAAACATTAGAATATGTAAAACATTACAACGCATTAAGCATTTATTCAACAAATTTAAGCCGTCTTTTATTGTATAAAGAGAAAAAGAAAGAGAAATCTGGCTCTGGGATTTTTTACTCCCCCCAAGAACTATTAAAGAGACTTGAATTACTCAATGGATCACTTGCTGCAGGAAACAATGGTGTATTGTCTGAATACATTCAAATAGCTCATCGACTTAGGGATCATGGGATTATTACTAATAACCAACTTAGTACACTTTAAGAAAAGTTATCTAGATATAAGCTTCGCCGTCACTATCATAATTTGGTATCTCCATTTTAATATAATTGTTATATAAATGGATATTGAAGAAATAAAAAAATATGCTAAAAATAAGATTGAAGCTGGTGAACTTACCAAACAGGTTAGAAGACAAATAAAAGAAAATACTTGGGAAAAACAAAATCAAAGGGAAGGATTTACTGAGGCGTTTAAACCTCTGATTTCTCAGTTTGAAAAACCTGAGGACCCCAAAACAAAAAATATTTTTACTCAAAACCAGGAAATGCTACGAAATCAATTGGCTCTTACAGAAGGTCTCAAAGACAATCAATTAGCTCTTACAGAAGGTCTCAAAGACAATCAGAAAGCTATTAAGCAAGGTTTTAGTCAGTTTGAACGATTGGCTGATATGAAAGAGTTGCCAGGTAATGTTTGGGAATTAGATAAGGAGTCAGTAATCCCAGAAAAAGATGATCAAAAGGATAAAGAACCAAAAAATATATTAGACTTAGAAAAAAACTTTTATGAGAATGAAATTTTTACATTAAAAGAAATGGAATATCCAAGACCATATGATTTTTATGATACTAGTATTAAATATTTAGAAAAAGTTTTAAAAGATGTTAGCGGTGAAATAAAATCATTAACTTCTGAGATTAAAGTTAGAAATAATACTGTAAATCCTTCTCAAAAATATAGAGGTGAAACTATTGTAAAAGAAGAAATAAAAAAAATATTAAAGAAATATAGAGATGTAATTAAAGATTATTTTAAGTCAATTAAATACAAAGTAGGAGAGGGTCTTTTCTCATCTCCCCAGGAACTACTTCATAGACTTGAATTACTCAATGGATCACTTGCTGCAGGAAACAATGGTGTATTGCCTGAATACATTCAAATAGCTCATCGACTTAGGGATCATGGGATTATTACTAATAACCAACTTAGTACACTTTTAATAAAAGTTATCTAGATATAAGATAAATGAATGAAAGCGCTATTCATATTTCTTCTGTCAAAAGAGAAAAAATAGGAGTAAACAAACCCCATGATTTTATAGTTAAATTTAATCCTCCTTTAAAACTTGACCTAGAATTTAATCATTTTCTTGCCTTGGATAGATTATCGATGACTTACTCTTGGTACAACATCAGAAGTAGTTATGGAAACAATAAAATTAAATACACTCATGATGGGTCAACATGGAATACTATTACCTTTTCAGATGGAATGTATTCATACTCAGATATAAATGATTACATTCATCAATACATGGATCAAAAGTCTCATCACACAACAGACTCCAAAGGAAAAAAGAATTACTCAATAAATATGTCCTTCATTCTCTCCACCTATCGAGTACTGGTAACACTTGATGGTGATTATCAACTTGATCTGAGAGAAACAGATTTTGGAGACCTCATCGGATTTGAAAAGAAACTGGTGACTAAAACAGAATATGGTACTCGACTTCCAAATATTACAAAATCTATTGACTCATTAAACATAAACACAAGTGCTATAAAAGATTCTGTTGTAAATGGAGTAAATACAAACACAATTGCTGTTATTCCAGCAGATAATCTTACAAGGAGTTATCCTTTTACTTTTGAACCAATGAGAACACTGTACTGTCCTGTAAGTTCTAATATTATTTCTGAAATGAGAATAACAGTAAATGACTCACTCGGGAAACCTATTGACCTGAATGGTATTGATTGGTTTATGACATTGCTTCTTCGCCATACTGATAATAATGTAGTTATATAATTAAAATGATGCGACAATCAGAGTTTAAAAAAAAATATGATCCTGATACAGGAAAATATACGAGACAACATATATATGGAGGTGGTGTAATGGATACAGTAAAATCTTTTTTAGGTAAAAAAACCAACTAAAAAAAAAGTACAATTTGCAGTACCTCCTCCCCCAAAGCCAGCCCCCGCAGTTGTAAAAAAAGATGCTGGTTTTAAAATAGTAAAAATGCTTTCTGGTGAAAATCCACCATCACGTAAAATGTCACAGCAAGAAATCAATAATAGAGTGCTACAAATTATGTCTGGATCTGGAAGAAAAAAGTAATATAACCAATAAAATAAAATGAAGTCTTTTAGAAACCCAAAATATCTTGAAAGATATGAAGATGTTGTTTTTGATCTTGAACAACCTATTAATGTTGCTCCAGCAAACAACACCGACCAAGTTAGAAATAATCTTAAATTCATTGCTGACAATTCAGGTGAAGTCACTCAATTTGATTGGTATAATGCCAGAATAGCATTGGACTTTAAAGTTCAGCAACGTGATGGAACTGATTTTGTTATTGGTGCTAATGTATATGATGATAGTATTCTTGTTGCTAATAGAGCGCAAATTACTGCATACGAAGCTGATCAAATGGGGATAGTAAATGGTGCTAATTCTTTTATTTCAAGATTATCTGTGCTGGCGAATGGAAAGGAACTTTATTAGTGTAATTATGCCAATCATAGTGTAAATATAAAAAATTTGCTTGAGTATAATAAATCATATGCTGATAGTGTGAAAACAAATGAATTTTATTTTCTTGATACATCCACAAGTGCTAATAAAAATAGATTTACTAGACGAAATGTTACTCATCGAAGAAACGCAGCTAATGGTGGAGATGAAGAAGGTATTATGTTAGATAACACTCCTGCATCATTTAATCAAGGATTTGCAAAACGAAAAGCTCTGCTTGGAACTTCAAGCACAGTACGCTGTGAAATTCCTCTTAATAGATACTCGTTTTTTGAGGCACTTGAAGATAAACTAATTCCAAACACTAAAATCGAAATAAACTTTGAGATTGAAAAGGATGATAATCTTATATGGAGAAATGGTGGAAATCGTTGCCGAGTAGTGATCACCCTTCTTCAACTGTTTGTGCCTCGATTAGTATTCAATTCAGAAGGAAGTAAGATTTATATGAGTGAGTATCTCAAACCATACAAATGGACTTATCTCAATGAAATTGTTGAATCTAACCTGGCTGGCAACCAAGCTGTTGGCAATTATAGAATTACAAACGGAATTTCAAAACCACGGCATGTATTTGTTTTCTTTATCAATACTCCTAATATTGAATCACAGACAGCAAATCCATTTTTATACAATACTTTCAGTTTTTCCACAAATCCACGAACTCTAAATAGATGCTATCTTGAAGTTGGAAATGGAAATGAATACCCTGATATTCACTACAAACCTTCAGAAGGATCCTTCAAGAGTTTTTAGAGATGTAATGTCTTATGTAATATGCCAACAATGATTTTCAAGGTGGAACACTTCTTAATAGGCAAAATTTTGAGAATATATTCCCGTTTGTGTATTTTGATTTGACTAAACAAAAAATAGACATAAAAGATGGAGTTACAAAACTGGCTTTTCATTATGAGTTATCTGGAGCTACTGCTGCAAATTATAATATTTACGCTCTTATACTTCACGAACGAGAAGCAGAAATAGAACAGAAAAGTGGAAAACTACTTCTTAGAGCATAAGTTACCTCTAGAAAAAAATAATATATCATATTATATAAAATGGCAACTTATATTGAATATGGCGTAACGCTGACAGATGGACAAAAGTCAAAACTGTTAAGCGCAATTAAAAAAAGATCACCATTAACACTTCGATTAAAACATTCACATCTTCGAGGATCAGATGAGATAATGTTGACCCAAAGACAGATTGCGAAGATACAAAAATCACTTGCAAATGGAACAGGAGCAGATATAAAAATAAGCCAAGCACAGATTAGAAGTTTAGTAAAACATGGAGGAAACTTATTTAGTAGTTTAGCAAGAATTGGCGCTAAACTTCTCCCTTATGCAGTAAAGGGGATTTCCAAAGTTGCTCCTGCACTTGCTACTGGAGCCACATCTGCACTAGGTGATAAACTAATGAAAAAAATACTTGGTAAAGGGATTACAATTCCTCAAAATTTTTTCCCAATGTTAAATCAAATTGTTCAAGAGTTAACCCAAGCACAAATAAACCAGATTAACAAAATTTTTAAAACAGGAGGTCGATTGGTTATTAAACCAACTAAAGCCCAAATAGAAGGAGGATTCCTGGGAACACTTGCATCTATTGGAATTCCAATGGCAATTAGTCTGCTTCCAAAGTTGTTTGGATCTGGTTTACAGGTTGATAGGGGATCATCAAGAAATAAAAGGAAATGTTTATGTTCCTAGACATGGGGAAGGCTATCCATATCAACCTCCACCCTTTTATGGTAATTGGAAAAACCCAATAGGAATGGGAGTTAAAAAAAAAAAGCCCAAAGGCAAGGGTTTGCTACTGGGAAAAAACAGCCCATTCAACTCAATTCCCATATTAGGAGACATTTTGTGACTAAACCTTTATCAAATTTTGACTTGATGGAATGGGTAAAGACACTTGGTATAAAACATCTAAGAGGAATTTACAGTCGAGACCGTTTACCACAAAAGATTAAAAAAGAATGTGGGAATAATCAATCTTGATGATGTTCAAGGACCTGGAACACACTGGGTTTGTTATAGAAACTTGGATTTGGTAGTCGAGTACTTTGATCCATTTGGTTTAATAATGCCAAATGAGGCTTTGAAGTATTTTAATACTTCTGGAAAACGCATAGTTTATTCAATGGATGAAATACAAAATAGAAACACTGTTTTATGTGGTTATTGGTGTTTATACTATTTGCTAGAAAGACAAATGGGGAGTAGTATTTTAGATGTAATACATAATCCTCATTTTGATGACGACAACAGCGATTTTATAAAAGCTTACTTTGGTGGTTAAAACCAAAAATTAAGATTAAATATATTATTATATTTAATCTATACCCTTTGTTTTAATCTTCTTTCTGCAGTTCTTTAATCTGCTCAACTTTTTTGTTTAAATTTTTAAAAGTAACAATGATATCATCATATTTCATGTAAATATCAATAAGCCTAAAAAGTTTTTTCTTTTTATCACTCTTTATTTTCAACCAAGAATAATCTTCATTTCTTATTTTTCCCCACATCTCACTTTCACCAACCATTAGCACTCGTGAAAGATGATCATTTTTATTTCTAAGAATCTCAAGCTCATCAATTATTTTTGTCCTTACTTCTTTCTCAAATTCCTTGAGTGTATTAATATCCATATTTTTTGTAATTTCTGCAAAAAACTTGGCTTCCATTTTATTCTATAATTATATTATACCTTTTCGCAACTCGTCGAATAGTATATGATTTTTTCCTTATTTCCATCAAAAGCTTAAATATTTTTAAAAACATTTCATCTTCAAAACCAACATATTCAAAACTATCATTTAAGAATTCATAAATATTCTCAAGTTCACTTTTTAAAAATTGCTCCCTTGATGACATTTTTATCTAAACATTATACTAAAATGAAAGAATCTTATTGCATTGTAGATAAAATAGTAACTCCTTGCACAGAGCCAAGTGGTTACCAAACTGACAAAAGAGGAAGAACTCAATTTTATTGTAGATGTGGAGTTTGTGGGACTAAAAAAGTCAGATATGTAAAAACAAAAAACTAGTTAGCCCGTCTGAGAAGGCGGGCGGTGATTTATTTGACACTGTTGTCGGAACAGCTGCAGAAGCATTTACTGAACATGCTTTACCTTGGATGGGACGAAAAGCAGTTGAAATGGGGCGGTATGGAGCAAGTGAATTAATGAGGAATAAAAAACTACAAAAAAAGGCTGTAAATTATGGGATTAATAAATTGACTCCTTTTATTCAGGATAGTGTTGGATCAGCAATGGATCAGCTTTCAACCAAAGTTAGACCAGGATAAAATCACCAACTTCATGAAGTCAGGTGTCTTTGGTTCACCATTTCAAGTTGATTTTAAAAAAGGATATAAATTACTAACTGACCCTGAACTGTTTGCTCCAGTATACAAAATACCAAAAGGAGAAGCCTTAGCAAAGGTTAAGTATTACAAAGATGAATATAAAAAAGCAAAAGCAAATGGTTACAGTAAGTCTTGCAACTCTTTTGTTAAGGAAATGGGATGGGGTGCAGGAACCGCTTCGCGCACCGGAGGTGGTGATATCCACAAATGGATAGGAAAACTCCCAAAATCAAAAGCAGGGTGGACTCCAGGTAAATACAAATATATGGGACCTTATAATCCATTGGAAAAACAATTAAGTTATGATCCAGAAACTGGAGAAGTAACAGAGTGGAAAGTTAAACCATATAACAAAGTTGATGAGATAGCTGCTTATCATGATATTTGTTATGATATGGGAAAAAACAAAGGTGATTGTGACAGAGAGATGGTGCAATCATTAGATCAGATCCCATATGGTGAAATGCCAAAATGGGGATCAACAGCACGATTCTTGATTAATACAAAGAAAAAACTTGGACTTGGGCTTCAAAAAAACGCTCGTCGGCGTTGAGTAGTGATTGGTCTCAACAAGTAGCCGACGAACTTCACAAACCAATCACAAGAAACTTTTCAAAAAGAACAGTAATCTCAAATGGGATTGATGAAATCTGGGCTGCTGATTTGGTTGCAATGCAAAAGTTTAGTAAGTGGAACAAGGGGATTAAATATCTTCTGATGGTTATTGATGTGTTTAGCAAGTATGGATGGATAAGAGGTTTGAAAGACAAGAAAACTGAAACTGTCAGTAAAGCATTTGATGATATATTTAAGAGTAAACGTAAACCAAGAATGTTATGGACAGATAAAGGTTCTGAGTTTATCAGCAAACATTTCAAAGATTTTCTGGAAAAAGAAGGAATTAAACTGTATCACACTGAAAATGAAGAAAAATCTAGTGTTGTTGAGAGATGGAATAAAACAATGAAAAATAAAATGTGGAAAATGTTTACTGTGAATAACAACACTGTTTACTTTGATAAGATAGATAAACTGGTTGATGATTACAATAATACACGACATTCTAGTGTTAAAATGACACCTGTTGAAGCGAGTAAAAAGAAGAATGAAAAAAAAGTTTGGTCTAATTTGTATGGTGATTCGATTTACTTGAAACCGGGTAAACCAAAGTTTTCTGTTGGAGATAAAGTTAGAATTTCAAAGTATAAGAGAAAAGTATTTGATAAGGGTTACACACCAAACTGGACTGAGGAGATATTTGTTATTGATAAAATTATTCCAACAAAACCTGTTACTTATAGTATTGTTGATCTGATGGGAGAACCAATTAAGAGCTCTTTTTACAAGCAAGAATTACAGAAATCAAAACAGCAGACATTTAGAATAGAAAAAGTTATAAAACGAGATAACAAGAAAAAAATGGCATTAGTAAAATGGAATGGATACCCTGAAAAATTTAATTCATGGTTGAGTTTCAAGGATCTGGTTGATTTTTAATACAAAATTTGTATTAAAAACATAAAATCCTATTAATCAGAAATAACTAAATCTTCATTATTATCAGACTCAACAGTCTCACTATCACTATCACTTTCTTCATCGATTGTTGTTAGTAAAGATTCGCGGGGTTTTAATGGTCTTACTTGACACTCATGAACTTTTATTTGTAAAGATGTTACAGTCTTACTTATGAATATTCCTTCAACTATCAATGCCATTTTGACATTGCAATACTGATCAATATATTTAAAAGGATTCAAATCCTTATTTCTATTTGTTTTGAAAAGAGAAAGAATTTTCTTTGACTTCTCAGAGTAAATAAGTTTTGCGTATAAAACTGGAGCAGATGAGGAATCTATTTTTGTTTTCTTTTTTCCTTTCTTATCAGTATAATCAATCTGTTTATAATAGAATGGCGAAGACAGAGATGATGCAACATCAGCGCCGTATTCACTCTCTAAATGAAAATTACATAATTTCACAACATTAATTATAACATCAAAAAATGCTTTTTCTTCTGAGTTTGGAGATGCGTCTTAACTCCAGAGACAAACTGGTATAGAATAACCAACTAACTTTCCTGTTTCTTGGTTTTTCTTTTCACTTACTCCAAAAGAGAAAAGAAGTGGAGTTTCGATTACCAAAGCTCCTTTCTTTCCATTTGGATATTTGATTTCAATTGGGATACGTTTGTATTTGATTTTGCTATCCTTTACTTTGAATTCTTTGGGTTCATTAAAAATAATATTTTCTTGAGTAATCTTATCGTAACTTGACAACTGCATTTATTATAAAAAAATATTTCTTTAAATAATTTTATATCAGTAGTAGATGACATAAAACAAAAAATAAAAATCTATTGTTCTCTAAATTTTAATTTAGAAAAAAACATGCAAGCAAAATCATATTCAAACTGAAGATTTTCACTATCTTCAAAACACAGCAAATATGTTACATTTGAAAACAAACCATCCGTCTCTTCCATTGCATCGGGATATGTTTCAATAACTTCAATAGGTTCAATTTTATCAAAAAATTCCTGTAATTTTTCTTTGTTATCGAGATTTGAAAGAATATTATCAACATTATCATCTATTTTTTTTAATTCTCGATAACTTTCTTCACTTGGAAATATAAGTCCACCAACTTTATATTGAGTGTTATTTCTTTGCGATGATGATTTGAACCCCATTTCTAATTTATTAATTTCTATTCTTTAAATCAATTTTTTCTAACTCAAAACTATATATTTTCCTGACCAAAGTAAGTTAACACTCCAATAATTAGCCGATTCAGGATTTTCATAAGTTAACTGACCCAGTTTGTTTTTAATTTTCTTCGCTCGAGCTAGATACTTAACTTTTCGCTCTTCGTCTTTATGTATCAAAAAGTCTGGGTATTTAGACGAACCAAAATGCAAAATCTTTCCAGTTGGAAATGTGACTACGTATTTGTTATTCTTTCGCTTTGAATAATCAAGAGATTCTGCACCGAGTTTCTTAGCCTTTTTCTTAAGTTTATCAAAATCTTTACCGGTAACAACATATTTACCTTCAAAAGATTTCTCCTCACCAGGCACATATGTTGGATCTTCATAGTAATTATCTCCATCATCAACTACAAAATCTTTATCTTCATCAGTACAAACATCGCCGCGATATTCCTCCATTTTAGTATTTAATTAGATTATTTTGCAGGTGGCTCCTTCTTTTGCATCTCATTAAAAATTGTGTGCATAAACAACCACATTGAGACCGCGCATTACCAGAGGACACAAATTACGTTTTACTATTTCACGTGGGCACTAATTGTCATACAATCACTTTTCACGTGGAGAACAATAGATTGCATACCAGAGTTCCCTAACAACCGGCGAACCTGAAAATAGATTTCGTGTTTACCTCTGGAGCTTGAAATTGTTAGGGAAGTTAGGAATGCATTGACGTCATAGGGATCTATATAATAGTAGTTATAATAGGATGATTTGGATCTCAACTAAGTTCCTGTCATTTTCTCTGATTAAATAAGTTTGTTATGTTTACTAGTTTTTGGAATTTAGCTAATTTTTTGAGTTTGTTGGGTTTGTTGGGTTTGTTGAGTTTAGCAAGTTATTTAATTTGGTGATTGCAGCCCGGCCCTCGGAAAGCTTCGCCGCTTCGCGGCTCCGTTTTCCTTTGGGGCCAGGTTACTATGCGCTTACCAATATAAATAAGTAGCTAATAGAGATGTTGGGGGGTGCTATAGTAGTTATAATAGGATGATTTGGATCTCAACTCAGCCACACTTTTTTCCGTCATTTTCCGCGAGCGCTCCCGCAGGGAAAGCGAGCAATTAAGTTTGTCAAGTTACCCAAATTTCAATGATTTAAATAATTGGGGGTATTTGTAAGTAATAGTATGGAAATGACGGAAAATAATTGGATTTTTGAAATTTTTGAAATTTTTGAAAAATGACAGAAAAAGTTTTCTGATTAATTTCTGTCATTGAAAATTTGGGGTAAATGACAGAGTTAATCGGAAAAATGACGGAAAAAAGTATGGCTGAGTTGAGATCCAAAGCATCCTATTATAACTACTGTAGCTCAACCAATCAGAACGCAACATTGATAATAGACCACTAGTTGGATTTTACTAATCTTATTTATGTGACAAAGAGTGAATTTTTGACGTCTTACGTTTTGTCTAAAGGTAAGAGTTCATCTGGTGACTGTTTTTAAAAGCCTTATTCTCTAATTAAAATTCTCTGCTGAAGTGGACACTTAAAAGAGCCTTTACTCCAAGTGAAGTTCTTTTAATCGGCAGATTTGGTTAAAAATGGACATACTATCCCGAAGAAATGGACATAATATCCTGACGGATGATGAAGTATACAGTATCATTCAACTATTCTCTCTTGGGTTTTGTGAATAGCAGGATTTTCTTGACGAAGCAGATATTCCAAAAAGACAATTAAGTTATAACAACTTAGAGGCACTTGAATTGATCTAAACTGACGAACAACTCTGTGCAGTCAGGCCATTTGCGACCTGCTAGTGCCTCAAAAAGTGGAATACATACTGCGTTCGGTTTTTTGGCGATAATGACATTCACGGGCTTTGCTCAACTAAATCTATTACTCGTAGCATTTTGAGAACAGCTAGATGCACTTATTAAACGAACATAGCTAGAGACCCCCTCATATTCTCGCCCCTTCCCTAAATCAATACGCTTTTCGTGTGACTAACGCACACCTCATGAAGGGAGTTTTACAACACAACTCAGCATGCCTGTATGTTTAACAATTAATTATTCCACGAGTACGCGTTGAATGTGAGATGATTATAGCCAACTCGGCGGTACGCGTCTCGTTGGCTATAATCATCTCATATACCATGATGGCTAAGCCAATCAGAGCTCTAGAATTGCATTATCCAGTGATTCAGTTTTTCAGAATAAATCTATGCTATACCTAACACAAACTTAATTTTTAAATTCCTTTAAAAAATCATACCTACGGATCTGTGAGAGTATTAAGGAGTAAATTTTTCAACAACAGACTTGATAATTCAAGGCATCTTTGCCGTAACAAAAAGATGTCTTGCGAATCTGTTAATTTTGAACCTTTGAAAAGAATCGGCAATTAAGACTGTTCAATTACTCATCAACGGAAAAGTCTTCATGGAAATTATTTGTTTTAGGGACTCAGTTGTCTCCATATCGCAAACAAATTTAGGTCTCTAGCTATGTATGTTCTTTATTGCTTTTCCTGGAGTTCGTAAATTTTGATTGTTTTAAGTAGATGTTTTTTGTCGTTGCTCCGAGACCACCTTACTCCAGAAACTTGTTTTCATTTAAGCTCACAATTTGGCTCACGTTCATTTTTTTTTTGTTTTTTGGAAAATTTCATATTTTCTCACAAGCATGGGGGACGTTTGTATAGAATCTGACGAACCAGTCTATCGAGTTACAAATAGGTGAGATATTATTTGTACTAGTCTATGTTGTTGCGTTCGACAATGCAATTTCAAATCATGGAAATCTCGTGGTACGTGGTTATCCTGTGGTGCTCAGGGGGTGATCTTCTCCGCAATTTTTGTTCGTTCGAATTACGTCATTTGAGCATGCCTATCACCCTAGTTTGATCAAGGTCAAGCAGATAGTGCAACTGATGATCGGGTTACGTTTTTTGGTTGTTCTGTCCTAACTTTCTCGTTGGTACTACATTGTTAGGTCAGGAAATGTTGTACCCGTCAAATCGAGCTGAAAAAATAAATATCAAGTAACTTTTGTGCCGTCTGTACGTGCTCTGCATGTTGAGAAATTTAACTGTGCGTTTGAGTCTTTTTTTCCCTCTACCCGCGACAAACACTCTTATATAAAGTACGTTTGAAGAATTTAATACTTGTATCGGTATTCCTGTGTTTTAATACGTACCTGCTCAGTTATGATTTATTCAGGCTGGAAGTTCATATTGTTTTTGGTCTTCGGCGGCATATGACCTCCAACTTCGTATGCTTGACTTTCTCAATTTTGTCCTCTAGCTCTCATGAGGCCGAAAGCGCATTTTTGAAGAATAAGAATTTTGTTTTTGTTACTTTTAGGCTCCCACAAGTGAATTAAATACTTTTGACAGTGACTTTAATTGTACAACGCGTAAGTCTACTCTGTCTCATACCACGGTATTTTTGCTACAGGTGATGCGTTTCGCTAAATTAAATAAGCCCCCCCCCCCTCTCTTTTAAGTCCCCCTCTCTATTAAGCCCCCCCTCAAAAGTGCTTGAAAAAAATCAGCTCCCCGGGGGGCTTAATAGAGGATTTACGGTATATTGTTTTATCGATGTGTAAGATATCTACGTAACGTAACTTTACAGTTTGAATTATCTTCCGTTACATTTTTAGGTATTAATTGGGTTCGTCATGGTGCTAGATCAACAACATCAGCGAAACTTACAACTGGTCCTTCATGACTGACTCAAAAACCTAACATCACTAAAAAGACTCAAAGAGCAGGATTTATTATGTGAAGAGTTCCCAAGACTCGGTGAAAATTCTATACCCCCACTGATCAAAGCAGGCAATGGGAGTCAGAATTACCGAAACCCAGATTGCTCTTTGCGTTATCTCTGTTTTAGCAATCCTTGGAAACACGTTTACCATTCTAGTGCTTGTTCGTGAAAAAACGCTGCTGAAAAAGTCCTACAACTCTTTCATTCTTTGCCTTGCCATAGCAGATGTGCTGACTGCCATTCTCTTGATCGCGAGTCCGGGCTTCGCCCTTGGTGACCTTATTCCTCTTCCAACCAATCCAGTTCTTGGAGAGATCTTCTGCCAAGCGATCTGGAGCCGAATGTTTCTCTTTCAACTGGTGTTTTTCTCCATTTACATTACATTGCTGTTAACAGTAGAGCGATGGGTGGCTGTTGTAAAACCTTCTAAATATAACGTATTCTTCAAGGGAAAGAGACTCATTTGGTACGTCTTGTTCTGTTTGATCTGGTCATTCGCCCTCATTGGAACAGACTTGTTTGATGTGGTCTATGATCCAAGTTCATCATCCAATGACATCTGCAAATTCAACTTTATTTCATCAGGTTCTACCTTCCGCACGTCTCTGTCTGTATTCCTTATTATAATGAAGTTGTTCTTTCCATGCCTTTCCATGATTGGACTGTACATACATATGATTGTGAAGACGAACAACTCTCCAGTTGCCTCCGCTGAGAGCAAGGCCAAACTAAGAGGGAAAATGACAAGAATGATCGGAATTATGACCTGTATTTTACTCATATGTTATTCCCCCAACCAAATCTTCTTTATCTTTGCAACTGCGGGTAAAGCGAAAATAGATTCTACACTCCACCATTTCACAGCAATTCTCAACTTCCTCGCCATTTGTGTTAATCCATTTATTTATGGACTAAGCAATCCTAATTATGGCCGGCGTTACAAGAAGGCTTTGTTGTCGTTTTGTCCCCAACCGAGAAGAGTTGGACCTGCCATGGAAGGATAAAATATTACTGACAGTCGACGCTAATTACAGTTTATTTTATAACCACAAACGATATACCAGGTGAGCTTTCGGCGCGAAAACATGAAATCGTCACACGAGAAAGATTCACCGTCGCTATAATATATCTACATGATAAATCGTGCCTTTCGCAGCCAAAAAAATTAATCGCAGCAAAATTAAAAATACATCAAAGTGAAATAGTTTGGAATTTGTAATAAGGTTAGGGTTAGGGTTAGGGTTAGGGTCCCTCTCTCTCCCTCTCTCTCTCTCTCTCTCACTTATTATAAATTAACCTTGCTGGGGTAGCAACATCTCAGAATTTAGAATATCTTTCTCTTTGGGATTCAAAATAGTCCGAGGCATCATGATCAGGACTCACAACTTCAACTTCCCCTTCTACGTAACTCAATTCTCCGGAACAATTTAATTTTTGGAAATTGTACATTAAGGCAAAACTGGTACGCCTGTAAAGGGAACAAAAACCAAAACTGTTAAGTTTACTAATCGATCGATTCCGCTGAACTCTATCCAACAGACGAAAAACAGTCATTTTTCGATCTTCTTGTTATATTTCCTCTTGCGTTTCTCGGTGTTTTTGTTTAGCTACGTGCAAGGAGAATTTTCCTCTGGAAAAGATTCTTTTAATCGTTCGTCTCAAAATAAAACTACAGACTGTAATTTATCGGCTGGCCTGCTATTTTACCAGATGGTTGTGTACTAGCTACCTGTAGGTCAGTATAACTGAATTTCGATTATAACATGTAAATATCATATGAATCAACTAAAATCACTGAACAAATGAAATATTACAGGGAAAATGTAGTTGGCTGATCTGTTAGGAAGTACTGTGAAAATTTTGTAGATAGTACAAATAACGTGTAAAAAAAAAACGTCCAGACATCGAGGCCAACATCCTGTCTGCCGAATAGCGTATATTAAGTATTGCATTTCAACGCTGTAAATAACTTGTAAAAAGAGATTACTTCGACATTGCAAACAGCCCGTAAATCGAGAAATAGGGGCTGAAACTAAATTTAATATGGCCCTGTAAAACCTCGTTAAGCGTAAAAGGGTAGTGGTTTCACTCTGGCCTGTAGAACATGTAAATACTCTGTTAATCGAAAATGAGCATTGATTTGAACCTGTAAATCTCTGTAAAGTAAAATATGAGGGTTGGCTTGGCCCTCCAAAAGCCACTAATAAATGTGAATGGACTTAATTGACTATCAGATATGTAGATCGAAAAAGAGATCTAATATAATTTCTTCTTGTAAAAAGTATGTAATATGGGAGGCTGGTTTAACCATATAGAACCCTTTGAGAATATTTTCCTTGTAAATATAATTCTGAAAATCGAAAAGGGAAAAATTATTTGATACTGTCAATTCCTGTAAGCTAATAAATGGTGGCTGGATCAACCCTTTAAAAATTATGTAAGTCGAAAAAGAGTTATTCCTGGCCTGTAAACAGGTGAATCTGAGTCCCCGTAAATATCACCGACGTGTTTAAAAAAAATCATTCAACTGCTTTTGCGTTAATTGACTTGATCAATAACATATCGTCTGCTATCGACAGAAATGAAACAACTTTAGGCATCTTCTTAGATCTTTCTAAGGCGTTTGATACTATTAATCATGAAATATTGTGTCAAAAACTGCAACACTATGGTATTCGGGATACAGCTTTGGCGTGGATCAAAAGCTATCTTGACGATCGGACTCAATTTGTCCAGTTTGGGTCCCATCGATCTTATCCGCGGAAAATATTATGTGGCGTCCCACAGGGCTCGATTCTTGGACCTCTTTTGTTTATTATTTACATTAATGATCTTCCTAATGTCTCTAGTCTCCCTCAATCTTTACTGTTTGCTGATGACACAAGTATCTTTTGTTCCCATAAAGATGCCAACCACCTCGTTTCTATTGTTAACAATGAACTTGCAAAAATAGTTATTTGGCTTAAAGTGAATAAGTTATCTCTAAATCTGACTAAAACAAATTTTATGATTTTTCATCCAAGACAAAAGAAAGTCAATGTTAATGTCCCTCTTACTCTGGAAAATACTGTGATCAAGCAAGTCACGGAGACAAAATTTTTAGGTGTTCTTATTGACCAGCATCTCTCTTGGAAACCACATATTGATTTCGTCTCAAAAAAAATTTCGAAAAGTGTGGGAATTATCGCGAAAGCCCGCTTTTACCTATCATCCCAAACTTTGATGACCTTGCATTACTCCCTTGTATATCCTTTCTTAACGTACTGTAATGTCGCCTTGTCCTCCACCTACTGTTCCAACCTAAACTGTATTTACCTTTTGCAAAAGCGTCTAGTGCGACTCATAACAAAAACTCACTATCTAGCAAATACCGCCCCTTTATTTAGCCAGCTTAAAGTCCTTGACATATTTAGTATTAATTCATTTTCTGTCGCTACCTTTATGTATTCTTATCACCATAATCTTTCGCCTAATAGCTTTCATGACTTGTTCTTAAGTAGTAATCAAGTCCATCAATACGAAACTCGACTAGCCTCTCAGTATAGACCTCATTTTTGTAGAACAAATATAAAGCAATTCAGTATCCTTTACCGTGGACCTAAAATCTGGAATTCGTTGCCTGTTTCACTAATTAGCTCTCCTTCTATATCTGTTTTTAAAAAAAATTTAAAGAATTATCTCACTGATAGCCGATCTGTAGTTTAATTTTCTGATCTTACTCACTCTGCACTCAGCCATGAATTTAGTTCACTAGTAGTTTAAGGAAGCCTATTAATATAAGCTTCAAGCTTCGTTAGGGTTCCTTGTCACATTAATTTTATAATTTAATTAACACCTTTTGTTCTTGTTGTGCAAGTTTTGTGAGTGACTAAATAAATAAATAAATAAATAAATTGATGGCTAGACTAAGTCTCTTCAAAACGTGAAATCTACGGTTCTAAAATCTGGTAAGAAGAAAGAGGTAAATACAAAATCTAAGTAAGTTTGAAAAATATCATTAGAAGGTCTATAATCTCACCCTGCATGCAGTTTTCTTCTAGTAGCGGTAACTGTAAAAGTGTATTCAACGTATAGGTTTCTGATTACTTAGCTCCTGTCAACAAAGGCAAGAACAACCTTTAAGATAGGAGATAATCTGTTCACCCTCTTCCACTATTTGTGCGTCAACAAGTAGTTAGCGTAGCATTTTAGGTTAAATTTTTTCATGACCAGCATTTTGTGCAGCGAGTTGTAGGGTCAAGATTGACTTTAAACTTGCAGGTACAAACCTGAAACATAGATAGCTCTGAGGCCGGGGTATCTGAAGTTAGGTGAAAATCTGTCGTATGGTTTTAGAAGCTATAGTTGAATTACATTATTATTCTGTTATTATTTTGAACAAAAAAAGCGGTTTTATATGTATGCTGTACTTTCAAATGTTTTTACACCTACCTTTTTGATCCTTAAAGTTAAAGTTTTGCTATTCTTTATTAAGGATGCCAAGAATTATAGAAATCAGTTCAATCTTTCTTGCTAAAATACGCGATGAAAAAAAGTAGCTAACACGCATATGAATAAGTTCGGGTCATCTTAAATTTGTGTTTAGGCAGGACTCTCAATACTTTGGGGAATACTGTTAGCCATTCTTGCGCAGAATCTAGAAAATGAATAATAAAATCAATATAAATAAAATTTCATTGTCTATCCCCGGCAGTATAAATAAGGCAAAGGCAATTGGGGACGAGAGAATAACAGAAACAAGTAAAATTCAATAAACGGAACAAGATGAAGAATCCCACTGGCCGGAGGCAAATACGTTCGCTAGCGCTATATTACAAGGTTAGAGCGACTTTCGTATGACCTTGAAAAATGGTTTCGGCAAGTGTTTGTTACTTGTTTTATCAGCCAGCGGATGAAAAGATCAAAACATGGACTCTTCGTTTTCCCGCCAAGAAATCCCTAATATGGCGAAGGCATTGTTGAATTGGCCAATAGTGTTGCAGTGACTGCAGTATGACGTCAAAGCGAAGTATTGATTGATTTCTAGAAAGTTCTCGGGCAGGACGTTTTTTCACCTGACCGTTCGCTTAACCAATCAAAAGCCACGCGCGTTTGTATCCGTTCGATAAACCAATGAAATCGCTCTATTTCCGTTAGTTTGTTGTTTCTGTTTTGTCCGTGCGTTTCATTTCAAGGTCATACGAAAATCGCTCTAGCTTGATCGAGGATTTAAACTCGGTATTACCGTTAACAATTCAGCCAGCGGTGAGGGCGAGAAATCGGCGCCTGCGGATTGAAAGTCCAAAGACAGCCCCCTAAGGCTCCTGGCTACGCTCATGTGCAATTTCATGAGTAGGAAATGACATACCTCAAAAGCGACATAAATATACTTTGCTTGATTGTTTGTTTTCTTGTATTACCCGGAGTAGTCAATCGATAAAAATCGGTATCGATACAAATCGATAACAATCAAGTGATTTCATCGATTGATAAGGGAAATCGGTGAGAATCGATTAAATTGCTGTGTCAAATCGATACTATCGATTTTTCATGATTTGAACGATTTATAACGGCAGGAGTCCGACATTGTTGTTTTTGGAATAAGTTAAATACTACAGCTGAGAAAGTACATCCACGAGTAACAACTGATCAACAAAACAGGAAATATGAAAATGTGGAAACTATTACAGGCACAAGATTCTCTCTAAAACCGTGACCCTTTTGTACATAATAACAAAAACGGTTCGGTTTAATGACTTTCGCAGTTCTCGCAGGTAAGCACCATGAGAAACACAACCTTAGATAAAAGATTTCCCAGCCTGAATTTCCGACATCCTCTTCTTAGCCTTTAAAGCTTTTCTGAAATACAAATTATCGATACAGCCTTCAAGTCTCCGTGAATCCCTGAGCCTTTCAGGGGCACCCAACGACAATTTTCGGAAAATATCTGTTCGGAAGACGATTTGAGATCTAGAATTTCCGGAACATTTGTTCGAATTTGTTGTAAAATTTCTTGCTTGCCTAGTATTATTGCCCATTTTTAACGGATTTTTACCCTTAAAAAGGTCACCTAGAATTTTCGGGAGCCTTTTTTCTGGCTTTGATTGTCGAAAAGGTAAGATTTGATCCCTATAAATTTCGGATCACTAGTCTGTCGGCTAGGAAATCCGAACAGATGAAAAATTTTTCGGAGATAAAAATATGCTTATATCTACCGTTTAAATACTAAATTATGTTTAACAATGGTATGTTTAAGTGGTTTTGAAGTATATTCTCGTTGGGTGCCCCTGGCCTTTAGCCACAAACAAGCTTGACTTGTTTACATATAGTTATTTCAGTCTGTTATTTGGTTATTTTTGTAATTAATAATTGCTACATCCTGTATAGCAGTTGTATCTTGTCTGTTCCTTTATTTTAGTTTTGTAACGTCGTTCTTTGTTTGTTAATATTGTATATTGTATTGTATTTGTCAATAAACTTCAATAAATAAAAATAAAAATAAGAAATGTATGTTCATGGTGCCTATCCACTCGATACTGTGTCAATCTTTTTGCTACTGCAGGGTACATGTGATGTATTCATTTTCGTCATCAACCAATGAATTTTGCTCAACAAGCTGAAAAATGAAATATATTACGATTGAGTTGCTCTTAGTCCATTTTAAGGTGATTCCCTAGTAAAAAACGTAACATGGATTGTGGATGAAACTTGGTACCCTGATGTAACAAGTCAAAACGATGATAAAAAAGTAATAAAAAGTGGGGGTCACCGTGCTCATTTTGACGTCACAATGCTGACAAATACGGTTATCTAGGACCCTGTGGCAAAAACCGCGCGCAGACCAAAACTAGACAAAAAGGAGAGATTTTTTCGATGATGCATGTGGTATCGCACAGAATTTGACTTTAATGTATTGTTTATCCACTTACGTGCCAGAAAAATGCTTTTTAATGCCCTTGTTTTTACTTTACGCTCCAAAGTAGAACTAAATTAGACACAGGCTTTACACCCGTGATAGCTCAGTCCGTACAATTTAGTAAAATTGCCAAAAAACTGAACATAGATTCGTGCCAATTCCTTTCTCATCGAAAGGAAGCACTGTCTTTATTAAAATCATGAAACAAAAAATGGGGGTCACCGTACTCGTTTTTGCGGTAGAGCTGCAGAAAGTGCGCGCCAAATGCATTTTCTCCGATTTTTGAGAGAGGACTGGGGCTAGTTTCAAAATTAAATGTATGTCATAGGGGGAAGAAAGTATTAAAAAATCTGTTTTATCAGAATTTACATCGAGATATCACATTTAGGACACAATGTGATAAAGAAAGCGCTTCTTTGAAAATCAAAGTGAGTAAGCACAAGTTAGACATCCACTATCGAGGTTCTCTGTGAGGAAGTCGAATTCAGCAACACGCGTACTGCTTACATTATGCACCTTCCCAACACATTGAGTCTCACCTCGGCAAGAAACAAGTGCAAGCGAAAATTCCAATAGCGTTTCTCTTCAGTCAACTTCATTTTAATAATGTTACTTCACATGCTCTTTTTTATGGCGGCCATCTTGTTATGCGCAGTAAGAGATGCGCAGTGCAAAACCAGGGAATCACCTTGACTGTCCAGATATTTTCGGTAATTTCTATAGGATATGAAGGCTTTAATGTATGCGTCAACAGAAGTTTGGACCTTATGCAAACGAAAGCTAGTTCCTGGATATTTTTGGAAAGCATTTACGATTCTTTCTTTCCGCAAATTTCCCTTAACTGTACATTCTCCAAACTGTTGGAGACAGGTAGACAGGAAAGCATATACAGTTAAATCCCGTTAATACGGTCACCAATGGGGCAAAAAAATTGGCTGTATTAACGGGGTGGCCTTGTTAACGAGGTTTTTTTTTTATAAGAAAATGTATCGTCGTGTTGTCAGGCGGCCAAAATAAAAAGTGGCCGTAATAACGAGGTGACCGTATTACCGAGGTGGCCATACTAAGGCGCGGTTCCAAAGTATATGCATCAGGGCAAGACTCAATGCGTGAGCTTTTTTAATTTTTTTTTCAGTATTATTTTAAGGTGTTTCGATACAGTTTTTCAGAGGCCATACCGATATTCTTTAATCGCCTTAAAAGTGTTTTTTTCCTTGTCCGATCGCTATAAAATTTTCACCAGTAATTGGCTATGGAATGAAATTTGTGAAAAATGTAGTTTTAAGTAAAATCGATATTACTATGATAACAATAAACAAAAAACTTTTAAATTGATAAAAGCCGAATTTTGTGTGATCTAGACCTGCTACTGAAAATTCAACACTAAGAACTTAAAGTTTGGTGTTTAGCAAATAACGTCCGTAAGAAATAAAAAATTCTGTATGTTTCAATTCGACTAAAACGAAAATTTATTTCAAACCTTATATTTTCAATAGCCGTGATAGATTATTTAATAAACACGTTAAAAATGACTCACGTTATTCTCAAGTAGCGTCAGAATGCTGCTTCATATCATATTTTGATGCTAGGAAATTTTGGTGTACTTTCGTTCTTGCGATCTTGAAAACTATAAACCCGTTTTCTCACCACCTGTATAAGTGCAACCTCATTCAGAATTTGGACTTTCAGCGCTTTCTTGTATATCTAGCTCCGAAACGATTAGAACGAATTTTTTTCCAATCTCTTCACATAATCATCATAATGCATATAAAAATGTCTGAAACTTTCATTGATATTGATTCACTGCAACACCTTAAAATTTAAAGACAAACCTATCCTACGAACCGGTCAAAAAACTGCGTTACAACATTCACTGTTTTGACGTTACGCTAATTTTTTCAAATTAATGCAATTACAATATATTAGTATATACACACTCAGTGATCTTGGTAATTCAAGCAATCTGATTGGTTAGCTATCTCGGACTAAGATGTTTTAGTAAAATCCAACTAGTGGTCTATTATCAATGCTGCGTTCCGATTGGTTGTCATGAGCTACTACTAGGCTATATGTTATAGCCTACTAGTAGCGAAAAGCGCTGACTTGTTGGCGTCAAAAAAAGAATTTTTTAACCAGCTAAAGTTGTTTTGTCTCGAAATTTTTGACTAACTAGTTGAATTTTACTAAAACAATTATTCCTCTCGCCCTAATGGCCTCTGAGTCAATAACCCATTCGGCTTTCGGCCTCATGGGCTATTAGGGACCTTAAGCAACCTAGACGACGAGCCGAGTGGACGCCGACCAAAAGTGTTCTCACGAAGCCGGCAACTTCTGCGCATGTCAGTGATGTCGTCCACATGGCGTTCAGGACGTGACATCTGTTGATTTGCCGTCCTCAGGTGAACGCAAGCATTCAAAGCAATCTTTGACATTTCTGTGCCCATTTTACCTTGTTTAATACCAATGTTTGAGAAAAGGACACCTTTTTTGTACTTTTTGCCGAAGGTTGGGCCGTTGGAGGAAATATTTCAAGAGATTTTCGGTAAACCGTGAGCCGTGGTTTTCAATGGCTTCGGCGGGAAAGAACCTGTGATCTGAGTAAAAGTAAAATGTTTATGTTCTCCTTAAATGCTTCTGAACTGTAATCCGTTTCCAGAAGCACTATTTAACTCGAAAAAGAAAAGGCGTTGATATTCGGGACCCTTGCATGAAAGAGACCGGTTAGAAATTCCAAGCAAAATCTCTCGAAGCATTTTCATCCACACTGTTTTTTTTTTTTTTTGTTTATGTGTTTTGAGATGTACATGTCTGCCTCTCGAAAGCAAGATTTTCACTATATTTCTTATATACTGTTTCCGGTAAACTTGATCAACGTGAGTCGTATATCCGTAGTAGATAAATGAATGGGACTGTGCGGAAATCTTGCCTCCGGCAATTAAGTCCTGTAAAATGTATAGGACAACAAAACCAGTTCTGTACTGTTTGATTCTCGATTGATTCGATTCAAACCTTTTCATTTGATAAACGGTTTACTGATTTAAATCCTTCCGAGAGTAGAAAAAGTTCTTCCTCGTTAATTGTGTTGTTCTCATCGCCAAACTAAAGAAGTAACTCTCTTATTTCTTTAAACGAAGCCATTCAGTACAGTCTACCTACTTCGGCGACGAGCCGAGACGGGAGCTTGCTTAAACATTTGTTTTTCCCTCTTTGGACGACGTTCTCGACCCAGACCTCACTCGTCTTCTCTCGTCGTCGTCCACAAACTCGTCCTGGCTGCTTATCCCTATTGACTCAGAGACCATTCGGGCTCGAGGAATGATTGTTAAATATTCACCGCCCTAGGCGGCGAATATAAAGCAGAACAAAATCGCTGTCGTGAGCTGGGTGTTTTGCCAAGTTTCATAGTAAAGCCTTTTTTGAAAATACACGAATATCCAAGTGCTGATGACTTTGAAAGCAAGAAAAGACTCCATGGCGTTTAAACAGCGTGATTTATTGTGAAGTGGTTTTCTGTAGCTGACTTTCTGTAAGCTCGAAGCTATGTTTAGCACTACAGAGGAAAACAAGGTCACTTTGTCACTGTTAGTTTGTGATTTCGGGATTTTCTTGCAAGACCAATTTTGCCTATCAATAGAAGTTAATTTATGGAGATTAAAATCAAAAGTCAAAAGAAATTGAGTCTCAACGTCGATATCGATCTTCTATGAGCTGATTTATTTGCTAATTGCATGTAGCATCTTGAATTATCAATTTATTTTTAAAATAGTGAACACTTTAATGTTACAAAAACTGTACTGTTTTTCGGTTATCTGTTAATGTGAATTTTTGGTAATAGAGCGCCCCAAAGTGTTTTCCCAGTCTCTCACATGCAAACACTCCTCTTTCCGTGCGTGAAAGACCATCCCCCCACTTTCCAAAAAATCAAAATACGAACACGAAATAGATAAATCATTAAATAGATTTATTTTCAGGTAAATAATTGTTCTGGTTACATTTTGCCACTGTCATTACAATCTGCTTTTTACATGCTCATTAATCGTGCCACGAGAAATATGTTAATAGTGCTTAATTCTGAGGAACATCTCACGAGAAGCAAGATAAACCGACACTCAACATTAACTCCATGTAATTAAACTGATAGTAATGGTGTTAAACTGATTAAAGAAGAAGAAGAAGAAGATACTTTATTTAGGCACGTGTCGCTTAGAAGCTAAAAAGCTCGTTAAAACGCGAACGTGAAAACAAAATTTACATTAAATGAAATAACTAAATACAATATAAATCTAACAAATAAATATTAAAACTCTACAGATATATATATATATATATAAATATATATCTGTCTGGATTTGTGAAAACGTGGCTAAAGAAATTTCAAGTACATTTTAACTATTTGACATCTAAGTGGAATACGAAGCAGTTCAAAGTCACTAGCTGAAGCTAAACAATGACAGCATTATTGCTGGCAATAGACCGTAAAGTTTTCTCGCAGAAGTAACAGGATTTTGCGATGAAATAAACAACATTTTCAAAGGTCCAGAAATTGTAATCTTTTAGCCAGTCAAACCGTGAGGCCACAGCTCAGTGTCGGCCGAACACAGATTAAGAATCCAGAATCTTTGAGCGCAGAATAGGCTTTCTAAGACAAAATCACCTAGACTAAAGACTCACGAAGCCTTTTTATGCTTGACAGAAAGTATTCTCAACCGCACATACCTGAGATTTGTCTGTCAACACTTTCGGTAAATCACACAATAAATGACTTTGGCGGCAATCAAACACTTCCCAAAACCACTCATAATACATCCACACTTAACACGGGCGAAACATCGTCAAATTATGCCGTAAATCTCTCGCTTTCCCCACATAAATCGTCACATGGAACTTTTCTCGACTCGCTGACAATCGATTTATTCAAGATCCCGGATGTAAATCATTGGTTGAAAAGGACACATATGGCCCCCGCCTAATCCACACAATTTTTTACTAAGTCTTTGGCCTGCTCAGAAATCAGCATGAATTTCCATCTTGCCTAATAGATTTCAGCCCTAGAACCTACTTTCTGAGGCCAAAGACTTGTTACTGCCAACAACAAAGCTCGCAATATCCACTCTTTCCGTCTACAAGCCCGGGATCAGTCTTTCACCCGTCTAGCCCGAAATGAGACGAAACACCAGAAGATATTGGACGCAGCAGACTTTGCAATACGTGAGAATTGTTCCTTCATAAGGCTTAATGATGTCTTCTGGAAAACTTTGCTCAAGGCAGCCAAAAAAAAAAAAAACTCTAAGACAACCCACTATGAGAGCCGAGATCAGTCTAATACGCGTGCTGATTTCCAACTGACATACAGAGAGAATTATGGGAAGTTATAAAAAAACATTTTTTTTGGGGGGGGGGGGGGGGGGGGGTAATATGTTAATAGCCAGTCAGAAACTCATCAAACTCTATCTACTGTGGCCAACCCGTTACCGATTAAACAACTAAAAAGTAACCTCGAAAAAAAAAAAAAAAAAAATAGGATCCACTACGAGACTCAGTCAGAGGGCATATAAGAGAGATTTCTGTAGCCACGTTTTTGCAAATCCAGACAGATAGATATATATATATATATATATATATATATATATATATATATATATATATATATATATATATATATATATATATATATATATATATATATATATATTTATATATTTATATATACATAAATATACTATATTATAAATTCAAAGATATTTTTAAAATGATTTGTGAAATGCTATGGAATAGCCCCCCCGCCAAGGGAGAGCCCAACCCAGCCAACAACAATGCGCGAAGCTAAACACGTCACGTTAAACACGAATGCAACGCGCGCTTGAAGACGGCCAAGGTCGGACTCCCCCTAACTCCAGCAGGCAAGCCATTCCACAGCATTGTAGTAAGATACGACCATGACTTATGCTTGCATTCAAGATTAAAATGAGGTAGAACGAGGCGAGTGCCCGAGCCCCTTAAATTGTAATTGACATTTAAAACTTTGAAAAATTCGCTAAGGTATTGTGGTCCCTGTCCATTCAACCATTTAAAAAGTAAGACTAAGGACTGGAATTTCCTCCTATTATCTAAATTCTGCAGTTCTGCTTTATTTAATTGAAAATCACAAGAAACTGCCCTTGAATAGTTCAATATAGTTCTTAGAATATAGTAATTAGTGTCTTCTAACTTGTTTTTAAGTCCATTACTTATACCGAGTAGGAGTGGGCTACAATATTCTAGGTGAGGCAATATGTATGCATTAGAGGCGAATCATGACTTCTTGTGGGATAAACCTGCGTAACTTTCGCAAGGCAGCTGTCTTAGCACAAGCTTTTTAGCCAAATGACGTGAACTTATAAGGTACGTCAACAAGTAGACTTCAGTGAAAGTTGTATGTTAAATGGCAGTTCAAAAATACTAAACCTCAACTGCGCTGATATTATGATCTACAACCTTATTTTATGATTGTCTGAAGGCTATTTGCCTCTGAATTTTTCTATTATATAAAAGCGGCTTAACTATTCATCAAGCTGTTAAATTCAGTAAAGTTTATTAATTTTTTAATGTATTCTTCTTTTGCAGACTAATGACTGTGTAATGGGATTTACGTAGGTACCTTAATAAATCAAATTGAAACTTGTCTCCTGTTAAATACGCTATATGTTCTTAGTATTTAATATCAGAAAATCAATTTCAACTGTTGATAAAAGCGAGTGCGATTAACAACTTCATTTAGCTGACACTATAAAAGCGGGGGATTTTCAGTAAAAAGTCACTCTTATCTTTTTTCCTCTGTTCTGACCGAAAAAAAATTATCCCGGCTTAATAGCTTTTCATCACATGACGTGGACTGGAACAAATGATGTTTGTAGAACATGTATAAAAAGCTGAAGGCAATTCATTGAAATAATTTTGGAGTTTGAAGAGGACATTCAATGTATGCAGTAGGTGAGTGTTTGGCAGGATATATTCCGATTCAATCAGCTTAAGACGAAAAAAAAAGCAATTTATATACTCTTCAATCCAAAATGTTTTCCCGTCTACTCGTTCGATTAATTCACGTTTCCTCACAGTTTTTGGTACCTTTTCCCACTTTAACTTAAGCCGAAAATCCAACAACTAAGTTTTCAGAAAATATATATGGTATTTTTTTCGTGCATAGGATATAAATTAAGATGTAAAATAATTAGCAATTATTGGACGAGGTTGAGCAAAATATCGTGATTTGTCAATGGCGAGCAGATCAATTATTTGCCGAAGCCGAAGGCTGAGGCAAATAATTGATCTGCGAGACACTGACGAATCAAGATATTTTGCGATAACTGAGTTCAATAATTGTTTTATCATTCGATCCCTGAGTTTGTTTTTTAATAAATGATATCTTCAGAAAGCGGTTAGCGCGCACTGCCTTCCAGGAGTAATGACAGAGATCACATAAACGAGCAAGGAGCAAGCGTGGTTTCATCTACGCATGAGCAGAATAGTATTTGTAGCCAAAAAAAGTTGAACGACATTGCGCATGAGCACACCATTATTTGTAGGCAGTTATTTGCAGGTCACGTGGTGGGCTCTCGGCCAATGAAAAGGAAGAAACATTTGCATCGAATGATAATAACCTTCATTCAACGAATTACGTTTTATTCTCCTCACGGTAGTATCGAGATCTGATCAAAATTTTCTCGTGATCCTCTAAGAAACATTTAATTTTTTACTTCGTTTTAATCTCAAACGGGAGAGTCTACGAAGGCCTCACGACGACGAATAATTATTCGTGCCTGAATTGTTAAAGGGGCTCTTTCAGGCCAGTGCAAGCCATTGTATAGTGTTTCTTTCCCGCAATTACTCGTTCCGTTTTTCTAGGACACACCTTTACGACCAAAAAACATGGATCCCGAGAGTTGTATTTAAATTACATACAAAAGAGATGGATTATTTAAAAATGCTGGGCTAAACAGTTGTCAAAAAACTCCAGTTGCGTTCTTTTCAATCTTCATCAAATTTTGTACATCCGTGCCTTCTTAATTTAATTTGTTGTGTACTTCAAATATTCCTCTACCGTTTTATTAGTTTATGTTTCGCCCATTTCGTTTCCAAGTAGCTAACTTGGGTTAAATTTTGTGATATAGTTCTTTTAGGAACCTCGCCCTCAGTCCAGTATTTCTAAAATTACGAATTTCAGAAATTTAAAATTTTCATTCTCTATCCGAAGAAATAAACTTAAGTACCTTTGGTTTGTAAGTATTTCACCTTTCTTAATTCACATATCTGAGAAAATGATTAAAATTTCACGGCATAATGCAGAGGGAGAGAGTAATTAAACTAAACATTAGACATTAGAAGTCCCCTTTTGTCAGCACACTCCCTAAATAAATAAACTCCATTTTTCAACTGTAATATAATCTTCTAATAAAAAAATATATATATGTGTTTTGCAATTGTTCATGGTCAGCTTATATAAATGTAAAGTTACCAAAACGTTTACGTTGCGCGTTACCTAAAAATCATAATCCCTAAATAATTCTACTTTCTTTCCTACGAAAATCAGCATACCCATGCAGAAATGCCAACCTCTGGAGATCTAAAGTCTGCAGACTCTCTTTTTTTTCACTACTCCCGGAATTTTAGCGGACCCCCCCCCCCCCCCCCCCCCAGACAAATTGACCCAGTCCCCAATGGGAATGGCTTGGGCATTTTAATTCAGCCTGCCACAGTCGCCTCATACTATCAAAATTCGCAGTTATCGTTTTGATGCCAGAAATAATCTTTGTCAGTGACTAAATACGAGCAAAAATGCTCCAGAAACCGTGCTGGATAAAAGTTCAAGTTTTAAGCTATAAAGGGGCTAAATCTCAAACTAAGGCACAGAAAAGCTCAAAAGATGATTTTATCCGGGAGATATGGTGACCCGTACGGGAGAGCGGGAGATCGGCGCCTTATCCGGGAGAGTTGGCATGTATGCATACCGGATAGGGCTTCTTTTTACACATAAGAACGGTGATTTCGGCGCGATTTCTGTAACGGAGAGAAGCTGCACCACACCGATGTCGAAAGTGAGGCGTCACATATCGCTGGTTTTCAGTGTCACGCCATTCAAAATTGATCAAAATATGAATCAAAACCGTCCAATAGATAAAGTCCAGAATCTGGGAAATGAAAGGAGGTACATATACAGAGACCCTCGCCAAGATTCAGGTTAGAGAAATATTTTACCCAAACTTATAGAAATTTGTATGGAGACGCCATGCTGGTGCTCACCCGGATGAGCTCCAACATGGCGGACGGAAACCAACAGAAACATCTGTTACCGAATTTTGCCACAGAAGCGTGAATTTATTCTTCGAGAAACTCATATACATTAAAGTAATACTTTTTCTAATACATGAACTGTTTAGATAGCAAAATTTCCTGAAATAAGTCATTTTTTTAACCTACCTGACAGCTCTCCGTCATGTAAATGCCGCGTCACGCAAAAGCTTAGAAATTCAAGCGTACTCTATCACAAAACCAAGAAACCTTTTGAAGCGAAAATTTGTATGAAAATTAGTTTTCAGCTGCCCCAACGCATGGTGAAAGTAAATTCTCGGTAGGATCGATAGTTTTTTTAGTTTGAATTTTAGTGACGTCATGTGAAAACCAACAATAGGGTTTGAGCCATACTTTGGTAGTGTGAACATCGGTACGGTTCCGATCGTCAAGAAAGTAAATAAACAGGAGCGAGGACTGAAAGCCACTCTGACTCAATTTAGCCCGAGCCGTTAAAATGAGCTCTGAGAGGGTACTTAACGTATTTGTGCCCAAGAACATAATCGAGAAACATAAACTCTATTATTACTGAATTATAATTATTATGATCATTCTCATTATCGTTGTCGTTATCGTTATTATTATTACTATTATTATCACTTTGGAGGACATTGAGAAAATATAAAGTTCAACAAAAGACAACAAGACATCTAATATGAATAAATCAAGAGAGCTTTTACAAGCTGAATGGCTTTTATTTTTGCCCCAAACCGACTAGAAATTATGATATTGTACCATTTGAGTTTTTAAAAATCGTAATAGACATGAAGATTTATTTGTAAATGTACATATGTACAAATGATAAACTATTAAACAGTTTCTGATTTTGGAATGGAGATGAGTTTGACATAATTGGTTGAACTGGGTGTGTTTGGCTTGAAGCCACAAAACTTACATGCACTTCGTCGTCGACTATGGACGAGTCACTACAGGCGTTATTTACATCAAACGCTTCTTTAAGTTTTGTAGATATTTTTCCTCTAGCTGAGACGAATACGAATTTACAAATTGTTTGCTGTTTTCTGTGTTTTCAGTAATGATTTGAGCTTTGGTAGACGATCAAAGAAAAACGGCGCGAAAATTGCAATGGCTTCTCGATTTTGATTGGCTGCATGTATCGCATGAATGTTTGATCCTCTCTCTTTATTAGTTTAATTCAGCTGGCTAGAATACATTTTACATTTTATCCCGCAAAATGCGCCACAATGCCAGACAACGTAATGATAAAAAGGGCTGTGTCTTAAGCTTCAATACGCCAATGAGTTCTAGCCAAACAAATGAGCGAGCGATGTTTTTCACGAGTGAGAAAAATAGTTCGTTGAATCAGAAACCGCGAGGTTACCGTCAGCGTAAAACGGGTCTATGCTACAGGCATTTGCTAAGAAAGTTGAGGTGGAATAAGAAATAATGTTGAGGCTTATGATGGTTTTCCAGTTTTCACCCAAAACTGACTCTCCTTGTAGAACGTAGCGCTAGCTAAACAGAACAATTAACAGTAAGGCTAGGCCAAACGTCTAACTTTTCATGAGACGAACCAAACTCTAATTTGAGCCGATCTAAATTTAGTTAAGATCGACTGTCGGGAGAGACGTCGAACTTAGGGCGCGTCGAACCAATAAACCGAATCAGACCAAAAAGCAATTTTTAATAAATTTTCTCCGGAACGAAGCTAAATATGCATTATCATACAAATGCATAATTTATTAGGTTAGTTCGTCGCATGGTGGAGGTATGTGAAGATCGAAGTTTGTCACGGAGACGATGTTTAGAACGTGTTGGACGATCCAAACTCATTCAGACGAACTTTAACTGAGCCAGGCGTCGAACTTTTTTTATGAACTTAATTCACTATGTTTGTTTCGCCTCATGAAAAGGTCGACGTTTACCCTTGGCCTAAGACAACGTTGCCATATTAATCTATACTCTTATCGACCAAAGTATTGACGTCAGAAATCCTGCGGAAAAAATCCTGAAGATGAGTAGCCTCCCCGCAGACGTTCTTAAGGGTTCGTTACGCGTTCTTTGGGCAGGATTGGGTGACGAGCCAAAAGAGCGTCTGAAGGGAGGCTAGATGATGATTATGTGTAGTTGTTTGTTATCAGAATTAAGGGTGTAAACAGAAACGGTTTTTGTCAAACTGTGATTCCGCACAATTCCACAAAGCAACATTATTTTCCTTGCAATTGAATGCACCCGATTGACGCTACTAAACGGAAAATTTGCCCCTCAAAGGTTAGGAGCACTGGCGCTTATTGCAACCTCTACTTCCGCGGATGCGTCCACATAATAATGATGATGATGGACAGAGCGAGCATTACATGCTTCAATTTCTACAATGAAGGTCGAAACTCTTAGGCTACTTGGTAAAATTATTTTTCAATGGCTCTTAATCACTAAAATCAATCTTTAATCGGCTTTGGGTTCATCCCTTGTTCCCTCACAACTCTCCCCAGCAGCAATGAGTCTTAAAAACATTATAATTTTGCACCTATCCTGCCCGAGACTCAACATTGTTTGGGGAAAGAGGGGAAAGTAGCCTGTTTTACAATTATATAAATAACGTGAAAGATCATTGCAGTTGAGAAAAGAAAGCCCCAAAAACCTCAGGCTTGAGAGAGCTTCCGGGTGGCTTCATGGACCAGCTGGTTAGAGCTTTACACCGCGATAAGAGTCATGGGTTTGAATCCAAGCTTAAGTTGAGTACGTGATTGCGATAATCTTTTACGTGTGGAATCTCTCCTGCAGTTTAAATTTCAAATATTGGCATTCCCGTCTTCTAGTGTACTGAATAACAAACTCATTAAGTGGAGAGTTTCTGGTTGGCTTGTTAGCTTAAAAGTAAAAGCGCCATATGAGCTCGTGTGAATTCCGGTCAAGTCTGAATTTTTTTCAGGCTTTCCTTTCCCAGTTGCTTAAAATTGCGTTCATAACAACGATGGTCTTTCACGTGTTGAATCTTTCCCATTAGTTAAAATTGTGAAATTTGAAATATTCTAAAAGTGAGTGATATTGACAAACATTTTAAACAAAATATAAATTTTACTTAATGTGTACTGGTAATAAACAAATTCTGATTGTTCTAGTAATTTTAATTCCTGAAACTAGAACTAATTTTACTAATGTTACTGATTACTTGAATTAATTTTAAGTTGTAAAACACTTTTCTCCCGATTAAGCATCAGGAAATGTATTTTGAAGATGTACCTAGCTAGCCCATTTTCATATCAGTTAAAAGTCGAATATTGTTTAGAAATAAATTTACCGTAGCATGCACTCAGCCACGCACACATTTACAAATTAAACAATATCAGCTTTTTTCATTAAGGTTTCTTCAAGTTACAATTAGTGGTGAGACGTCAGTCAAAGACATTTGCAGCATAAATATATTTCGCAATCATAAATTGAACAATGGAGAAGTATTTGATAATTAAAAAAATGCTGTTTTATCATTTAAAGTCTATTTCCCCTATTATTGTAGATGTTGGATCTTCATTGAGCAAAGGTCAGAATAACAAAATCATCAGCAGCTGGTCATTGATTCATTGGTGAAGACGATTTCTTATTAGAACAGTTCGCTTGACGACACAGTAAATCCTAAAATCTACTGAAAAACCCAGGCAATGGAAGCCTCACCTTCCAAAACCCAGCTTACCAACTCCATTCTCGCTATCCTTGGAATCCTTGGAAATACGATGACCATTCTACTGTTTATCCACGACAAAAAGCTGCTGAAAAAGTCCTACAATGCTTTCATTCTTTGCCTTGCCATAGCAGATATGCTGACTTCCATCCTAGTAATCACAAGCCCCGGCTTTGGTCTTGGTGACCTTATTGCTCGACCCAACAATCCAGTTCTGGGTGAGATCTACTGTCGAGCTATTTGGAGCCGAGTGTTTGTCTTTCAACACGTTTTTTTCTCTGTGTACATCACAGTGCTGTTGACTATAGAGCGTTGGGTTGCTATCGTAAAGCCTGCTAAATACAACGTCGCCTTCAAAGGAAAGAGAGTTATTAACTACATCTTCCTCTGCTGGATCTGGTCATTTGGTCTCACGGGAACGGGTATATTTGATGCCGTCTATGAACCAAGTTCGTCATCCAATGAAATCTGCATATTCAAATTTATTTCATCAGGCTCTATCTTCCGCACATCCCTGTCTGTGTTCATTATTATCATGAAGATGTTCTTTCCATGCCTTTCCATCGTTGGACTATACCTACACATGATCGTGAAGACAAACAACTCTCCAGTTGCGTCCGCGGAGAGCAAAGCTAAACTGCGAGGAAAGATGACTAGAATGATCGGCATTATGACCTGCATTTTACTCATATGCTATTCTCCAAACCAAATTTTTCTTATCTTTGCAATTGCAGGAAAAGCAAAAATAGATTCTACACTCCACCATTTCACAGCAATCCTCGCCTTTACAACCATATGTACTAACCCGCTTATTTATGGAATAAGCAACGCTAATTACCGCCAGCGCTACAAGAAGGTTTTGTTCTCCATGTGTCCAAAACAGCTCGGGGAAGGCGCCAATGTTGCTCTGAGGGGACGAAGAGTTGGACCTGCTCCATCAGAATCACCTGCCATGGGAGCCAACATGTCGACTGACAGTTTTCAGTAATTGTTAGTTATTAAAGAAATTAGTTTATTCCAAGCCAGGAACTGGTTCATGCTAAGCATGAGTATCTCGAGTTATGTATGTAATATATCAAGCATGTGACGGAATGTTGCATCACGAGATGAAACACTGTTCTGGACATACTGACGCGCACCGGAGTATTTTTGTCAAACTTCGAGGTTTTTCATCTGGTGGTGAAACACTGTGTTGAATGCTTGATATTACTTCTCAAACAAAATTATTTTAGAAAGAAAAATTAAAGATGAAAAAATAAGCAGTTTTTCACATGATTTCCAAACACCGATTAAACATTTTAATTTCCTTTGTATTTTATTTATGAATAATTAATGAGTCTGAGAAGTGCACAGGAAGTTTTGGGCAGTTCGAGGGATTAGGATGTGGAAGCTGGCTGCTCGAGGGGCAGTCCAGACATCCTCTCCAAAGTCACCAAGTGCGAGAGAAGATTCTGTAAAATTAAAAGCCTTGTGGGACAAGGTCATGTAAATAGCGTGTAAATATTGTCGGAACCGTGTAAATAACACGTACATTACAGAAAAGAGACTACCTAGACCTTGTAAAAATCCGGTAAATCTAAAATAAGGGAAGAGGTAATTGACCCTGTAAACACCTTTTAAATTGGAAAAGGAGGAATGGCTTGACCCTGTAGATACTTCTTAAATCAGGGAGAAGGGGACACTAATTTGTCCCTGTAAATACCCTATAAAGTGAAAATAAAAGGAAACTGAATTTGATCCGGTGAAAAAACTAAAAATCAAGATAGAGCGAATGTTTTAGGCCTTAGAAACTCTGTAAATAAAAGGGGGAACTCACTTGACCCTGCAAAAGCCTGTGAACTGGAAAAAGACGGATTTGTGCCTGTAAATCGAAAACCCTGTAAAACCCTATAAATCTAAAAAAGGGAAGCTGGCTTGGGCGAACGCTATCATAAACATTGACTATAAGACCCTGTAAATATCACCGATGTGTACATGTAACTAGATAAAGAGAGGATGTATAGTGATCTAGAGCTTGTAAAGGAAATTAAAGAAAGAAAACAAGACCGTGTGAAAAGTTCAATTCAAGAAGAAATTTTCACATAGTGCATGTACTACCACAAAATAATTTAAACGTTGTTTAATTTAACTTTTTCCTTTGTTTTAGATTAAAAGTTACTTGATATTAGTTTATAGTTTATAAATGGACCCTTATTACTTGTAAAGCAGTGAGCGCAAGTGCACGTGTGTGGGGAATCTATGGAGTGTTACATGTAAAGACTTGGAAATCACTCGCAATAAATTTCAACATGAAGGCAATGAAATAAATCAATTATCTCTTAATTACTTTCCTCGATTTAACAAACATTTTTCCTTTATCATCATCCGTCAGGATGACTGACCACTATAAAGACGGGAATGCTAGTCGGTGTACATTCTCTAAGGGAAATGAGTGCGTTTTGAAGCGAAACAAAAAAAACAACAAGATTTTTGACGAGTTTAAATATTGGATACACATCTACACATATATTTAAAAATAAAAACGACAAAACAAAAATCTGGCTTGTAATATACACTTGAAGCGATATCTGTGCACTTGAAAATATCAGTTTCCCGTCCTAAGAACCTTAAGCAAGACCACAATCTGTAACGACAAGCATCCCTCACTCCGCCATGAAGGAGTCTTCCCCCCTCTTCCGATGTTTATTCACATCTTCCATTCACAAGTACAGTGGGTCAAAGGAGTACTTCTTTTAGAATCTGTTTTTGTCATTTATAATTTCAAAAAAGGAAATAGCTTTATCATATAAGTAAGTGGAATATGATCGTCCGAGTGAGTGCAGTACTGAATTAAGGACTGCAGGAGTTTTGTTAAGTGTGATCGACTTTTTGATAACCTGTGCGGTAGTCATCTACATTGGGGAGTCAAAATGAGTTTAATCTGTGGAAACGTCGGTTACTTTCTGGACGACACTCACCCGGACTATCACTTTCCACTAGTGATAAAATGATTCCTGCGTTCAAACCACTCACTGAGGTAAAGTTATTAATATGACTATACAAAAAGGAAAATGTAACCTGCCTGTCTTTTTGTCTCCTTGTATCAATGATAAAACAAGTAGTATATCAGAGCTGTTTTACTCCGCTTTTTGCGAGGGAATCGCATTATTTTGGGGGGAATACATTAACGCCAATGAAGTCATAGCCTTTTCTCTATACCTCATGAATAAAATGCCAGAAAATCTCATTAGGAGATATAACTCACAGTCATGCTATTTTTAGCTGGTTTTACCGACTTGACAGTTTTTCCCGTTATTTTTAGATCAATGATGTCATAGTTTATTTTACGCTGTGTGCGTCATGTCATGGTCATGATGTCGCCTGTGACTTAGGCTGCTTGCAAACGGGCGCAACAACGCCCAACATTGTTGCGCCAACAATGTTGGGAGTGTGTTGCGTGCGTGTTGGCAGTGGTGTGCAAACGGATGCAACATGTAACATCCAATGATTTTGGGAGTTGTTGGCCAACAATGTTGCGTCCGTTTGCACGGGGCTTTAAAATCACTAAACGATAACGTAATTATGAAGGTTCTATTTTCTGACAATTTCTTCGTCCATTGTAGGCAAAGAATTTTTCTGGTCCCGGATCACTGATTCTTTGCCCGAAAATTGACAATTTAATCTAAACTTTGACATCATCGCAAAAAAACGAGCAAAAGGTCCCTACTATACTACTAAAAGTGTGTGATAAAAGCCTGCAGTTTTAATAATAACGATCAAATTCTAAACAGAAATTGTCTTCTTATGGTATGTAAATCGTACCATGTCTCTGGGACATTTCTTAAGGGTAAAAAGCAGTTTTTAGACGGCCAAAATTCAAGAAATATTTTAAGAGTTACATTTTAAAGTCCAAAATTGTCTTCTTATGGTTTGTGCATCGTACCATGTATATGTAACATCATTGTTACCGTAGCTTTAGTTTGCATGTGATATAATTGCATACGATCTGGACATCGACAGCAACCTCGACGTACCGTTTTTTTTTTAACGATCAAATTCTAAACGGAAATTGTCTTTTTTAATGTGGTATGTACATCGTACCATGTATATATATCATCATTGCTACCGTAGCTTTAGTTTGCATGTGATATAATTGCATACGATCTGGACATCAACAGCAACCTCGACGTACCGTTTTTTTTTCAATGATCAAATTCTAAACAGAAATTTGTCTTCTTTAATATGGTATGTACGTTGTACCATGTATATATATCATCATTGCTACCGTAGCTTTAGTTTGCATGTGATATGATTGGACATCGACAGCAACCTCGACGTATCGTTTTTTTTTTTTCAATGATCAAATTCTAAGCAGAAGTTTGTCTTCTTTAATATGGTATGTACATCGTACCATGCATATATATCATGATTGCTACCGTAGCTTTAGTTTGCATGTGATATGATTGCATACGATCTGGACATCGACAGCAACCTCGACGTACCGTTTTTTTTTTCAATGATCAAATTCTAAGCAGAAGTTTGTCTTCTTTAATATGGTATGTACATCGTATCATGTATATATAACATCATGATTGCTACCGTAGCTTTAGTTTGCATGTGATACGATTGGACATCGACAGCAACCTCAACGTACCGTTTTTTTTTTTTTTTTTTCTGACGACTCCTCCTCAACAAGGTGATCTGTGACGTCATTGTGGGGGCCTGGGGAAAGAAATTTTAATGCCGTATCCCATAAACCAACCCGCGCACCAATTCAATTCAATTCAATCTGTTCCCGTCAGCTTTGGTTTATGGGATACGGCATTAAAATTTCTTTCCCCAGGCCCCCGCAATGACGTCACAGATCACCTGGAAAAAGCAACCCACTAGCCCCATTATAGGGCAGGGGAAAATTCTTTGGCTTAGATTTTCTTCTACGATAAACATCATATATTCTGATGGCAAGAAAGTTGACCTTTGATACCCTAATTTTTAGACTCTTATTGCAGAATGATTTAGATAAATCTTACCGCGGAATAATGTAGAATGTATTAGTATATACAGATCCTGAACAAGGATAATCAAAAGCAGCCTAATTAGCCAATAAACCACTTTTGCTTAAGCAGTCTCCTCAGGTTTTGAACTACTTGAGTACCGTCACACCAACACTACCTACTTACAGGTAACCCTACCCAGGGCTGAGCCCCACTGTAGTAAACTTGTTTTTTCTACATCTAGGCAGGTTTAGGTTGGTCATTTTCTCTCAGAAAGGAAAACGTTGGTGATTTCAAAATTTTCTTGCGCGTCTTTGTGAGTTGTAGATCCATTTTCGTACGAACTCGGCGTTATTTTATTACTGCCTCTAATACATTTCCCGCAACAGAAAAGAAACACGAAGATCTTTTGGTAGCCTTGACGGTAATTCTTGTTACTCAACCCATAAATAAATGGATTCAGGCAGCTGTTGACGAAAACCAGAAGAGAGAGAATGTGGTGCAATCTGGAATCAAGACGCGTTATTCCCGCCAATGCTAATGCATAGTTGGTCTGATTTGGCGCGAAACAGATAATCTGCAACAAGCAAGCGGCACCAATCATTCGTGTCATTTTCCCGCGCAGTTTTGTCCTGCTTTCCGCTGAGACAACTGTGGATTTGCCAGCCTTGTACGTCATGTGAATGAACAAAACAAGCATCGTAAAGCTGGGAAGCACCATTTTGAAGAAGACTTGAATGATTCCAACCAATGCGCGTTGTTGTTTCCAGACCATCACCCATTTGCATGGTCTAGATGGTGAAGAGGAAACGTATTGTACTTCGAAAAAGGTGGAACAACAGAGAACTAGGGACCACAGCCAAACCATGAATATGTAAATGAGGGTACGCTTCTTGTTGAAAGTTTCGCTATATTTGAGTGGTCTCATTACCGCATACCATCGTTCCGTCACCAAAGCCAAGCAGATGTAACCTGAGAATACAACAAGCTGGAAGAGAAATGTTCGGCTCCAGATCACTCGGCAGAAAATGTCACCCAATATAGGATTAGTCGGATAGGGGAACGCGTCACCAAGAACAAAAGCTGGGTTTGTGATCAAGCTTATGGCGGTCAGCACATCAGCTACGGCCAGAGAAAGGATCAAAATGTTGTAGGATTTTTTTAACAGTTTCCTGTCTTGAATGAAGACCAAAATCACCAATGTATTGCCAACTAGGGCTATGGAAGCCAGGGCTGAGTAAGTTGCTTGTGTGAAGGTTGTAAGACCTGGTGGGGGCTGACTTGTGGTTTGTGGAGAGGACGACGTTTCGCCTGATTGATTGAAGTTGGAGATGTTCATCTTTGCTTGAAAGGTTTAATCACAAGTGAGATGAGTACCTTGAGATCTAAGAGAATGATTAAATAGACAGTCAAAATTTCTCTCAAATAATACACCTTTGTCAAAAAAAGCCTGGCTCTAGATTTCAAGGACGCTACACCAAGTGTATTTTCTTAATCCTTTTTTTCCTTAGCTTACAGTCGTAAATCAACTTAGTTTTGACTTAGTTTTGTAGTTAGATGACCTTTATTACTCACTACAAGAAAATGACAAGGAAAAAAACTTGCCGCAATCTACAAAGCCACCCTTTAGGTGTTTTTTGGGGACTTCGACTAATCTACTCCTGATCTTGTGGCACAATTTATCAAGTTTAAACAACAACAACAACAACGTGCTATATCCCTTGGTTTGAGTGCTTTATAGGGCTTCAAAAACGCGTCATTGCAATAGCATCAATTTGATGATTTCCCCGATCAATGTATTTGTTTTTTAAAGACAAAGCGAAAAGTTGCTCTCAGCATACAAATCTGGTTAGATCAGGATCTTCATTGCTGATTTTATTATTTGTCAAGACGATTGAACAACCTCTTGGGTATCAAAATCTCTGGCGACCAACCAAAACCCTTTCCATAAGAAAAAATCACAAATAAATTTTAAAAACATTCACGCAGCTTTAATTTTGACTTGATTGCGAAGTCATTGCAAAGTGCGGGCTACCCCGTGATTTAGAAAAAGTGTATTCCGTTACGGACGTTCGTTTCTGTCAAGCCGTTAATCAACCGATGGCTCTTTGCTCTTGTTTATGGTACTTTAGTCAGCTTAATTTTTTTTAAAAAATTCGACTAATAAAACCAAATGTTTGTGTCAACCCCCTTCACCAGTGATTCAGAGGAAACTCTAAACATCAGGTCAGCTGCTCGCTATCTATAATTATGTATTAATGAATTCGAATTTTAATTTCTAATGAACTCTAACTCTCACTGAGACACTTAAGAAAATAAGTAGTCCATTAAGTTGGCTTTCGGAGAAAATGCCACTTGAACTTGGGCACATTGAAAAAATATTAACTGGGGTCAATGGACTTGTAAGGATTTAAAGTGTATCCGACACAAGTTTTTTGGTTTGTTGTTTTTAATTCTTTTAAACTGGTCTTGCAAAACCTTTTTTTCGTCTTCAAAACCCATCACATTTCCCTCCAAAAATGCTTGCCCTCTCGCTCTGTCAAATTGACAAGCATGATGGTGAATGATTTGCAAGAATATACAATAATTAACAAGATGGCCTCAAGATGGTCGTTGTCGACAAACCGCCAATCATCTGCAGAATCTTTATTTCAATTGCTTTGCTGTACCTTTCTTACATTCAAATCTAAATTTCACAAAACACAAAGTCCGCCCTCTTCCTCTATTCGTGCGTCAGCTTTCACAAATGTGTTAGCGTAACATTTTAAGGTTAAATTTGACCAGCATGCATTTTGTGCAGCGAGTTCTACGGCCACGATTTCCCTCAAACTTGCAGATGTAAACTAGAGAGCTCTGAGGTTTTATTTGCTGAAGTTATAGGGAAAAATCTGTCGTGGGATTTCGAAGTTATTTGCATTTTTAGTAAAAATGGGGTTTTAAATATATGCCGATGTCTTGAAGGTTTTTATATCTACAAGAAAACAAATAACATTTTCCTGAAGTTCCATCATTATCTATTTGGTATACCAGAAATTATAGAAATCGGTTGAATCTTTCATTCTAAAAAACGCAAATCAAAAACATAACCAACACGCATATAAATATATAGGTTCGGGCCACCTTAAAAGGAAATCTGCAGAAATTATATTTGGAGAATGAGCTACCTAACACGCCCGATTAAAAAGAATTACACATGTATATGGCTGTAGTACTGTAATCACTCAAATGAAGAAAGCTCTTTTGGAGGAATACTTTGATTTTATGCGTGTTTCAGCCCTCGATTTTTTCCAAATCGGGTTAGCCTAAGAAAACAGTCGACATTTCGTGTCGCTACCACCGGTTTCCCCGCCAAATGACGTCTGAGAAACGAGCGTAGAAATTCCATACTGATGATTCGTCACTACCCAGATCTGAGTAGTGCTTCTGATTGGTCGTACCGCGTAGGAAATTTGATTCAGCCAATCAGAAGCACTACCCAGATCTGGGTAGTCACGCATCATCAGTATGAAATTTCTGCGCTCGTTTCTCAGGCGTCATTTGGCGGGGAAACCAGTGGTAGCGTCGCCAAATGTCGGCTGTTTTCTAAAGCTAAAGTCGGGCTTACTCGCTTCAACTTGCCTTATTAGTAACCTGGTGACAATTGCCTACACGATTTTTGTTTTTTAATGTATACACAGAACACGTTAACTTAAAGGCTATAAACAAATCTGTATGGCTATGATAACTGCCCGTCAAGGTTTTTTTTCAAAAAAACTAAATGGTTGAACCTAAAATACAAACACCTAGTATGTTCCTTGTCTTCTAGCCCCAAATCTCTAAACCTACAAACATTAAGCTAGAGATCAAATCACCAAAGCAGGCATTTGATCATTTAGTGATTGGGCAAGTCCTTGACGGTTGGTGGTCACTTCGGCTTAATTGAATTGTACGTTAAAACACAAACCCGTAATGTTCAGCACCGTCTGGCGGCAAATAATGGCCCAGTGAACCGAGAGATGCTGCCGAAGTCTTTTAAACCAGCTAAAGAACCAGTGCTTTTGGCTTTGGTCAGGGATTTTCAGTCTCTGACACCTGCCTTCCCGCGAGAAGGCAGCGCTGTTTTGCGATATGACCAGAAATGATGTCGTCTTTAAACGACTCTATAGCCAACCTAGTTGTAACAGATATTTAGAAGCATTCTCTGACAAAGCGTAAAACCTTTTAGTCGTTTTTTAATAAATCTCTGCTGATGGAGAACAAAATCAGCTACTATAAAGCCAGTCTCGCATGAATTATATATCACACTTACCATTAAAAGTTGTAAAAATATAAAACCATAGCGTCAGCCAGCGAGAGCCTTTGTATGCTGACGGCTGACCTTGCTGTTAAATAAAATAGACGTCACATACTGTTGTCCTCTAATCCGCTACATTACCATTACCATTACCAAATTTTATTCCACTTAAAACAATTCTTCAATAAAACCTTAAACCTTTAAAATTCAAAACTAAACTTTTAGTCTCCTTCTCGGCTAATGGAATTGAAATCAGCGCATCAAAGAAAATCAGTTAATCATATTTTAAAGTGATCGACCTTTCTTCTGGTTTTAACTGAATAAAGAACTTCTAGTGGTCATCAGCATGCAAAAAATATTTTGAAGTGAAATCCGTTCATTTTTTAATCAAACTGATTCGGATTATGAAAACAGAACGTGAGTCTTGCATGCATTTTTGACTGGAAACAGCCCATATCTTAAGAGTCTAACATTTGAAAGTTAGCGATTAAAAGTATCTCTGTCATGACAACTGGGAGTAAATCAAAAAGTCGATCAAAATTTAATGGTTTCTGGATCAACATTGTATTATTAAGGCCATTTATTTTGGTCTGTGCTAAGTGAGCTTTTAAAGCAGGGTTATGTACCCGGAATTTCAGCCGTCTCCTGTCTCCTTGAGTCGCACTGACACTTATTTCAGCGTGTATATCTATAGTTCTGTTTCTTGAGTGTAAAATTTGAAAGAGTTCAATTCGGCATTGTCTTGAAAAGTAGCACCGCTTTTTTATGCAAAGTGATTCATTAATGGTTAGTAAAAAAGGTGATTAGTCTTTTCCTGAAAGCTATTAATATTTTCTTCACTCTGATTCTATAAACCATTAACATGGCTTCCTTAAATTTCTTTTCTTTTTATCAAAGGGAGCAAAGCGGGGGTGGGTGGGTGACGCTCAGGTGCTATTTGGCGCTGAGGTTTTATGTAATCGGACCTTTGCAGATGGTCGATCACGTTGTACCGGGAACGCCCTATAAACATTTCCGATATCATTTAGAGGTACGGAAACAGAAGGCTTTTCTGCCTCTTCTCCCGAAACTATTTTCGAATCCGAGCATTTCAGGGACATTTTCGACTTAGGCATGCCCAGCTTTCTAATATGATTCAAATGCCAGAGTGTGCCAGGAATTAATAGTCTTTCTACAGAAATTTCTAGACGATACTGCCTGGTTCTCTTCTTCGAAAGACCGATTTAAAGAAAAAGGTTTTTCAATGCTCCCCTACATTATGACAGCAAAATAATCTCTAGGACATCTGTGTTTTCCTTACTTTTTTAAAAGTGCTTCTGCTTTAGCAAAAAACACTGTCTATTCATTTGCAATACAGTGTATAGGCAGTATCGTTCAAGGTTTATTTCGTGTTGGAAACAGCGAGGGCACGAATGCTCCTTGGTTGTTGTAAAGTGTAGTAAAATAATTTCTAATTCATTCATTCGGCGATATTTGTAGAGGCTTTTATGAATACGAAAAGAAGGTTAACAATGCACTATGCCGTCCTGTCTTTTTATAAGTAAGCTTGTCTTCCTGTCTGGTTTAAATGGTTCAAGCTTGGGTCGAGTTTACTGACATTTCGATATTTCGCTAGTTTGCTCACAGATTAAAGAAATAAATACCTGAATCGAAACAATTAGCTTCCTTTAGAGGTCACCGACAGTCCACTAATAAGTGTTTTGCTCGATTGTTCCACTGCAAATGGTAGTCTACGCCGAATTTCTCTCTATCTGGGCAGAGATGCGACTATATAGTACTGATGTCTCGGGTTGGATTATAACCGATTCATTCTCTGTGTAATATCTAGCCCGATGGAAAATTAACAACTAGCTGGATCATTAAGCCATCATATCTTTTGAACCTTTAATGGAATTTTTAAACACGATTGATTTTTTTTACATGATTCACTCTCATTAATCATTTCCGATCTGAGCTCTGTTTTTGTTTTGTTTTCATCACCCGCTAATGCGCAAGAAATGCTGACCCACGAGGACAGGAAAATAGTCAGCCTAAATCAAATTAAATAAATAAGAGGAATAAAAAGTGCGACTGAAAAAGTGAAGAAACCAAATGTTTCAGAATACATAAGATCTAGATATCTAGAGTTGCCAACATGAGCAAAAGGAAAATTTCCGTTGTACTCATTTGATTTCAGAACAAATCAAAATTCACTTTCACAATGGAAAGCGCACGGAGATATTCATGCTCAACTATCAGCTTAAATGCTATTGACTATTATAGTAATTCCAAGTTATTAACTTTGAATTTAAAAAGAAGGTGCTTTTTCCATTGTTTTATATATTGGGTAGTGTGAAATTTCAAATTGTCAATGTTGGACGAATTTACGTCTCCGCGGTAACATAACCTTTAAGCCATTTCTGCGCGTGCAGAAAGTTAAGTAAAAGTAAATTAAGTAAATTGGGAATTGGGAATGATATTCAAAGAGTTGTATGTAGAAACTAGCACAATAAAGAAATGCTGATGGCTCAAACTAGAGTTTTCGAGTTATGCATCGAGGCCAAAACTTGGCAAGTTAAGCTATATATTTCAAAATGAAGTTTATTTACCCTCGAAGAGAAAGGTGATGAGCTTCGTTAGTGTCGCTGTTAGATAAAATTATCCTCGCCAATTGAACTTAAACACAACAAGAACGCTCTTAGTAGCGTTACGTCTCGCGTGTTTGTAGATACGATAAGCAGTGAGGAGGCGAATAGAGCGCGAGCGTTCGTCATTCGGAGTGGGGGGGGGGGTCCGCATATAAAAGGGCTGGAGATGCTCGTCGTCTTGCTTAGGGGTGTAAATAGTCTCTTTTAGGGGTAAAAAAAGCTTGGGCTACAGCAAGTGAAAAAGTTGAATTATGCTTTCGACCTACTGCACAGGGTCCAGAGGAGTTGCCTGTGAATAAATGAATTACTTATTTAAAGTCTCACCTCGAAAAATGTTTATAGCTGTCGCTTAGCGCGATTAATTAGCCCAATGGGATCTTTATGAATCTACTGTAAAGGATTTCTTTGCTTTGTAACTGATCCAGATCGACTTTGTTGTTCGGTATTTTGAAAATCAATAACCGCAAGCTATATCCTCGTTGATGCACAGCAGGTTGTCCGAAGGGTGACGGAAGACCGTCGCCCGAAGGGCGCCCGAAGCGCGTAGTGGCGAGTAAAAAAGGATAAGGGAGGATACTTGTACCACGTGACTTAGTTCGTTGTGAACCGCATTTCTCGGTGACGGAAGTGAATGAGACCGGAAACGCAAAAGCAACAGATCGCTGCTAATTCGAGAATCAAAACATCAGCTGCGGAGGGAGTTTTAAAGATCTTAGAGATCTATGCGAAGGCAACAGAGTTTTAAGTGAAGTTAAAATCTTCCAAGACTGGAGATTTGTTTTCACATGTCAACAATCTTCGATGTCTTAAGGAGGTTTCGCTTGTGTAAAGGCTTCCCAGTACTGAGTCGCAAAACGCACAGGCAAAGACGCAAGAGGTAAGATTGTTGGGACCACCGAAGAATGGCTCAGTCGTGATGATATCACAGTTGCCTTGTACCTCCGCTCTACTCAGTATTACGTTTTATTGCAACAGTACACACGACCTGTAAATCACTACCCGTAATAATTTAAGATTCTCCAAACAAAATTAATGAGTTGGGCTTAACGTGATACAGCATTGCACAAAAACATTACATTCATGGACTAAAGAAAATCGCTTAGTTATTCAGATCTAGTAGGCACTTTGGAGAAAATTGGAACCCTTATTTAGGCGTCATAAAAAGCTTCACGATCACGCTTCAAAAGAGCTCGAGTGTGCTACACAGTCGTTTTTTAGTGTCGTCACGCAACTAAACGCTCCTTCCTGCTAATAACCACAGTAAATCGATATGTGTGTCATGATCTCTCAGTGTGAAACATGCAGGTAAAATCACATTTACTCCGTGAAAATGTAGAACGTTCCAGAGCATAATCTACTCAGCAAACGAAAAAAACTTTATTGAAACGAGCAGCATTTTGGCATGAGGTAAAAGTCGTGTAGGTTTACCATCTCCTTTTATTGCTCTAATCTTGAACACATTTACTTTACTACGTCATTTCCGTCATCATCTGTTGCGGTGTACAGGTTAGTCGGTTTATAGAATGTGTAACTCGGAAACTGTAATTCGATTAAAATAGCCCACAATTTCAGAGGTTTTCGACTGGTTTTGATATTCTAATAAACACATCTCTTCTGGATCCTGTGTATGGTGCGTCATTCGAATCATTGTCTAAAATAAAGTGTACGCTCATTATTGTACCGAACTTGTGAGGCACAAGTAGCTCGCTTAAATCGTAAATCCTTCTTTTATTTAAATCACCGTCTGCTCGTACATTTCCTCTCCGTTGAACGGGAGAGGTAAATTAACGACGATTTGCTTGTTGTTTTTTACCTCATCATCGAAGTTCTGCTCATGAACATTCTTCCTTGCTTCAACATCTGATGTATTCACTTCTTTCAAAGTTATCAACGCTTTCAAACGACAGAATTCGTGGAACGACCCATTCCGAAAACCCTCGACGTCTTTTAGTGTGGGTCTACCACGAATGATGTGTGGATTTGTAAGCGAGATCACCATATAATCCATTAATCTTTGCAAATTTTTCGTCTCAAAACATAACATTCGGACAATGGTACGTTGTTTTTCGAAGTGTTCACAGAGATTGAAAGCATCGTGTCGATTTTCATCCCCAGATTCTGCGCTACCATGACCCGGAACACGTGTTTACAAAACCATTCTTTCTGTCACGTTTTTTCGCACGTGAAGGTCAGAACCAAATTACCATAAGATCAGAGAGAGCACGTGTTTACAGTTTTACTTTTTGTTATGTCTGTTTTGCACTTACGATTTTATCGGCTTACTATGTCATATAAGCATAAAACGTAACCTGTTTTAACGAAAAAGATAAACTCTGATTTCTTACATGGAAGAAAAGCACTAACACGTGATAAACATTTCGCGTTATTCCAGTCATCCCCCCAAAAAAAACCATGAAAGTCGTCACGATTCTTATCCCCAGTTTCCACGGTCTTCGCTAGGAACGCGGGGCCTACAAACTAGGTCCCACAGACCAAAAAAAAAACGACTGCATTTTAAGAGTCTCGGTTTGCTCAAAGCACGCTCGACTAATAATTGGCGGGCGGAATCCATTAGATTCTCTTGGAGCTTCTACTGTAGATTGTCTTTCATTAGATAGCACTCTGTTGCAACTGGCAAGAATCCTCTTGGCACGATTTAGCAACCAAAATCTAGTACATAAATTCATAAACCAGTTGTTTGGAATTTATGTAATTTTTTTACGTTTAAACTGAATGTACACACAAGAGAAAGTTTCGTGTTTCCAAGTTCGCACTGTTACTTACAGCGAAAATTCGAATACTGTTGAAGCGCCATTAATTAAGTTGCCTGCATCGCAGACGCTCTAAACCTTCTGTACAAATTAATGGTTTAGACGAGTGCGTGGGGTGGCTGCAACACAGGCTACCATTAAGCGGCCACACCTTCTATTTAGCGAAACAAGCTATATCAGTAATGATCAAAATACCTTTAAGCTTGACCGCTATCTTCATTTTTTTTCTCTGTAGCAATACAAATCCTCGATTATGCTTGTGAATAGCCAACTAGTTTGCCTCCGCCTAGTTGGGTTCTTCTCGGTCCCACCAGCTTTTGTGCTATTAATATAGCAGACGTGAATAGAGAAAACGTTATTATTATTATCGTCATCATCGTTATTGCCGTCATCGTTATCGTTATTGTCATAGTTATCGTTCTCGTTATCGTCATCGTCAACTTCATCTTCATCGTAGTATATATGTTGTCGTATTATTATTATATATGATATACTAGTGTTATTGCGAGTAATTTTCTCTCTCAACATCCAAGTCCAAGCCATGGGCTTTGGGAGGCAAAGAGGGTTTCTACTTGATGGAGAGGACGCGCCTGAGAAGGTGGGCTGGAGAAAGGAGAGTTATTTTCTGGAGTTCATGCATCATGATGTTGTCAGGGATTTTGTTGATGTAGTTTTCCATGTCCTTCTTGATGGTGCCAAGGGCTCCCATAACCACCGAAACTGTGGTTGTTTTGAGCCCCCACATTCGCTTAACCTCGATTTCCAAGTCTTTGTATTAGTCAATCTTCTCCCTGGTTTTTGACTGAGGTGTTGGTGTCGAGGGGTATAGCCATGTCACTGAGAAGACAAGTTTGTCCTTCTTATTCTTTAACACAATGTCCGGCCTATTAGCTGCTATGGTCTTGTCAGTATGGATGGGCATGTCCCACAGAGTGGTAACGCTGTCCGTCTCGTTAGCAGTCTTGGATTCATGCTTATACCATCGTTCCTTCACCTCAATGCCAAACTCTTTGTTTGCGGAGTTCAGCTCAGACTTGAGTACCGGATCCTGCGGTAGTACTCTTTCATCTGAGAGTTGTGGATTCCGTCTCCGAGGTAATTATAGGTACCTTTCTGTTCTAGGTCCTGGAAGACAGTGTTGACCTCGAGCTCGATGTCACTGGAGTCGGCTAGTCGCCCTCTCTTGAAGGTGGCCTTGGTGCACTTGTCCAATCCGAACTCCATGCCTATGTCGGATCACTGATTAAAGGTTTGATGGCTCTCAGCAGGCCCGTTTGCTCGTAGTCATTTTTTTTTTGGTCTTTCCAAGGGGGTGCTATTTAGCAACTCTTGTTTCGGAGGGAGCTTAGAGGAGCAAGAGCAAGACAAAATACTAGAGGTGACAAAGAGTCTCTCCGATAGATGCCACTTTTGATTTCGGTAGGTCTGGATGTCATCATGCCCTTATGGTGGTTTAGGTGGAGGATCTTCTTCCACGAACTTCATGTTTTACTCTGCGCAATTTCCAGATCCGTTTCAACTCCTGCTTTAGGTCTTGATAGTTCTGAATATTCTATTTCTGTCTTCACTCGGATCTCAAATGGACAAGCTACATCAAAAATCAGGCACTTCCGTCCAATCTTATCCAATACCACAATGTCAGTCTTCTTGTGTTCAATCTTGTTGCCAGTCCGTATTTTGAAGTCCCTTTGCAGCTTGTTAATAGTGGATTCATACACTGGTTGTGGCTCATGGTTGTAATATTTTTCTACCCTGTCATAACCCAGCTTTCCACTTAGGTCCCAGTGAACCACCTGCGCCACCTCGTCTTGCCTCCAACATGGATATTGCATTCCGATACAATATGGCTAATTGATTCATCACTTTCTCCGCAAACCCTACGCTTTGCAGACACATTTTGCTTGTCAATTGTCCTCGTTATACTATTAGTTCTTAAAGTTTCGTCTTATGACTTGCTGCCATAATTATACCTCCCCCCCCCCCCCCGCCTCCGTCTTAAGTTTGCTCTTTTTCAGCGACTCCCACGTATTTTTATCTCTTCCTTCTGCTGTGTTCTTCCAAAACTACCCACGAAGTTTATTATTATTAGTAGTAGTATTATTATTATTGCTATTATTACTATTATCATTATTAGTATTATTGTTATAATAAGAGCTGTACAACAGTGTACATTTATACAGGAACCTCTCTTTGTGCAAGCAGTTCCGCCATTAAGTGTCCCTCTCAGACAAGTAAAAGCAGCTTTCTCCGCCATTTCCATGCACGTTTTCGTGCAAGGTACTTTCACTTTTACACGAGGCTGGGGTAATCATGTTACTGCTGCTATTCAATTTTCGGCAACACATGAGAGAACCGAAGATCTTTTGGTAGCCACGGCGATAATTCTGGTTACTCATCCCATATATGAACGGATTCAAGCAGCTGTTGATAAAAACCAGGAGGGAAAGGACGTGGTGTAGTTTGGAATCCAGACGCGTTATTCCAGCCATGGCCAACGCGAAGTTTGTCTGACTGGGCGCAAAACAAATGATCAGCATAAAACAGGCGAAGCCGATCATTCGCGTCATTTTCCCGCGCAATTTTGCCCTGCTTTCTGCTGAGGCTACATCAGATTTGCTGGTCTTGTACACCATATGGATGAACAAAACGAGCATAATGGAACTTGGAAGAACCATTTTGAAGAAGACTTGAATTATCCCCACTAATGCACGTTGTTTTCCCCAAAGCAATAGCCATCTGCAGGGTCGACTAGGTGGATAAGATGAAACGTATTCTATTTCGAAAAGAGTGGAACAACAGAGAATTAGTGACCATAGCCAAACAACCAAGATGTAAATGAGAGTTCGCTTCTTGTTGAAAGTGTCACTATACTTGAGTGGTCTGATTACAGCGTACCATCGCTCCGTCATTAAAGCCAAGCAGATGTACGCAGAGAACACTACAAGCTGGAACAGAAATGTTCGGCTCCAGATAACTCGGCAAAAAATGTCCCCCCAAAATGGATTACTTGGATAGGGGAACGCGTCACCAAGAACTAAAGCCGGGTTTGTGATCAAGGTTATGGCGGTCAGCACATCAGCTACCGCCAGAGAAAGGATCAAAATGTTATAGGATTTCCTTAGCAGCTTCTTGTCTTGAATGAACACTGAAATAACCAGTGTGTTTCCTATTAAGGCTATGGTTGCCAGAGATATGTTGATTGTTTGTGTGGCGGTTGTTAAACCTGTTGGTGAATAGCTTGTGGTTTTTGTCGATGAGGAAATAGTCCCATGATCAGAGATGTTTGAAATTTTCATCCTTGCCGAGACTTTAGGATTAAACGCTTTGATAGGATAAATTTCTGATAATCTAAAAAAAATAAATGAACAAGTGAATGACTGGAAAGGAGACTAGGCCATTAACTGTTCTTGCCGTCATTTTGTTACTACTGCTACTGCTGCTGCTGCTGCTGCTGCTGCTGCTGCTGCTGCTGCTGCTGCTGCTGCTGCTGCTACTGCTGCTGCCGCTACTAGTAGTAGTACTACTAGCACTACTACGACTACGACTACTACCACTACAACAGCTTCCACCAGAATCCGTCAGGGTTTTTTTTCTTTTCTTGTGCAAATTTGCTATCTATAATTTGTTATTTAAACTTTACTGGGATTACCAATTCTAAGAGAAAAAGAAAAAAACTAAGTGGATTCTGATCTTAGAAGACGTATCACTATCCAAGACTGAGCAACCATAGAAAAACGGTCACTATCTATAACTGTGAGATAAAATGACTTCATCGCCTAGAATGAATGAGGTCGTTTTCTCGGCATTGATCAAGAGCATCAACTAAATATTTTATGTTCAAGGCTTAGAGCATATGTACGGTAACAGCTGAACTTAACTACCAAGAGCAATCAGTTGATATTAAAACAAAAACATGCGCTTTACTGCAAAGTAGAACTGGATTCCAGTTCTTCAGTGACCGGGTAGAGAGAATCCACTTGATTTTGATGTGGTGTCTTTTTGCTATAAACAACCCTGATACATGTATAGAATTTTTGATTTAAACCTACCTACAAGGATGGGGTTGAGAGACAACCGCGAGGCAATAAGAAGTTTGCTCTTCAGTGAGCGTTTGCCGACTGCCGCGGTTGGCTTTACAGTCTGTGTCGATTCTGTTATTTCTCTATGTCAGCTCTGTCCTGGAAGGTACTATTATTTGCAGTGCAATGAAATGAATCACTAGCTAAGTGTCCTTTTGGATCATGCACATTTTCCTTTTAAAAGCTCAGTAAATGATTGAAATTCAACATCTGGCTGAATAGTTTTTTTATCCATTAAAGCTTCAGGGGACGATCATTAAATCTCCAGTAGTGTTTTTAAAAATGAGTGCACTATAGGCCATTTGCAAAATGACGTCATTTCACTACTACACTTGAGCATCATCCAGATTTTTGCTTTCTTGTGCAAATTTGAGCTTTTATCATTTAAACCTCTCTGGGATTACCAAAAAATATGGATTCTGGTCGTTGTATTAAAATGACCCCATCATGTAAATCGTTTATTGAAGTTTCATGTGTTAATCACCGCTATTGTCACTGTTCTTGTACGATGCGCTCAAAAACAATGGCAGGACACGATCGGCGAAAAATGAATAAAATCTTGACAAAGTTACAAAAAATGAACAATTCGAATGAATTGGAATTAAAGTGGATACAGTTTGGTCAGCTCAGAAAGAAAGATATATTTTCAGCAGCTTGGGAGGAAAAGAATTTAAGAGATTAAACTGACTAGATCAATTATCGAAATGTTCAATATTCAGGCGAAATGACAATTTTAAAACAGCGCATATGTTTCCGAAATCTTAAAATCAATATACTTTTTATCTTAATAGTCGGAATCGCGTTAAATTTAAGTGTCCATCAAAACTCAGATTTGTTTTCTTTTTATGTATGACACAACTAATTGGCGTGAATTACTATGCAGTTAAATGTTCAATGAGCTTTGAGGATCTAAAATATGACGCTTTTTCTCGAATCTGGGGTAGCCCATAAATTTCACCTCCGACTGTCGGTAATCATCGCCTTGTACTGCAAAGTGCTATCACGTAGAATGTATTACTCTTCTCAAGTAATTAGCGCATTTCTTTCACGTAAAAAATTAATAGCCCCATGAAAAGATTTGGGATAGCTTCAGACATGAATTCTGAAATCAGAATCGGCTGGGCATGAAGTATTGCTTTTCTTTTCCACATGCTTGTTTAACTAAGTACTGCAGTCGGCGCATTTCTTCAGTACTTATCACTTGATGTGACTCCAGTTGAGATTCATTAAATAAGGGCCTACTATTTTTCACTCATTGTAGGAAGTCCTCTCCTCGTTCAAAATTACAGGATAAATGTCTTTCTTAAAGAAATGCATTAGCTGTGTGACAAAGGAAAAAATAACCTTTTACGACTCTTTTGACTGCTGTGCTTTCACTTTGTGCCGAATGTTGTTAAGTGGTAGGTATATAAAAATGAAATCATTGTCGGCCTCAAATATCTGAAGCAAAATATCTAAAACAAAACAGAAATCCTAAATAATAAATCAATAAAGAAAAAAAAGGGCACATTAGAATACAGTAGAAATTGTTATCGAAAACAATTTATAGAGGGGAGTGAGTTATGCAAATCCGCTGATCCGTTACATTTATTAACCAAATCCGCCGTTAAACTCTTGCCCTGAATCCGAAATCCGGACAAAAATATTTTTTATTACATGCAAAGTCTAAATCCTCTGCATTTGCAGTATCCGGAAATCCGTTAAAATCTCGCTTTGAATCCGAAATCCGAGCAAAAATATTCAATATTCCGCCGATCCGTTGGCTTATTCGCCCCGCTCTTTATAAAATTACTCAGAAAGAAAGGCCCGATGACAAACGAGCCAGTTTGTGACTGGGGTAAAAAGGATAAAATAGTTATCCACAATACAACAGTTTTAATTTCCCTTCCAAAAAGAAATAAAACTTCACTGTCTTTATAGAGAGCAGATCATCACAGTTAAAGACGCAACTCATGCAGTTCCGACAGAAAAGTAAGTATGCAAAATTCAGGATAACCGGAATTCAGTTGGTTCGTATTAGGACGCACCCTGGGAACCCTTGGTTAAATTGGTGGCTTGGTTACGAAGCTGTTGACAAATCTCACTTTGAAAAGATGGCGGCAGATGTTAGTGTGGTACAGATCGCATAGTGTTCTCTTTGTATAACGCGTTTCGAACATTGGAGAAGGCAAGATAAACTTCAGGTTCAGATATGTCGGATCGGTGGGAAAATTTGCGAGATAGCTTTAAAAAGAAAGATATCGATTTGGACGCCGAATTTGAAAAGTTTCTAAATGAGGTAAGCAAACTTTTATACATGTAAGCTTGACGTCAATTAAAAGGCGTAAGTTTATTTAAGCTTAATATTTCATGGAAGAATTAAACTTGAAATAAACCTGTTTTCCAAAGTTCTATGATCTGTCAGACTTGTAGTTTCTCATCTTATCTTTATATTGTGCACCAGTCATGTGAAACCACTGGAACCCCCCCCCCCCCCCACCCCTCCCTCGGGGATGACCGGGCTAATGCGGGGCCTTTCACTTAAAAGGCACTCCATTTTTGCTCCCCAGAAAGCGGGGGATACGCTAGAAATCATAGTCTTCACCTCCCTGACTGGGGAATAAGCAGGGCAGTCACTTAGTAATTTTGCATACATTTTCATTGCTCCTTGCAGGTAAGAAAATACAAATGTATGCTTTGAAAGGTGTGTTTGATGCGGCTAACATAAGACATAAACTGTACCATTAATACGAGCATATAAGGAGTCTCTTAGCTGTGTTGCAACTTATTTAAGCTGGAACTCATTTTTTGCACCATTTATACGAGAAGTGTCTTAAGACGTGTCTTATTTTTCCGCGCATAAGTGGCCCAGTTTTTTTGATAACTTATGGCATAGCTGTATCATGGAAAAGAGAAGAAAGATACTTTGTCTTGTAATGTTTGGTTAATTCTCTAAAAACTTCAGGAGACTGTAAAACATGATTTGTAATTTTTTGTTGTCTTTTGTGACCTCAAGTTGTAAAGTCTTCAAACAGTCTTCACTTTCGTTCTCTATCAAGGGTTTGCAAGTGCTGCAATAGCTGTTCCGAAATCAGTGTGTTATTTCATGGCTATCTGCCATCATATTATTTTGTCATCCCTTGTTACACCTGGCCATATCAAGATTTGTAGACAGTTTTTAGAAAAGGAACCGAGTGTGTGGGACATATGGGGTCCTACAAAGTGTCAATTGAATAAAAGCAAGGTCTGACGTAGACAAATGCTTAAAAATTACATGGTGATTTCCCGAAAGTCTCTGTGCATTTTGATGATCCTTCTACAATATACAGTACCACTCAAAATTAAATTGACAGTTTCAATTGGAAGTGATAAGCAAGGAGATAATTGAGAAGATATGCACTGCAAAAGCCATTTGCACAGGGTCTACTGCAGAATTATTCTTTAAAACAGCAAACAGAGTGCAATCTATTTGATGAATTTGTTCCTCGAGAGATTAGTCAAGGGACATGCTCATTATTTATATTTCTTGACTCGAAACTTTGGACTCAAAATTCAATACTCAATCCTCGAAAGTTTGAGAATCAAGAGTCAAGTCTCGAGGATTGGAGACCCAAGTGCTTGTGAACTTACTTTTTAGCAGTACTGAATTTATGTATCCCAATGCTAGAGACACTGCATGCAGCTGAAATCTTTATATTCCCCTCAATTTAAACTAATCTATGTTGTTTTTCAATTCATTCTCTCAGTCCATGTCAGATGAATCATCAATGGGCTCTCCACGGATAAAGACTCCTGAGTTGAAGACAAAGCCAGTTCGAGGTCAAATGCCTTGGTGGGCTGAGGAAGATGATGAGGATGACAATGATAAAAGAGAAGCTACCCGTCAGAGCTGGCTGAAACCAAAGAAGCCAGAGGCCAAAGAACGAGAAGAACTCAAACATCAAGATCAAGATGCAGTAGACAATGTAAAAAGATTGTGCAGTGAACGTTTCTTTAAAAATGGTCACTAGTAATCACCCTATATGGGTGAAAGTCTTACAGAAACATGAACCTCATTCATTGTTGATTTAGCACACACCCCTGTGATCTGAACCACAAATAGGGTGTCAAAAGTTCTTGGAAAATGCCAGTGTTTATTTCCACTTTTTAGAGCACAGTAAAGATCATTTTTCTTGCATGCATTGCTGGGGGGAGGGGAGTACTCAACAAAGTTTTTTATAGGGAGGCTCTGCCTTGAGGTCCAACCCCTTACCCTTTTACATTATACAGTGTATACCATTTTTGACAGAAAAGGTACCCCTTCTGTTTATAAAATAACTAAGATAGTACGCACACTCTGATTGGCTGAGAGGAGTGTTTGCATGAGAGTATGTAAACATGGTTTTGACATCAAGATGTTTTGTTTTTCGCGCGCTAATCGCGCAAGCACGAATTTGAAAAAGTTTTCGAGTTCAAAACTCGACAAGTTTACTCTATTTACCCATTCCTTCGTCGGCTGAAACTTGGAAAATCGTTACAAAGAAGGTGTGTCAATTTTTTTTCCCTTAAGCTGACATTCTAAGCGAGAAAAACCCGTATTTTGGAAAGCATCTTTTTTGCAAAACAAAGACTGATTATGCATACCAGCTTCGTGTACAAGACTTTGCGACTGGTAAGAATTTCTCTTTTAATCAATGCTTTAAACAAAGGAGTTTTGTTTTTTTTTTCTGGGGAACGTTATTTTATAAAAGCAATAGAAAACTTTTTTCCTGTTTTTGCATATCCTGATACAAACACTCGAGGGGTTGGGAGAATTCTGCATAACTGTCTCGAATTCTCCCAACCCCTCTCGTGTTTATATCAGGCTATGCAAACACGGAAAGCATTTTCTTTTGCTTAAGTGTATACCATTTTTGACAGAAAAGGTACCCCTTCTGTATAACTTCTATTGGCAAATGGAACCCCTTTGACATACCTAGTTTGAAACTATGCATCCATTTTAAATCATGTTGTAAATGCACTGTCTTTAAAATGTGAATAAATCACAAAAGCAGAATGTTTTCTCAACATTTTTGCAACCATAGAATGTGTAGACCTGTTAAACCTATTGGGTCTTTTTACAGACCAAAATGACAGATTTCTTTATCCTTTCATTATACTTCAACTACAGTTACCATAGTGAAATGCCTACCCTTTCACTGAAGCCTAAAAAAGGTACCCCTTTCAGGTGGACCCTCCCTGTATAGATCATTGTAGTGAGTAACCAATCCCCCCCACCCCACTCCCGGATGCATTGGTTAAGAATAATACATGTAATTACTGGTTTACCGTCCCAACCCCTAGTAGAGACAGTAGCATTCCATACATTTACACTAAGCTATCTCATCTCTGTGGTATCCAGAAGTGTTTTAACATTAAAGATGTAATTCAATCTTCCTAGGCTGTAACTCCAATTGTTCCTACAGCAGTTCCACACTCTGCCAAGGGCTCACTAACAGCTCTTTCTGCTGGGAGTCATTTTGATAGTTCAGCTTTGTCAATCAGTAGAGACAGTCTTGAGGAAGGTAAGTCATTACTTTTCAAACTTTCAAATACTTTACATGAATACCAAAAAATTGATTGTGTTTGTTTGTGAAGAATGGATGAAATGCTCTCCTTAATTCTTTATGTTATTACCATATTTACCAGTGTTTAAATGTGCACTCATATATTGTATGAATCCTGACTGCAGGTCTTGCCAAGTTTACAGAAAAGACAAAACTGCCTCCTGAAGAGATTCTTAAAAGGTTTGAAGCTTTCTTACACATTGTATTTAAGCTGCGATTTTAGATGAATATTGTTCAAGTTTTCAAACGACCACCTCGGGTGCCAGAGACTTTTCATGCAGGGTTTCTGAAAAAAAACCTCTGGTACTGATCCTATATATCAAGGGACTGGCCCTCCAAGCCTTTAAATTTCTTGACAGTGTAAAAATATCCAAGTATAAAACTAGTTCATTTCAAATTGGGAAGGTTGCAAAATTAAGTATCTTCAGTTGTGAGTTTTTGTCAAAGAATCCCTCCATTTGGTTTTTCACAGCAATGTCTTGAAAGTTTCACACAAGTTATACACTGCGTTAAAAATCATTTATATTCATGTCCACAAACTTCCACCACAAAAACGAAAATGATGCATTACATGTCGCTCATTAATATTTATACCGTCATCTGATAGGCTTGGATCCGAGGACTTTGAGGATACCTTTACACATAGTGGTATGTATTGCTTTGCTTCACATCTTATACACTGTAGGTACTTTGTACAAGAAGTGTATGTCAAACTGAATTGTTAATATTTAATTACCACTGTTACATTTTTTTTTGCGAAAACTGTTCTGAATCTCAATATTTCCCCTTTTTTTTGTTTTTGTTTTTTATTCGACTTTTCTGCTTACCACCAATCTTTAATTTTGATTTGTTTCGTAATCAGACGAGACTAAAACTGGAACAAGTGCTAGTCCCTCTCCTCCAGTCCCCCAATCTTTTGCCACCATCAAACCTGCCAGTATGGGACTGGAAACAATGAATGAACTGGCTGATAAAGAGAAATTCTTTTACAATGTTGAGGATGGGTCATCACCTGTTGACTATCAGAAAAAACTTGGAGAAATGTCAACTTCAGGGTCAGTTACACAAGAAAGGTAGGACATGTAATGTTCTGTCTGTACTCATCTTGTGGAGATGGTATACATGTACAATCTAGCTGTATTATGTTAGTTTAAAAAATTTATACTAATTCTGTATACATAATGAGTTGAATAAGGGCCTTGACAGTAGACTTAGACAGATTAGTGAAATCAATCACTTTCGTCTTAAGCAGGTTCAGTGTTTGAAGGCCTCAGCGGCACAACCCTACCCAAACTTCCTATATGGAGCCATCTATGTCACACTGTTTGCTGTCTTTTTAAAAAGCCAAAACTTTTTTCGCATTGATTGAATTCCAAAAAATAATTGTCCAGTTTTATTATTCAAGTTTTAATGCTATGCCAAAAGAAATTATTATGTTTAGAGTGTCCTGATGAAATTTGTTTGATGTCTACTTCATAACCCTACAGGGGCATTTAAGTGGCCCCCTCCCCCTGTGACAATTACAGTATTTCACATGTAGTGGTTTCCTCATCTTGAAGGTCAGCTCCTTCCTTTGGCCTCAAAATTGCCTGGAATTTCAAAGAAACGAAGAAAGTAAACAAAGACCTTTGGTTTTTGTAGATGGTGATAAAAAAAGAGTAACATGGGATTGCCTATAACTTTCCCACATTTCAGTTGCATTGATGCTTTTTTTTCATCTGACACTGTTTATGACATGGAATGCACATTCATGTACAATGTAGACTGTGATAGTAATGCACAAGGTCAGAAGGTCATATTTGTATTTTTTGAAATTAATAAGTGAATTTTGTTTTTTAATCTTATCGACCATAAAAATGACATCAAAATTTGAAACATAAGTTTATGCATTATTATTAGTCATCTAGGCTTATAATTTATAGCCTAATTTATAGTCTTTTAATTACATGTTTATATATTAATTATTAACTTTTTTCTTTCTTTTTTTCTTTTTGGAGGGTATGTCTTAGCATGGGAATTTGGTTTCCCCCTACTGCCGTCCTGTTAACCATTTTTGCATTTTTGTTTGATTGTATATATTAGTATTAGTTCATTTGTATCAGTTATGTATGGTTACGAACTGTGATTAAAGATTAAAGATTAAAGATGAAACCACTCACCGGCAACATATTGTCAACAAGGGTACAGACTATGGAAAATTGTTGTCGATTTGTTATGTACATGTTGAAATGTATGTTTCTTTATCAGGAGAGAAGATGACAAGTTACAAGCCACAGGAGCCGAGCTTGGGGATTCAATTTTCAATATGACCGGTTAGAACAAGGTTTTCGTATTCGCACACGATACATTATTTTACAGCATCAATTCCTTTGTCCTAGCCCGGGGTCATCTCTAACTCTCCTCCAAAGAGAGTTGTCTGTCTTATTAAATTTAAATTTTAACGAAAAGCAAGTAAATGAGGGTTGGACTCACCAACAAACCACGCAGTGAGTAGCTAAGGATATTATGGGAGCCAGTCGAAACGCGCAAAAATTTGCTATCTACTGTTTTGGTAAAATAGTAACATTCATTATTGCCTTCCCATAACCTAATGAAAGAACAAAAGGTTAGGAAAACCAACCGACAGGAGATAGATTAGCCAGCTAGTATTTACAAGGGTGGACGAAAGTGTTGAAACTCCTGACTACAGAGAGAGAAATTAAGTTATAACCTCCTGTTTGCGGCATCTTTGTGTCTCGACAATCTGATTGGCTGCCGGTGGTTTGAGTTAAAATACACGTCTGTAAACAGCTGGTAACCGCCTTGTGATAGAGCGTTGTCACCGACGTAAGCATTTCTTTCGCAGACAAAACCAGGCACTTCATGTTCCAGAAAACTTACGGTGTAAACCAGCCCAAACAACCCCCTTTTTTTTTTTTTTCTTTCCTTTTGGGTATGATTTTTATTCTAAGAAACTACAGAGATTTTGCATTTTTAAATGCTTTTAAAATTTGTGTTCACTTTGTGTAGGAACAGCCGGTAAAATGAACAGAACAGCCGTTGATGATGCTGTAGAAGGTAACGAAGAACAAGCTGAAGAATACAGTGATAATTTTGAAGATGAGAAAAATCCTGAAGCAGAACCGCTCGAAACTGAAGATCCGCCAAGGCCTTCAGCTCCTGTACGTAATGTATAACGTAGACGAATTTCGTTTTTAAACAAATACTGTCTGCGTGCACTCTAAACAGAGTGCGTCATAGGCTCAGTGCTCAGTTGCTTAACCTCAATCGGTAGAGCGATGGACTGTAGTCGGGTACCTCGCGCGTTTGTTCCCCTTAACCAGACCAACACCCAGGGTCTCAAAATAACTGAGAAATGAAGGTGCAGTCAAACCCCGTTAACACGAACACTGAAGGGGGCCATAGAAAGAGTCCGTATTGATTAACGGGGTGTACGTATTAAGCGGGTCATGTTATTTAAGTCAAAATGACACCTTTTATTAGTACAAAATATAAAGGAATTATAAGAGGACATTAACATGGTCAAATTATATGTTTCTAACCCTTACAAAGCCGTTATTTCGTGGACTAAATGTTACTTAATATATTATTTTATCACAACTGTTTCCTGCATAATTTATGTAATGCCAAAATATTGACATCTACAATTCACCCTATCCAATGTACTGTAGTACTGTATGCATGGGAACATCGAAATACTGTCCACTGAAGGTTTTTTTTTACCTTCAAGAAGGAAAGTTCTGTCATAGCACACACTTGATAAGGAATATCCACATTAGCGTGGTTGACTTTCTATGAGAATCTGTTGATTGGGCAAGAAAAAAGTGGCTGTTGTCCGTTGTTCGTATTAAGCGGGTCCAGGTGATCTGTGACGTCATTGCGGGGGCCTGGGAAAAGAAATTTTAATGCCGTATCCCATAAACCAACGCGCGCACCAATTCAATTCAATTCAATCTGTTCCCGTCAGCTTTGGTTTATGGGATACGGCATTAAAATTTCTTTCCCCAGGCCCCCGCAGTGACGTCACAGATCACCTGGGTTGAATTTAGAGAAAATGTGAGGGCCTTTCCCCAGGGACAAAGAAAAGTGTCCGTATTAAGCGGGGTTCGACTGTACTTCCTTTGCCCTACAAACAGCTCGACCGCGTGGCTCGGATGACCACCTAAAATGGCGGTACCGTCTCCATTAGGAGACGTCGAAAGTAGTGTCCTCAATTAGTACTGTCGCGGTAAATACATTGACACTTTCATTGACCTTTTGAAATCCTTTCGTCGTTAGGTTTTGATAGTTATTGTAAATGTTACAGGTCGAAATTTAAACCCGAGTTGATTCTCATTTTCCTTTGTCTCCTAGCCCTAAGTCACGAAATTGAGATTCAACTAGGTTAAAAAATTTTAGCCTTAATATAATTGTGACCTGTAACATAAATACGATTATACTTGTTTCTCGAAGTTGCGCGGAATATAAGGCTACGGAAGTTTTGGTTAAAAGCTAGGTATGATATTGATAGCGGTAACTTGTATTTTACGTTTAAATTATCCTCCGGTCAGACAATTTCCATGCAATGATTTTTTATTCCAATGGTTTGTTTTTGCCTCTCGTTGTGGTAGATCTGAAAAGAAGGAAATAAGGTTCTAACTTCATGAGAAAATAAGCTCCTTGTGTGTTTTTTCCTTTCACTTTTTACTACGTTTCGCTTTTACGTTTTATACCAGGAACCTCCAGAAGCAGCCAAACCGAGCTTGTTATCAAAAGGTTTGTACACAAATTAATACTAACTTTTTATGCGTGGTAGTTGGGTAGTAGCCTCCCACACAGGCGCGTTTTTATGGAGCTCGTCTTTCATCCTTCCTCTAAAGACGTCTACGTGGGAGGCAAGTTGAGTCGTTGATCAAAGGAGAAGAAAAAGAGAGGCAGAACAGACCATTTTACCGTTGTAGTCTTAGGCGTAGGCCAAACGTCGAACTTTTCAGGAGACGGACCAATAGTGTCGATTTTCTGAGTGCAACTGGCACACATAGTCGTTCTCTGTGAATCGACACTTTCACCTATTAGTATAATTACATTGATGATTGTCGAAAATAGAGCGCTGTGATTGGCTAGGAGCTTCGCTTTATCCCGCTATAATCACCGCGCGGTGATTATAGCATTGAAGGCTAGCAGTTTTCAAAATGGCAGCCACATTTTTTGATGTTTTGGGGTCGGAAATTGATCAATAATTTTATTTTCTCGAATAATCATCAATGTAATTATACTAAAACAATTAGCCGCCTCAGGCGACGTGAATATTGGCGAATAGTCACCTCGACTTCGTCTCGGTGACTATTCGCCGATATTCACGTCACCTTCGGTGTTAAATGAACCCTGCAGTACGCAGTCGAAACGTGGCGATCAATATCTAAGTCACTATCGTAAAACGAACGATAAACGAAACCTTTTATACACATAAATCACGATGAACAACGTCTTTCATGACATTACGTTAAGTTTTCTAACTTGCGTGCTGACGTCCGAGTTTACAGTTCACACAAAACTAATTTTAAGAGGAAACGTACTGTTTTCCTGCCATCCACAGCATTACATTTACACATGGCATTAATTATTAAAATCCAACTAATGGTCTATTGTCAATGCTGCGTTCTGATTGGTTGAGCTACTACTAAGCTCTATGTTATAGCTCACTAGTAGCGAAAAGCGCCGGCTTTGAAAACCAAAACAATTGGCGGCTGAATCGGTTTTGTCAGCTAAAGTTGTTTTGTCTCGATATTTTTGACCAACCTTCGACCTCATGGGCTATTGACTCAGAGCCCATTCAGGCTCGAGGATTAATTGTTAATTAGCCCCCTTCCGAAGAATTTTGACTCTAAAAAAAGAACGTTTTGACATTATACTTATATTTTAAAACCAGTTTCTCTGATGGAGTCGCTAGATTCTACTTTGGAAACCAAGAGACCTGCAGCAGCCCTCAGTCTTCTTTCCCAACTGAAAAAACAACAACAAGTTGTGGCTTCTCCTGACGGTAAGAAATCTACTTGTATATCGTTTCTCTTGTAAAGTCAAATTACACTTGTAAAAGTTTTTGGAAATATAAAAATTTGATTGTAAATTTCTCGTCCTTAAAACGTGCGCGTCAAACGTTAAAGGTTTCAAGGCGTCTTATTTCATGCAACTTGCCGGGGGTGGGGTAATTTTGTCTCGGGGGCGTTTTGGCGCTCATTTATAAACGATATACACCGTGCAAGACTGTGTGTGTTTGCATTTTCGTGCGTTTTTAGCCACCGCGGAGGAAGTAAGCCCGGAGGGAAAAGTACCTTCGATGTTAAGAACAGGAACTGAGTATGAGGCAAGTGGGAGTACAAGAGATATTCACGAGCTTCAAGCTGCACTTCAAGCCGCTCAACTTACTGCAACCGGTACAGGTTCGAGATACTCAGGTAAAACTAATTTTGTAATGAAAGCTTTAATATAACTGGAATATTTTCCTCAACAGGTTGCGTTTTCATTGACAACTTTTAAGTCATATGGCATCTGACAATAAACTGTCTCCCGCCGATATTCTCTAATCAGTCCGTTAGAGCGATTTTCGTATGACCTTGAAAAAAGGTTTCGGTAAGTGTTCGTTCTTTGTTTCATCAGCCAATGGATGAAAAGATCAAAACATGGCCTCTTCGTTTTCCCGCCAAAGAAACCCTAATATGGAGAAGGCATTGTTCGATTGACCAATCGTGTTGCAGTATGACGTCAAAGCAATTTCTAGAAAGTTCTTGGGGCATAAAGTTTGTTTACCCGAGCGTTCGCTTAGCCAACCAAAAGCCAGGTGCGTTTGTATCCGTTCGATAAACCAATCAAATCGCTCTATTTCCGTTCGTTTGTTGTTTCTGTTTTGTTCGCGCGTTTTCATTTCAAGGTCATACGAAAATCGCTCTATTTGTTGGAGTATAATTGTTACCCGCAAACTTGACCGCTGATCCGCCGTCGCACATGAACAAGGAGTCGATGAAAATTCGAGTCTCTTTCAATTTGGATTAACTAATTTCTTTGTTGTTCTTTGAAACTTTGGGATTTTTGGAAAACAACATTTTACCAATTTTTCTGAGGACCAGAGCCTCTGAAAATGTTGAAAGTGTTGACACTGATACTATCAAATTTTCCTGTTCTGTTTAAGAAGAACTTTTCTCACATTCATGCTAAGTCTTGAAATTCCTTCTCTAGGCAATTTGGAATTTCCGCCCACTTCCAGTGTCATTCAAGGTGTTGATCAGTCAAAAGAAGAACAGATTGTCATCGAGAAAAACGATCAAGGAGAAACTCGAGCGCGTGGATTCGACCTTCAACCAGTTGTTGTGACGGATGATTGGCAGGCCAGTGGTGCTGCCATGACAACACAGGGAAAGAACACAAGTTCGTTTATCTCTGTGGGTAATGACAGAGGATTTGGGTTAAAGCCCGTGAAGTACAACTCAGGATTTAAGGAATCAGCACAGGGTATAATCCAAGACCTGGGCTCAAGTGTTATGTCCTCTGTTGATGACGCTTACATGAAAGTTGACACACTGGAACCACGTGGCCTTGACCTGACATCTGCTGTAACCTCAGGAGGCCGGGGGTTTGACCTACAGCCTGCAGAGGATTTTCGTGGGTTCAGTCTCCAGCCGGCTACTGGAGCAAGAGGATTAGACCTTCAACCCGCTGTTGATGCACCGCCAGACAGTGTGGAAGGTGGACGAGGAGTTGACCTGCAGACAGCCGCGGAAGATGAACGTGGGTTCAGTCTGCAACCTGTTGTTAACTTGTTAGAGAGCGAGTTGAAGGAAGATGAAGAGGATGAAGATGAAGAAGATACCCCTCCGCCAGAAAGTTTACAAAGCATCAAGAATATAGCGCGCGCTAGAAGAAGCGCGGGGAAAGATGGTCTCAAGAAAAGTACTGAGGCTAAAGTTACAGCGAAGAGAACATCAAAGGCTGACAAAGAGAGATCAGGAAGAACGAGCTCAACAAAAGAGAAACCGGCGCAAAAGAAAGGAAAAGGAAAGTTGGGGAGTACCTCGGTGGAAAAAAGTCATCTGTTTAAACCTTCGCCTTCGTCAGCTCCCTCTTGGTCACCCACACCTACGCTACGAAGCACGAAAACAAAGGTGCGTTAGTTAGAAAAGCAAAAGCGCTTAAAATGGCTCGTGCAAAGTCCTGCTAGTGTTATTTATTGTTACCTTTTTGCACCTTATAGCGAAACAACACAATACTCTATCATAATTTAAACATGGATTGTTGCAGTTGAACAGTTTGGAGGGGTTTATGATTATATACATATTCAAAAACAAAATAATTTTAATCTGATATATATCTTCCCAAAATCTCTTATTTAAATAGTGAAATTTTCATCGCCTAGATTCAAAAATTACAAACTGGATAATAATTCTGGTAAATCACCTTACCGTTAGTCTATTTACTTTCGGTTTTGTTTTTGTTTTTGTTTTTGTTTTTTTGCTTCTTTCAGACAAATAAATCGCTTGGAGCAAGTAAAAAGCTTCATCTTGAATCAAAAACGATAGAATCCAGCCCGTCCGCCAAACAACTCGCCGCGTCTGTAGAATCCTTCGCAAACTATTTAAAACATTTTGTCCGTCCCGATAGCGAAAACACAGAGCCACCACCGGCAAGATGGTCTAGGGACGAGCCTGCTAAATCGATTTCCCGAACATCGTTCCGAATGGCTTCCGATGAACACCGACTTTCCCGCGAGAAGGCCCTGCAAGCGGAGGTGGAGAACTGGCAGCTGGCATGGAAGGACGAGAAGAAAAGAAACGATAAGCTAATCGCGGAAATGGCGTCACGTGAAAAGGAATGGTCAAGACGAGACGAAAGGAGCCGTTTGGAGTATGAAAGTCAGATACATGAACTGAAACAAGAACTGTTTGTAATGCAGTCCAAGCTGAACGAGACTGAGAAGGACGCTGATGTAAGAAAGAAGATAGCGGCTGGAGGAAATCTTGAGGTTTGAGGCTAGCTTTCAAATAATATTTTTAAAAAAACTACCCGATTCAATGTTCTCGGTGGCTTGAGGTCCATATCATATTATTTAGAGATATTACATGGCCACGCGGAGATACAAAATTTCTCTTCGAGTGTTTGGACACGAGAAGAGAAATTTCGTGTCTCCAAACGGCCACGTAATGTTCTATTTATGGTTAACAAACCAATGAAATGGCAAGCCATTTCAATGTAACATTTTTTTCTACTGCGGAAGGCCCGGTTTATGTAGCCACAGTAACGGTGATCGTTTCACATGTGAAGATATCATGTTTTCGTGCGAAAGCTCACCTGTTTATATGTGTATTTCATTAGTGATTACTTTTTACTGACCTGAGAAGAAAAGAGAAATACTAATTTTAAGAAAAGGTCGCTTAAATTTTAGAAAGAATATCCGTTCTTCTGACGGTTTGTCCTGCAATTCACTTATTCGCAAATCAGAATAAGAAAAAAAATGAAGAAATCCAAAATGCGCTCACTCACGATAAGCTTCGTCATAATTTTTCGACAGTAACTTTTGAATTGCATGAATCTCAGTTGTAAATGCCTTATCATTTTTTTCTCTCTTCTCAGATTGCATCAGAAGAAGAGCTGAAGAGGCTGGAGAAAGAGGTCCGCGAGCAGGAACAACTTCTAACAGGATATCAACAGGAAAATGAGCGGCTCTATAAAGAACTCAAACAAATGCAGGCAAAGGAAAAAGCCAACGAGGCGAGAATGTTCAGCGAAAACCAGAAGCTAGGTAATAATGTTAGATTTGCCCCGCTTTTAAACACTCACTTGTGGGATGGTTTGGATACTCGCTATACCGATTAAAAAGAACAAAAATGACCTTATGAAAAAAGTTCTTAAGTAGGTTTTGGCATGTTAAAAAACCTCCTGTTTGATTTGGGCAACATCACACAGACGTATATATCTACAAAAAACATAACGCAAATATGGACAGATCCGGAGGTCAACTGAAAGTCACGCTGTCTTCGCGTAAAGGACTTGTGTCACGAATTTCTAGTATTACTATAAAACCCTAAAACGCACTTTAGTCTGAGAAAACTGTTTCCGTATTCAAACTTACTCAACTAATTTGCCTCTATAGTAATGGCTCAGTCAATTCCAAACGTGCCTATCCCCGGGCATTTGTCGGGCATTTGTCATTTTGCTTTAGGAAAGCTGCAAATGTCCCACGGTGGGGCTTTAAAAAGTGTGCAAATGCCCCACCCCGGGACAACTCCAAAATTTCATTTGCCAGTAAATAAGCTGCAAATACCATATTTATGGGAAATCTGTACTAATCTGATCAAAACGCGTGAGGCACCCATCGCAAATCGCTCCTACAATACTCGTCACAAATCTTGAAACACTTGTGCGATTTTCCCCTCCCCAATGTTGATTTGGGATTGGCAGTCATCTGAGTGCTCGAAAATACGCGTGGCTCAACATTGGGGAAGGAGAGGGGTGCATTTGATTGAGAACAAAGGTGTGAAGAGTGAATGTAGGAAATTCGGAGAAAATTCAAGACAAATGCCTTCTGTTTCAACGATTTGTGACGAGTATTGTATTTAGTCGGAGGAGAGGAAATAACGACAGGTTCAGATCAAGGTGATTTTTTTGGACCGTCCATGGAATATACGTGTTCATAAAGTAAAAATTAAAAAGAAAAACTGTATGATGAACTATTTTTCGCTTATAAGAGAATGATAGATGGAAGTAAGGCATTTAAAATACATCATTATATATGTAAAAAATAGAGTGCATAATTCAGACAGTCTGAAGTAGTGTTTTAAAACCATTTTCTGTTGTCGGAGCAGATCATTCCACGGCATGAGTTCTTAATGCTTCTTGGCTGGGAAAGTGAAAAAACACAGCCGACATGATATTTTATACTAAGCAGGGAGACAGGCCGATAATTTTTACACGGAAAGATGAACTCGGTTTGGTGCGAGAAGGAGTTGTCGGTGAAAGGGAGAATCCGATGATGAATGTGGGGTGACGGGTATTGAGTTTCTCCCATCCAATACCCGAGACGAGTAATGGCTAAAATCCGTTCTCCTTGTAGAAAATATCTTAGTTGTCTTCTTTTCCCGCAAGAGGACTAATTAAATTAGTAGGATCTTATGTAAATATTGCCGAGGTTGTTGACATTATTTGCTGCGGCTTGAGTGTAACACGATTCACCATGGTGTTCGGGAAATTCTTTGCCTTTTTAGCCCTTAAAAACAAAAGCTACTGCATCTACAAGTGTTTGAAATGATAGAAAAGATCATAGATCATACACATAAGGGAAAGTTTTCTTCATGAACAAATTCAATAATGCTATTTGAAGCGGTTCACCGCGGTGAACCGATAGTTCTAAAAAAGTCTATGGTTCTTTAATTACTTTACGGTAGGACACAGTGGTGAATCGCTGAGATTTTGCGCTTAAAAGATAGATTGCTCGTTCAAACGAATGATCTCGTTTAATAATGTATTTCTGTAAATAGTTAGCTCATTTTTGTAGATAGAACCTTTAAGATAATAGAAAAAGAAGGAAAGGGTTCCGTTTTTATCTGACACCTCTGTGTAGTTATTTGAGATAAGGACTAATTTGCGATATTGTCTATATACCATTCTCCCCCTGAAGCTCGCAGAAATAACATGTCACCATAAATACCCAATTAGTTTTGCGTGATAAAATGACTTCAAGAACTTCTTTCTGCTATTTAGAAATCACCAAACATCGTCTCTATTGCCATATGTTTGAGTCATTTTTCTTTCCCTTCGGTCTCGAAATATGCATCCCTTGATCCAATCCCGATGTACTAATAGGCACAGCCTTTTCACTGAAGTGGTTTTGGAGAAATATACCTTTAAATCGTCCATACTCAAAACTATATATACCTGCTATATAATAATTAGTCCGGCGTAACAACGAGAACAGTGAACACAAGAATACTCATTGCATCGTTAACACTGGAGGCGGCAATGGTTACCCTTCATACGTTCCGTTACCCGTCGACGCCCTACTGACGCAAAGACAATACTCGTCACAAATCTTGAAACACTTGTGCGATTTTCCCCTCCCCAATGTTGATTTGGGATTGGCAGTCATCTGAGTGCTCGAAAATACGCGTGGCTCAACATTGGGGAAGGAGAGGGGTGCATTTGATTGAGAACAAAGGTGTGAAGAGTGAATGTAGGAAATTCGGAGAAAATTCAAGACAAATGCCTTCTGTTTCAACGATTTGTGACGAGTATTGTAGCTGCTAGTTATAGGTATTGCAAAAAAGATCTCATCCATCTGATTAATGTCAATGACAGAACTACAAACTAGAATTTTAATAATACCTTTTTTTCGAAGGTATTTTGTACAGTGAATGATGGAGAAACAACCGATGAGCTTAACATGAGTATAGTTTTTCATTACGATGGAACCGTTTCGTCAGCGTAATAATGACCACATTGATCCAGTACAATACAGCAAGTTTATTTTAGCTTTCAAATATCTCGCAGAGTTTTTCTAGGCCTTTCTGCCTCAACCATTCTCTCACAAAGAAAGTGTCTTTTCCTTTTAACTCCTCAAACGATACATTGACTATTTTTCCTCCACGTGCGAACTGATCCCGATGACGGGAAGCAATTTCTTTGACGGATGCAAAAAATACTGTGGGGTAGGGAAGTGGCGGAAAGCCGAAACCTACACGTATCCTTTTAAAGCATAAGTATTAAAAGTATACTTTACAGAAATATATTAAGCTATCTAAATAGACATATTTTTACGAGAAATATTGAAAAAGGAACGGGCGACGTTAATAGCTTCTAGAAGAATTGACAAATGCCCCACCCCCAAGCAAAGGTTTTCTGACAATTTCCCTCCCCCGGGACCGACAAGATGACAAATGCTCAACAAATTCCCGGGGGAGGGGGAATGGGCAAGCTTGGAATTGACTGAGCCAAAAGTGTATTTTTGGCTGTCGATGACCAGGATGGAAGTTAAACGAACTGCAACTTGAAATAACTGGGCCAACTGTGGTGCCGAAAAATGACCATAAAACGATCATGCTTTGTTATCCCTTTCAAATGTTATCGTGTAGTCGTAATTTGTGCAGGGCCCCTTTTGATTCCAACCAATGGCTGATAGGGCTACCCTGCCTAAACAAAGTTGACTTGACTTGACTTGAGAAATGGTGACTGGAAATACTTTAATAGCTGAAATTTCAGCTCATCGTCACTAAACAATATGGAACTCTCTGTGACATACCCTCTTTGAATAACCGTTTCTCTTTTATTCAGCATCTGAACTGGCAAATCTGAAAGAAAAGGTGGAACGACGTGAAAGTGGAGACATTCCCGTCCCAGGCTCTGCCACTTTAGGGGCGGATAAAATCTCTCAGCTGACAGCAGAGATGAGAACACTAAGGAGAAGAGTGAATGATGTGCAGGAGGAAGCGGAGGGCCTGAGGCGAGCTAAGCGTGAACTCGAGGATCGTATCAGGGGTGTGGAGGGTGAACGAGATGCAGCAGTGAAACAAAGCAGTCAAGTAGTTGGTAAGTAAGCATCCGTTAGTGTACAAGTTTTTATTGTTCTGGTCACGGTTATTCAACAGATGGATAGCGATATCCATCGAATAAATCGCTATCCATCGGATAAGTATAAGGGAAACTAATTGCGCCATCCAGTGGATAGCGTTATCCACCTTTCCAACAACTGGCGCCTGAATGGTGGAATTTGTATTTTGTGAGCGAAGATTTAAGTGCGGAAATAGCAAGAGAGGACCCTGGGAGCGAGGTTACGGAAATATAGGGATAAGCAGATATGTTATACCTAAAAGCAATAGGACTAAGTCTGAACGTTTGTCACACTTTTGGCACGAAGATAACGTGAAATTTACCTAACGAGAGGTTTAAGAAACGGTCCAGATAAGGACGATAGCAACAACGGCAACGAACATGTTGGAATGTAAAAAAGGTGCTAACTTTTCTATTGTCTGTACTTACTTCTGATTGGCTTAAACAGCAAAAGTTAACAAAACTTCATAAAGCGGTACATATATTCATCCTTACAAATAACAAAATCTGGTCTCAGTTTGAATAACAAAGAAATCCTATGTGGGGAACATGTCAAATTGTAAACTTTTCTTGGCTGTTGTTTTCAACTCTTGTGATTGGTCAAAATCTTTTATCACAAAAAAAATCCTTTCAAAGTGGAGTGTATTTGTGTAAACGGCCTTCATGTAGGTTTATGCATTCTCTGTGTAAAAATGAGAACATTCCTATGTGGGGAAAGCACCGTTGCCGCATAACAAAAGAAATTGCTATCCACCTTACCCGGATCATTACTTGATATTATAAGGGACGTGAAACCATTACTAAGAATCTGGGGTGCCCTTTTTTAAGAATTCAACTCGCCCACCTTTGACAAAATGAACGAGTTGGGATAGTCGTGACGTCATTCCACGAATTCATTTTATTAGTGACTTCAATTTCAAGCGTGCATGAACAGATCTTCGTAAGACTCTGGTAAATTTCCCACCTACCCCTCCCCTAACCCAACATTTTGCCCTAAGTGAGAAGTAGTGTTAACGTTGGGTTAGGGGAGGAGAAGGTGGGAAGTTTCCCAGAATATCGTTCCAAAACATAACAAAGCAGAATTAAAAACACCAATTGGCAGGAGGCAACCACTTGGCTGTTTATGGATCAGTTAAGATTCTGTGAAACTGCCCCAGGGGGAATACTCCTAATTTCAAGTGGCAGGGAGGATCGAAGGATTTTTTTGGGTTTAAAATTTTCGACTCCGGGTTTTTTTGGGTAGGAAAAGTTGGCAAGTATATTTTTAGGAAGGCATGATTTAAGTGGGTATTTTTTGGCTGCTCAAAACAATCTGAAGATTCGTGGTAGTGCCCGCGTATCACATCCGCGTAGTTCTGCGAATAAAGTATAACCAAACTTTAATGCTTTCTGGAAATTTTTAAGGCTTGAAAATTTTGCATGGGATTTTTTGGGGGGTTAATTTTTGGCCCTCGGACATTTTTGGGGGTTTTGTTGGAAGCCCTATGGATTTTTTTAGGTTCGAATTTTTGCCCCCATTCGATCATCCCCATCACTTGAAATCCGGAGTACCCCCCTCCTCCTGGGGAACTGCCCACCCACCTCTCCCCTAACCCAGCAACAAAGGGTTCAGGAAGTGGTGGGTTTTCATGAACTATTTAAATGGAAGCTGCAGCGAGTGAGGTTTTCATCCCATCCAACGCGTTTTTTCCCGATCGTATTGGTTATTTTTTTTTATGTGTTATATTAGGTCAGTTTAAGGGTCCGTTAACCATGTCGTGCTATTTTTTTATGCCGAGAGTTAGATTTGAATTTTCTACTTTTAAGCACCTGAAAATAAAAGTTTTAAATCAGTGTTTATGATGACGAAGAAAAACTGTGCAAGCGTTAAATAATTTCAAAATAATGTTCTCTGACCTCATCCGTCCTTTTTTTATTTATTTATTTTTCTTTATTTTAATTCTATTATAAACGGCCCAATTAATTCACTTAAATCCTAGCATCTACATCGTTTTGAACTGCTTGCCCTTTTTTTTAATATACCGCTAAGAAATGGAGAAGTCACCGGGCTTGCTGTGTCGTACTAATAGTCCAGTTTCGAATTAAAAATTACCGCTGAATACAAACATTAACGACACATTCATACAGGGTTAGCCTCGATGTAAAGTAAAATATTCAGAAACTCTGGCAAGTAAGTATTTGAAATTTGAACACATGTATACACAATAGACAGAGTAATAAGCAGGTCTTGTGAATATATTACTTCAGATGGAGCCTAAGGCTGTAAAAAATGCTTCTTAACTTCTTCATTTCAGCGGTCATAGCGAACTCGAAACTGAACTATTGTAACCTTTTGTTTGTGTGTTGGCAGGTTCGAATGCCAGAGAAGTAGCTGAACTTGAAAGTAGACACATAACAGAGGTGGAGCGCTTGCGCAGTAAACTTAAATGGTATGCTGAGAACCAGGCCCTACTCGACCGCGATGCCCTTGCACTGAAGAAGAAAGAGGAAGAGATAAGCGAGTTGAAAGAGACTGTAGCTCGTTTACAAGCCCAACACGGCCAGATAGTAGCGGAGAAAAAACAGAGGGGAGTGGAGAGAGCGACTGATGCCAAACGGATACAGGATTTGGAGAGACAGGTGAATTTTCAAGGATACAACATGTCCAAGTATTGTAGGGTGCTGGATTTCAACTCTGTCGCCCGGGGTCAAGATCCTGTTCTGGATACTACAGTCAAACCTCGTGAATACGGACATTGAGAGGACCATATAAGGAATTGTCCGTAATAATGAGCTGTCCGTATTAAGAGGGTAGAGCGATTTTCGTATGACCTTGAAATGAAAGCGCGCGAACAAAACAGAAACGACAAACGAACGGAAATAGAGCGATTTGATTGGTTTATCGAACGGACAGACAAACGCGCCTGGCTTTTTATTAGTTAAGCGAACGCTCAGGTGAAAACACTTCATGCCCGAGAACTTTCTTGAAATCACCGATACTTCGCTTTGACGTCATACTACAACACGATTGGCCAATCGAACAATGCCTTCTCCATATTAGGGTTTCTTTGGCGGGAAAACAAAGAGGCCAGGTTTTGACCTTATCATCCATTGGCTGATGAAACAAAGAACGAACACTTACCGAAACCTTTTTTCAAGGTCATACGAAAATCGCTCTATCCGTAAAGCAGAGTTTGACTGTAGTTGGAATTGATTTTGATAGCTACCCTTTTTGTTTATTGTTTATTGTTTGTTTGCCATAAGTTGTACAAAGCAAAAGAAAAAAATTATTTAGACTCTCATGGCGAGGAAGCCTAAGAGAAGCCACCGGGCTTATAAGGAATGGGCTCCCTCAGTTAAATAATTAGAACAAAATATATAATTATCATAATTACACATGGGAAAATCTATTGCAGAGCTACAGTAAATCTTGAAATAAATTTATTAGATGGTCGTACTAATCATAGTTCTAGGATAAAAAAAAGCGAAAATGACAAAAAAAAATATTACTATCTATGATAAGAGGAATGCTTTCAGCTTACAGCAAAAGGAAGCGGTACTTATTGCATTTCGAATTTCAAAACTAAGAGAGTTAAAAAAGGTTTTCGTGCTTGTTAAGTAACAGCTAACCTGTTTACCTCAGGCTAATTGTACTTGAGGTTTCTTAGAGCACTTACCATTTGCCACAACTGGCTGGCCCGACCAGTCCAGTCGCGGTAAGGAGAATTTCACTACTAATCAAGGCTATCCAGCCAAGGCAGTTTATTTTTATATGGTGTCCATGGCAGTGATGGGTTTTAGTAAAAAATCGCACAATACTTACAGTGCGACTGGGAAAACCGTGAACATTTGAAATATCTCAGGAATGGTTATTGTGTTATGACCAATCACAGCAAAGATCATGACACGCGAACTGGCCACAAATGTACAAGCTAATTAACGTTCTTGCTTGCGGTTTAGTTTTCTCTCGCGTGATTGGCTTTTCTCTTGCAAGAAAATAACATTCCAGGAATATTTCTGGTGTTCAGGGTTTTCCCGGTTTGACTGTAGAATATAATTTTAAAATGACTGTTCTGGCTGGTCAATAAGCGCCCTTAGTTGTCAAGTCTGTTTGCAAAATTTGTCGGCTTTTGGTTCTAGGCCACAACAGAAACTACTGGGTCAAAAGTTATTGCGTTAGCCCTGTAAAATAAATTATTTTCAGCATTGTATTGGACAGGCTTTCCTTCCAACTCATAACATGAGTTCTGACCACTCATGACTCATAACTCATAACATGAGTTCTGGCCACTTGTCTACGTGCAAATTTAAGGGGACCTTAAAATACCTGTGCTTTCGACAACCCGTACTGTTGTCTTTAAATAGTAAAATTTGAAAAGAACGAAACTTTGAATGAGCGAAGCTGTAATTCAAGTGTGAAGAAATATTTCTAGAAGTAAAAGATGGTGTGTTTACACGACTTATAAATAATGTCGTATTGTTTTGGAAGTGGGAAAAATTATTGTCAGCTTCAAATATCCAGTTGATCCTATTTTTATTTAACACATTTTTTTTCTTTACAGGTCCGTGAAATGGAAGAAATCATTAAGCGGCGCTATCCGAACTCCCTTCCCGCTCTTATCTATGCGGCCGCCTTGGCACCAGGCCACGCTCAACCTGTGACGACCGAGTCCCCTCGCAAACAATCCCCGACTTATGCATTCTTGGAAAACAGAGTGAAAAAACTGGAAGCTGAGCTTGAGGATAAAGATGAGGAGGCGAGCAAAAGAATTCGATGTGTGGAACAAAAATATAATGCTCTTAGAATGGAGTATGAAGACAGAATCAAAGGCTTAGAAGGAGATTTGCAAAGCGCTCACGATCGGTACGATACCGTGACACGCTCAAACACGCGGGTTAAAATTTTGGAAGAGGAATTGCAAACTGTGCGTGTAGAATACGAGAGCAAAGTTCAACAACTTAAAACCGAAGTCCAAGTTTTACAAGACGCATTATCAAAAGCTGAATCAATGGAAAGAATCAGTGGAAAGACCAGTCGTAGAAGAAAGCTTGAGTTAGAAAAGCGTTCAAGCGATGATTCAAACGGCTTGATTAAATCTTTGCAAGAAAAATTGGAAAAGAAGGATTTTGAATTGGAAGACTTGCGACAGACATGCAACAGGCTGCAGCGAGAAAGAGAACAAATGCTGGCCTCAGAACGGACCCAAGTTGATAAACAAACAAGCCCCACCACAGACCCAACAGTAGAGAATTTGACACAGGAAAACAAGCGCCTTAAAGAACAGATATCGCGCATGTCACTAGATATGGATCAACAGCGGGTTCGGTTCCAGGCCTCCTTGGCGGAAACCGAGCGAAGTGCTCGGCTTTCTCGTGAAGAGGCAGCTGACCAGTTGGCAAGTGCGCAGGCTCAACACAAACGTGAAATAGATCAGTTGAAGGCAGACTTCGCTGTCAGTCATGGATCCTCTAAAGTAGCAGAGCTTAAAAGTCAGCTAGCTGGTCAAGAAATTGTCATACAGAGACTTAAAGCGAAAATGGCTGATGCTAGTGTTAATGCCGATGCTGTGACATCAGCTAAGGTAAAGATTCTTTGAATCATGATGCGTTTCTTGGGAAACTGCCCACCTACCCCTCCCCTAAGCCAACATTTTGCCCTGAGTGAAAAGTAAGTGTTGATGATGTTGGCTTAGGGGAGGGGTAGGTGGGCAGTTTCCCAGACATTGAAGGAGCTGTGTCACGAAATTTATCAAAATTCAGGGGTGAGCTGGAACTAAAAACAAAACGTTAAAATAAAATATGAATAACACAGCAAAGGCATAACGAGGTGGCTGATGAACAAACTTGAAGGAGATTAAAACGGATTGCAATTTTGGTTTTTTGAAAACTTGTTAGCCTAAAAGTTTTTCAAAGTTCATTTTTGTTGTTTGTAACGTTTGATATAATGCTTGGGAGACATATTTGTTTGATACAAAGCTGTGATTTTGTCATTCACTACTAATTTCTCAAGTTTTATAGCGAATAAGGACGCGTAACTAACGTTGAAACAAAATGAGCCAGCCAGACTTGGCACAGCCCGTTTAACTAAACGATTTCTCGCGCAATTATTGGTCAAGAGCTAAGTATGGTCTATGTTTATAGACTGGAATTAATAACGGCTCAATTTGTTTTTCTCGGCCTACCGCGCGCGTTTTCACCCTTAGCCGAAAATAAACATTTAAAACTTTCTTCGTTTTTGTTAAAAACAAGAGGGAAACGACATATTACAGGGAGGTCTTTTTTATTGATTTGTTGAGTAGGTAGGAGAAGATTTGCTTACCCAGTCACCTAACAACTTGAGATTGAAGGAGTTGGGAAGTATATTTGAGCACTAAAAAACTTTCCTTTTCTTTTGCTCGAACAAATTATAAATTCTTTGCTAAAGAAAAAGATTAAGAGTACACAGCAAACATTCGGTTAACGAAGAATTCTTTTCTTTCGTTCATTCGCGTAGGTTTCTAGGCCTCATTAGTTTACATGGTCAATTCTACAATACGTCATCTGTAAGGTACTCGACCATTACTTACAGCAACTTGGCAATGACTTCGATTTTTGTACGTTTTAGGTTCGAGAAGAGTCTCTTCAACAACAGGTTAACCAACTCCAAGTGGATTTAAGACGTGCTAAGGAAAAGTTTTCACCAGAAATGAAACAGTTTGATTCTCTGGAGACTAAAATAGCTGCCATGGAACAAAGACATTCGCAGAGAGAAGTAGACTTGCAACGAATTATCGAGAAAACACATTTAACAGCAAAGATCGAGAAGGAAGAAACGGAGGCAAAATGGAGACAAGTTGTGCGACAGAAAAATCGGGAGATTGAAAAATTTCGTTTTGAACTTGACGCTATTCTTGAAATACTAAGCGAGCTTAAACGTCAAGGAGTAGTGATACCTTTACGAAATGAAGACGGATATGTTCCTTGACAGAAGACCTCTCAGATTTCTTGATGTAAACGCAACGCCTCACGGTTGTAATGATTCCTTAGCCTGAGAAAACAACCAACATTTCGCGACGACCCCACTGGTTTCCCCCCAAAATGACATCTGAGGAGTGAGTACAGAAATTCTACACTGATGACGCTTTACTACCCAGATCTGGCTAGTGAAGCGTCATCTGCGGTCGATCCTCAGGCGTCATTTCGCGGGGAAACCAGTGGTATCGTCACGAAATGCTGGTTGATTTCTAAGGCTAGTAATTTTTATACGAATAGTCCAGTTTTGAGTTCACTATGACCGCTGAATAAAAAAAGTGAAGACGCATTTTTTACAGGGTTAGCCTCCATCTGAAGTAATATATTCACAAATTCCAACGAGAAAAAGACCTGTTTACAAATTTCAAACACTCACTTGCCGGAATTTCTGAATATTTTACTTTATGTCGAGGCTAACCCTGTATAAATGTGTCGTTAACGTTTGTGTTCAGCGGTAATTTTTAATTCGAAACTGGACTTTTGAAGAGGCCTATTTTCCTTGACAGAAAACCTCTCACAAACCCTTACGAATTTTTTTTGAATATGAAAAAAAAACACAATCTCTTTGGTGTGAACGGGACGCATTAAACAAGCTTCGCTTAACTCATCTTCGAGTGTGAACATGAATGTGAAACCCTACAGAAGAAAGAAGTCCACCAACCTTGAAGAAAATCCTATCATGCTTACAAGGACAGGGCAATCCAAAGGGGGCTTGAGGTCTGTACCGAAAGCGGAAAGATGAACTAAAGGTTCATAAGTGTTGATAACATAAGAAAACTAGCGATTTTTGGTACATCTTATAACCTACGAGGGCCCGAATCTAAACAAAGAAGCATGTGCCTCTTGCCAGCAATTTCAGATTTTCTGCTTTTTCATTTTCAGTTTTCTTTTTTTAGCTACGTTTAGCATTTGTTGATTTCAATTCAGTTCATCGAGAAAGGATCTGTCTGCGGGTGGACGCAAGGTTAAGTGAAACGTAAGGTCTTGCGAGTAAGTCTCTGTTCAATTTCTTTTCCAAGAGCCCCGCGGTGTTTATCTTTATGCGAGGAACCCCTCGTTTCGCTAACCAAGTGACGCAAAAAAATGCCTTCGCCGCGGGGAAAGAAACTGCTATCAAATTCTCAGACGGTAAATAAACAGATAAGCCTTCATGAATAAAACATGAAAATGGCGGCAAAGTCTATGTTACCTGGAAACGCAAAATGCTCCATGACGTAACGCTACATGAAGTCATTAGAAAACACGAAACATATATTCATGGTAATCAAAAAAGATAGATAGAAATATGGGGCATCCAATTTAGCAGCTGGCTAAGGCCAATCGCGGTTCACCTGCTGTGCGCGCACATCGCGCGCGACGAGATTATAAACTCTCTTCGCTCAGCGCTTTGCGTGAAATAAATTGCTTTCGCGAGAGCACTTCACGCCCTCGCATCGCTCGGATCATGAAAAGTGGGAGGGAAGTTTGGAGAGCGCGAAAGAGGCGTAAGTGTTACTCGAGGCGCAGCCTCTTAAATGCTCTCCAAACTTTCCAAGTGCTCAATATCTCGACATGCGCACTGCTGAAGCATGAACTAATTGTTTTATAACATCAAAGTGATCAATGCAGCAGTTAACTTAAAATTTTATCGTTGTAGGGCGCGCTCAAAGCAGTACGCGTCAATGATTACGTGATAATATTTTTTAAGCTTCTCTTTATCCTGAAACTGAGAGAAAGTGTACCCTAAAAAGGATTGTAAACTCCACATTGAGGTGCGGGAAAACTATTAATTTACCGAAAAATTATTTTTGAGAGAAACAACTTTGCAGAGAGTGATCTCACGCCATAGCCTACACAGCTCGCGGAAATAACAGCAACAACAACACTCACCTCTTTTCCCTACTATTGCTTAACAAATTCAAAAATTTTCTCTTAAATCTCGTTATAAAACACATGGTAAACGCTTCCCCGTGTACTGCTGAGTTATGGAGGCACGGTCGGGAGGCGTCTAAGCTCACAACAACTCGAGGAATAGTTTAAAACTGTCATCAGCGTGCACAATGGGAATATGTAGCACGCTCCCGCTATTGAATTTGATCAGACGAATTTTCTAACTATGTTATAAACTCTGTTAGCAAACATGCACTCCGGTTTAAAGGGGTTATACTAAATTCAGTTTCATTACATGAAGCGTTATACTTTTGAGGAAAAGGGAAAAGTATTATGTAAATAGTTACTTACCTCTACATCTAAATTTCTTTCGAATTTTATCAGCGTCCCGATTAAGCAGCTCGACGTCGAAACAGTGGATCAGAACAGGAACCTACAGCACTGAACTTAAAGCTGTAGGCGTGGGAATGCTCTGAATTACAAAAGTATCTGGTTGCAGGTAATCTCCAGATTCTTATGAAGGAGAAATGAAAAAGCCTGGTACAAACTGATTCTATGAAGAAGCCGAATTGAGAAGAAATTGCTACATTCCTTGAGGAACGCTACCACGGTCTACATCTACACCCCAACGTGATGTCCCTCGCAATGGTTCATCTGCTTATTGCATCTTCCTGTTTTGACCCAATAGTGAGGTGTCCCATAAAAACCCTTTGAATCGCTCCGTTAAGGCAATATCATAAAGTACAAGTTATTTTAGTGTTGAACTTTAGTAATGAAAAGTAATGATATTGAATAAAACGATAGGATATAGGTAGCCTGCGAATGTATCTTTTCTCGGTGGCGCACCATGTCTTAGATTAACTTAGAAAGCTGTAAATTCAGGGTGGGGGTGTTGGAAAAGCTGGGAACGAGGCAGATTTGCCCGTTAGAGCTGTTCATCTGCTTTCAGAATCTAGATTTTCTGTTCCGAAGAGTGAAAGGACTTGTATTACTTTATTTGTGCCATGGGTGTGTATTTACTCAACCGGCGTCAAAGCATTCCGGCTTTGAAAGTTGGCTAAATTGATGAGTTTTGCTATGCACATTCACTGCAGACGTTCAGTCGACATGTGTTTGAGAAAAAATAGTTAGTATACATCGGTATGGAACGTGGTATTGAGTTGATCTGATTCATTGGAATTCAGTTGAATCCTATCTGAAATTGTATCGTTTCGTAGCTCAAATGCCGTGAATTAGCTTTGGTTTCAAGTGAAATTTCATACACTTGCACCTGTCGCAGTGACCTAGCTCAGTCGAGTCCCTCGTGCTGCAGCTGCATGGTCGTGATTTACACCATTCCCGGCCGAATCGCAAGGAAAATTCTATAAGGTCGGACTTCTTTTCATATATTTTATTATTCATTAATCAACTGCTGCTCCAGAGTGGTAATTACCATCCTTGACGATTGTTCTTTTTTCGCTTTCTCTTTAGTTTTGGCCTCCATATTGGCTTCTCCTTTTCAGAATCGCTGGAACTCTCCTCTCTCTGACAAAGCCCCTCTGTTGACGATTGTGCTGTTGAAGTAGATACAGCAGTTGGGGGCGAGTCAAAAGTTATTTGCCTAGGTGTGTCTTCCTGTGGTGGCGCACAAGCCTGGATTGGGCTGTTAAACAAAGCAAATTCATCCTGCTTAGTGATTCATTTGCGAGATTGATATTGATAAAATCACGGACACATAACCAACAAGGATAACCTGGAGGGCCGAGCGTTATAATTAACATTATTATTCCACTATTATGTCATTTTACCATATAAGGTCAAGAGAACAAGCAAAATACTAAACCTCTTATTTGATGGTTTAGCATATAATACGAGCAGACATTTTGCTCATTGCTTGTATTTTTCCTCACCCCTGCGGGGCTCTGAAAAATACTACGCAACTCGCAAAATATCTGCGCGTATTATATGCTAAACCATCTAATAAGGTGTATGTATCCTGCAATTGAGACAAACTCGCGAAACTTGACGACAAAATCATTCAGTATTTGCTTCAATCGGCTTTTAGAAAAGGAGAAAGTTTGTATGTGGTGGTGTGTTTCCCGCGAAAGCGAGGCGCTATCTACTGGCACCAACTATCTGAGTAAGCACATCTAATGTAAGGGTGGATATCCACTGTCGCGTAATTTCGCCATTTCGCTCTCTAATACGCATGTGTATTAGACATACGTTGGCATCTTGCTTAGTCACAAATCGCCAATTGCAAAAAAAAAAATTAAATTTTGGCTCCCTGGCTTACGGAATTAAAAAAAAAAAGAAGGGGATAATGGATGAATGAAATGTTTCTTTTGCTTGCTCTTCCCCAAGCCTAGGAGCCAAGAATGAGGTTTTTTTTCTTAATTTTAATATAAACTGTTCAATTAATTTTTCAGCATATTTTCTTCAACCCATGTAGCCTTAAACAGTTATTGCTTTTGATCGTTTTCTAAGCCTGTCTACTTTCTGAAAATAACAATCATTCAGGGAGGCTATAAATGAAAGGTTTTTCAGCAAACTCATCAGTTTGTTGATAATGATGCTTTCCTAAGCACGTCTAAGCCATTCACATAACAGGGATTGCGTTACCCTATTCAGTTATCCCTGAATAACAGAATCTTCTCTTTCCCTAAATAACTGGATGAATGAGAATGGATGAAAGACGTAAAGTGATTGGGTTGCTCATCGCGCGCAAATCGATCTTGCCTGTGGACTCGAAAACGTAAAAAGTGACTGGCCAAAGGAATTGATCATGTCATGCGTACAATGACGTTCAGACTGAGTGATATATGTTGGAAGAGATGGTAAATGTTAAAGCTTGGTGATAAATAAAAGAGTTGTGATAATCGCTTCTGAAAAATATGGAACGATTGGAAAAAAACTTGAGTCCCTAGCTGTTCGAGTATTAATGACCTCCTCAAACATACGGCGAGTATATTCACAAAGCTATGTACCGAGAGACAAATGGAGAACGGCAATACTGCTAAGATCGGCATTGTACTGTAGAAAGCATACTGTCACGGTGGTGATCAAAAGAGTATAGTGAAACCTGCCACCTATCTATATTTATCGCTCTACAGTACGCTCTTGTCGTTGCTGTAAGTAAGTAATGTGTCCATGTATTTAGTTTTCTCAGCTAATTGGGGACACAACAAAAAAATTTAAAGTATTTACAAATAAGAAATAAAGAATGTATATATGTATACAATCAAAATATGTAGCATGTGTAGATTGTACAATAAACAATAGGTATATAAAGGTAGTCTCTAAGAATTGCAAAGGTTACAAAAGTTATTGTTGTTGTTTAAGAGTGACGTTAGGTCTTTTAGTTCCTAATGTTTTTTTAAGAGATTCAATATTCGAGGAGCCTTTCAATTTATTATCTAGTTTCGACCATATATGAGGGTCCTTGATATCTTAGAGAATGTTTTCCATAATTCTTAGCAGCATTTATGACTAATACGCTTTTAAACGTAAGCTAGCCTAACACGAAAGGGTTTTGGGAGAATTCGAGACAGTTATGCAATCCCGAGACGAACCCAGTTAACTGCGTTGCTATCAAACGAAAATCTACGCAGCTCTGTGCTTAGTCTTGTGCTTGGTAACATAAGTTCGGCGAATCCTGTCAGCGGCTAAAAAATTGTTTTTGATCCCGTGCTTACCATGAAGTGGTAATTTTTTCACTTTTCTCGCACTGAATAGCATGCAAGCGAGCTACCCATTTGGGAAGCATACCGGTGTGAGAATTCATCACTTTCGCCTCTCGTTCGCGCTTTCGGTCAGGGCTTTTTTTTTGGCACGCTACTTCGAGAAATCATGCTTTCAAACTAATACATGTTACCACTTACAGTTGGAGTTGTGAGACACGTGGGTAATCCTCAGTATAAGTATCATAGTGATACCGTTCGTAAAACCTGTACACGAAGCATGCGTAGGAGTGGACAGCTAATAAAAAGATGCAGACATAAAAAAGCTCCATTCCAGTGCAATTTTTGGCTCTATACCGTAGGGTATTTAGTACACCTGCAAAATCAACGAGTAAAAGGAGGTGAACGAGGTGGTAAATGTAGCCACGCTTCTTTGGCTCAAGTTTCCTGTTGGTCCTCAAGGTTTTTACAAAAATTGCACAAGCTGTAGAGTTATTAAGCTAAAGCTTGAGTTTTATGACTAAACTATGGGATAACCATTCAATTGAAAGGAGGGCAAGCCTTTTGAGTCGTTTAATAATTAGTAGAGAGAGCTTTGGTCTTCCACTAACACAATGTCCTCCGAATTTGTATGTAGCAGACATTGCCATGAGCCTGGTCCATTTGAGAAGAGAGTATACTTCAAACAAATGCATACCGTTGCCTAAACTTTAATTTAACCGTAATTTATCGAACTTCATCGGAAGTAATAGAGCCACGACACAACTCATTTCCTCTCCTCTGATGACACGCAGCTGAAGAGTTTATAAAAGATCTTAAAATTTCACTTACTTTCCAAGCAGCCGTTGCCGCTTAATTCACCGTCTGTTATTAAGCTACACCAGTCTGTAGTCATTTCTCATTAGTTGCCAGACAGAAGCATATATGCTTCTGTTGCCAGATCAATCCGGCTAAGATCAAACGTCTTCCAAGCCTCAATGGTTTCAACTTAGACTTTTTATCGGAAGCCTTCAAGTCTTTTAATTAGTGCTTAAAAGACTGAAAGAGTATCACCTTCAAATAAGAAAGTTATCTTCAAAAAGTTCAAAGAAAAAAGTTTTCCGAAGTAGCTAACAACTTCTCCACTTCAACGGCCAAAGCGCGTGCATGTTTCCCTTGGAAATAATGGCGTAAGAATGGTCTAATGATGTCATCAACTTGCCGCATACATGGAGACCGATTAGAGTGTAAAGTTAGGGTTATTTTCCATGAAAACTCCTATGCTTCTTTCATTTAACACAGATTAAAAGGAAGCCAGCCTTCGAATAATTTAGAGTACGAGCTTATTCAGACTCCATTCAGTTTTGTCAGAGGTACAGTAAAATTCCGAAAATAAGCTGCGAGGCTTATAATTTTCAAAAGCCCTATTTTAGGGGCTTATTTTTGGAGGGGCCTTTATTCGGAGGGGCTTATATACGGAGGGAAATTTGCGTCTCAAAATCGATTGGGCTAATTTTGCAGTTGGAAGGAAATTTATGTCAGTAATTTGCTCGAGTTTTTTACTGAAACTCACCGTGAGGACGTAGATCTTACTAAAACTCAGCCATGCAAGTACTTTGTCTATATAGAACGAGAAATCCAAGCCAAGAGTGATACGCAAACAGCGATATACTGTGACACTTTTTGACTGCAATCAATTGGCACAAGTAATAGTTCTTTGGCAAATAAAAAAAATATTTGTTACTGTACCGTTTTTTCTTTGTTTTATTTTGTATTTGAGGGCAATTTCCAAGTACAAGCCCTCGGAGGCTTTAATTTGGAGGGGCGATTTAACGGAGGGTTTTTTGCGTTACGAGCTTAGGGGGGGCCTATATTTGAAGGGCTTATACATGGAGGGGCTTATTTTTGGAAACCTACGGTATTTGAGGGAATTAGGGGACAAAGCATGTAAAACGAAACACGTGCGCAGGACTTAAACCCATTTCCCCGCGCTTGTCAACCTCTTCCTCAGAGTCTTCGTTTTCGCAGCCGCCATATTGGAAAATGAGAAGACATTGGCGACGAGTTAGCGCGCTCGTGTGTCTCCCTTGTGGCATTTTTTATAAGCAAAAAACATAGCTCCGTATTGATAGACAGGTCTCAAGACCTAAGAAGATTATTAAACATCGATGTTGCGATGCTCGAAATATGTAATACTTGTATTCAACCAAGGAAGAGAAACTAAAGCGCGGTGCTTCCCTTCTGACTAACCCTCTAAATCAAAAAGCCATTAATTTTAGTGACAAAAAAGATCCAACAGTTTCTGTCAAAGCGCGGACCAAACGGTCACGATAATACTCGATGATAGTTTCTGTCAACAATGGTGACCGTTTAGGACTCAACTATCATCAGCCCGAGTTATCAATTGCAACTACCACGCGCTTTGAAAAAGTTTAAATTTTTCATGATGATTCCATTATTATAGTTTTTCCCGCTTGGCACCCTTGCGATAATCAAAGATGGTTTTTTAGGATTATTTTCATTACAGGAAGTTAAGTTCGCGCTTATTGATCATGAATGACAGTTTAACATAAAAAATCCCCGGATCTTGAGAGTGGAGTTGGTTGTAAGAAAAGCAAAGTTGGTTGCGATTTTTTTCGAATTTGTTGAATGGTTTTCTGCGGATTTTAAAGAGGGAAACCTAAGAAAAAACGATAGTTTTTCGGTCAGACCACAATAAAGTCTAAACTTGGGCCTCCTTAGAGCTGCTCGGACATCCGCCTCATTGTATATTAGATTATGATGTTCGAGGAAAATAATCTTTGCCTTTCTCTCTTGGCGGATCATATCTTTCCACGCTAAAAGATCGTAGAATAAAATTTTTTATTTTCAGGAGGCACGGTACTCGCAACCGGTCGGGTTGGGAGTACCGCGGGCGCATCGAAACACTCACGGTTGGGGACTTCAATTCATATTGGCTAGAAATTTTTAGAGCTGTTCAATTCGTCTAATAAAATTCGAAGTTTTCCACTACCATACCTATGATTTTCTGAGGTTGTGGTATTCACATTTTGTTACCAAGATATTTCGATCATGATCATTGTGAAAAAAAGGTCTTCTGAAAATTTCGGTATATAGATTGAAACGTCCGCTAGAATTTAATTTTCCTACAAAGAAGAGGCTACACCTTGTCCTCGAACTTTCGACCGACCCTATCATTCGATTGAGACAACAAAACAAGTCACCTAAAAGTTTAGAGACAAACAAAGTTCCGCTAAGATGTCCGAACAGATAAATAGTTTTAAAGGCAGCACCAAATTGATGAAACAGGCTTCTAGCGCACAGAGAAAACCATTTGAGACTCTGGTCATCTTACGTATCGTGAAACATTCGGTGGTTATGTGCCCCTGCCTTAAGCGGAGATTCTGCAAGGTTAAAAGCCTAGTTTTTCACTTATTTCCGTCCCTTTTCTTCACAATTTAGCCAAGATTTCATTCAAACTAAAAATTGCACAATAGGATCCGAGTCATCGCTTCAATCAAGGTTTGAAATTTTTGGATGACTTTCTTATTTTAGAAAGTTCTCCAGAGGACCAACTTTATGGGCTCCTGTTTATGTGTAGGTCACTTTTTCTAACCCGATTCCTTTCATGCTCAGGTAGATTAAGGCCTGGGTCTAAGTCATTTATTGTTGGTTTTCACATGACGTCACTAAAACTCAAACTAAAAAACTATCGATCCTACCGAGATTTTACTTTCACGATACATTAGAGCTGCTGAAAACTAATTTTCATACAAATTTTCGCTTCAAAAGGGTTCTTGATTTTTTGATAGAGGACGCTTGAATTTCTAAGTTTTTGCGTGACGCGATATTTACACGACGGCCAAGAGAGCTGTCATGTAGGTTTAAAAAATGGCTTATTTCAGGAAATTTTGCTATTTAAACAGTTCATGTATTAGAAAAAGTATTACTTTAATGTTTATGAGTTTCTCGAGGAATAAATTCACGCTTTTGTAGCAAAACTCCGTAACAGACGTTTCTGTTGGTTTCCGTCCGCCATGTTGGAGTTCATCCAGGTGAGCACCAGCATGGCGTCTCCATACAAATCTCTATAAATTTGGGTAAAACATTTCTTCGGATATCTCGTATACGAAATATTCCTCTGACTTGAATCTTGGCGAGGGTCTTTTTATATGTACTTCCTTTTATTTCCCAGATTCTGGACTTTATCTATTGGACGGTTTTGATTTTTATTTTGATCTATTTTGAATGGCGTGACACTGAAAACCAGCAATAGTTTTTAAGTACAGTTTCCAAAAACTATGGTTTAAAAGACATCCACGAGGGACGATATATGGTAAAGTAACCTAAACTTCAAAAAACTTGAAAAAATAAATTTAAATTATTTTGTCACGTGATCTGCCACGCCCTCCATTGTTCGAGAATTGTAACCAACGATTCCCACCACTTGCCAAACGAGTATTGCCAGTTTCTCTGTATCGAAACATTGTCCCTACAGTGTCTACGAAATCAGCTCGGAATGGTTCGAAGCATTACAATTGGCAGGTTTAATTGGTGTTCACTGACTAGTGCCAGTCCTCCTCTAACTAAAATTATCGACAGGAGAAAGACGTTTATTGACCTCGCCTCATTCCGATTGTTTTTTTCGAGAAGACTATTAGTAGCCACTTTTTGGACCTACTAAAGGAAAACGCTTTACTCTCTTTCTGGTGGGAATTTCGACTCAAAGGATTTCTCGATAAAACAGGACGTGGCTGGTCACGTGATGCAGTTATAAACAATTTTTAAAATGAAATTGGAAGATTTCTTGGTTATGATTGGCCTTAAATTGTTAGTCAAGGGATATCTTGAAAATACTGTACGTTATACCACCCCCTTTAAAAATTCTGAAAACTCTGTAATGACCCAGGCCTTAATCTACTTGAGTGCTCAATTCAACCCACTTCTCTCTCCAAAAACAACAATCAGACTTCCCCCCTCAGCGCGCAGACGCAATGGGAATCATGAGAGGAACTCTGTAATGAGGCCGACAACTTTTATTCCAGCATATAATCGATTATTCGCTAAGATTTTAACAGGATTGTTTCATTTTATAACTAACTTTTTTAATGTCATTAAAGGCATTTGTTTGCCCTTTTGGCACCTTCTGGTGTGCTGCAAAAAAAAAAAAAGATTTAATCGATTAATACACTACTGAGCATTTTCACATGACGTCACGGCGGCCATATTGGTGTTCCAGAACAAAGAAACAGCGGCAGTTGGTGTTCCAACAAATCCTGTGGGAGTTGAACTCTTTTCTTATTTCTTTTATTCCCATACATTTACATAGATGCTAGCCACGTGAGTGAAAACGCTCTATATTAAAATAACAACTACCATTGACTACAATTGAATTAAATGAACAAAAAAGTTAGAGTCTACTTAATCCGTGAAATAGATAGGAGACTACTACGCAGTATCACCCTCTAACTTCATTGAAACTATTCGCCGATATTCACGTCGCCTGAGGCGACTAATTGTTTTAGTATAATTACATTGATGAATATTCGAGAAAATAAAATGATTGATAAATTTCCGACTCCGAAACATCACAAAATCTGGCTGCCATTTTGAAAACTGCTAGCCTTCAAGGCTTATAATCACCGCGCGGTGATTATAGCGGGATAAAGTGAAGCTCCTAGCCAATCACAGCGCTCTATTTTCGATAATCATCAATGTAATTATACTAATTAGCAGTACTGTAAGATACTGTTTCGGGTTGTTTAAAATTATACCCTAAAGTTACATTTACAGTAAAATCTTAACCCTTTATGCCCCATTATAATAGTGCGTAGTATTCTACTACCTAATTAACGGTTTAAGTAAAATCAATCTAAAAGATCGAATCATTTTTACTTTGGTGATCATTTTATTCATTCTCATAACCTTTTTTCGTGATGATGTATAGATATTAATATTAGAGAGCTTTAGATTCTATGACCAGGACGACTACGAGCCAGTACGAGATTTTCTCACTTTTTTACCAAAAGTAGTGCTCGCGCGTGAACCAACGTCATTTTAGCGGGGAAACGTGATAGCCGTCGTGATTTTAGCACGAAAATTGGTACCCTGCGAGCAGAGGTTTCTCTTTTGCATGTCTGTTAGCGTTTGCGAAATCATTCGCGTAGCTAGTCCAACTACGCGACAGAGTAGACTGCAAAACAGTCGGTTTTTTTCTCAAAATCAGTAAGAAAATCGCTAAAGCTTGGCGAAAGAGTATTACACACACGAAGCGCGCGAGCCTCACACGCCCGAGTCTCACTCTCCGTTTTCAGCCTAGTTCCAGACCTTTCGTTTGACTGCTCGCGCTTACTTGAATACGCAAAAATACGGACTGTTTTGCAGTCTAGCGACAGAGAGGCCAGGAGAATGACTTCGTCAACGCTAAAAGCCATGCAAGAGAGAAACCCCTGTTCGCAGGGTAGAATGTCGTAGTGGCGGGAACAAGTTATCAAATTTTAGAAGTTTAATCATTTTCCGACCAGGAAAGGGCTAACCGTTCTCCAATAAAAATAAGCACACTAACTTTTCAGGTGACAAAAAGTACAATGAAGCTTTCTGGGTTGAGTATTGCTCACGCGTGAACCAGCATCATTTTGGCGGGAAAACGTAGAAGCCGTCCTCATTCTACCACTTGTTTTAGCGAGCATGTCGTAGTGGCGGGAAAAACTAAAGTTAAATCTCGTACTTAAAGTCGTCCTCAAATCTCAGTAAAGCTCTCAATTGTTAGGTGAAAATTGTTGCTGCTCACCCTTGCGAGTTTAAGGGTTAGGAAACTAATTTGAAAAGACAAAACTACTATACTCCACTAAGTTGGACTTAATGGCGAATGCCGGCAATAACGCCTCGTCGAATCTCTGGGGAGGGGAAGGGGATTTTAGTGACCTCAAAGTCCAGCGACTGGACGCCCATAAAAAATGTCGCTAAAAATTGACTTCGCATCCTTTCCGATACGTTTTCGCGATTATTTCAACTCTTTTGGTTATTTAAACGTTGTGAACATGATAAAGATAAAGGGCTAAAAGGAAGGACCACGTCCACCGAGCTCAAAAAAGTACACTAAACTTTATCTCCTTGCCTAAGTGCCATCTGAGTTTTTGAAAATCCAACATCGAGGTCTTTGAAATTCCTACATCTGAGTTGTAAAATTCATCTCCGAGTTGTACTGGAAAATCCACCATCGTAGCCATCCGAGTTGTTTAAATCCGACTTTTAATAAAGCGTTATTATCATTTTCGACAATATATACTGTATATAAACTGTAGTTCTGTATCAACGAGAAATAACAGCTTTCACTATCGCGAAATAAATTTAATCTTCGTGGCAAGATTAAGATTTAGCTGCGTTTTCCTGTGTCCCTGCATGTTTCGAAGTGAAGGAGTGAGTTCGCTATGCGCACATACAGCGACTACATCTGATTACTGACCGATCAAATCTGTCAAGAAATGGATGCAATGTCCTCGGCAATATGATATAATGAAACCTTCGTTGTGTCTATATTCGCGGCAATTTCGGATTCTGCAACTCAGATGTTTTATTTCTACTACTCAGTTGTCCAATTTATACCATCGGACAGTCAAATGTTTACAACTCGGATGCCAGATTGTTCATCAAACACTCAGACAGCATATTAACAATTTCGGTAGTTTTCCTACCAAATTCACAAGGTTAGGCGAGGCAGCAAGTGCACTTAGATTGACACACAATACAGCATTGGGGTTCTTCACGTTTTTCAACATCCTGAAAGATAATGTTCATAACACAAACATTATAAGTCGGCAATGAACACGCAAATTGTTTCGGTCCTAGTATAGAGATACCCCGAATCAGAAAACCTCCCAGTTTGAATCTCGGCAACACTTTGAAGTGAAACAACTTCACTTAACCTTGTTACATCAAGAATAGTACGCGGAACGTTCTGTAAACTTAGAAAATTTTCACAGTTTTCTCCTACAAACTGTGCGCTCGGATTCAAGCGCATGCGCAGTTCAGTGACGATTTCTGATCTCTGCCATTCTCGACCCCAGTGCTTACGCTTCTGACTCTGCGCGTATAGAGAAGAGTTCTGGGGTCGAGAATGTAAAGAGTGGCACAATATCTTTAATCCATTAGGTCGCTAAAGGCTTGAAGGAATCCGCCCTAACTTTACTGCAAGGATTCCAAGAAAATGCAACATTTGTGAAAATAATGAAAAACGCCAATATATTAATTTTTTACTTTGTTCAGAGCAGGGTCCCCTTGAGGCATGCGTTCTCTGGCGACTGGAAACCCCAACGTAACAACATCACCCTCAACAACAAACAGAAAAAGGATAAGCTTGATATATTTCATTCTCAAAAAATATGTTAAGCAAAATACACATCGTCATCATATTTTTGCAGATGGAAGGTAAAGAAAGCATTGCTTGTAAAGATTGGACCGGCAGTAACTGGCTCACACTGTTGCGGAACTTCCCTGTCACTTTTTCTTTGATACTTTGTTGGATTACCCTAATGTATTTATATTATGTTGGCAAAGCTACAAAAATAAATAAGATTGTATAACTCCTCCTGAAAGTCTCAGCCAAAAAATCAGAAGTGTATGAGTTTTATCGCAATTAGGTTACTTCGCTAACTCTCAGAACATCTGGCATTGACATGAATGAATTGCACGCATTTCCTAAGAAACGTAATTATTCGTCAGTAGCCTATAATTTAGCAGTTCTGGGTGGATGTTTTCTTATGTTGCTGATTATCGCTCATCTTCGGTGTAAGAACCTGTAAAACTCACCGGTGACGTAAAACAAAAAAAACAAACAAACAAGTCAACACAATAAAACCTAGAAGAACAAAAGGTACAAAACAAAGAAAAAGTTCACTTCTTATGCTAACTTCAATCGAACCTCAACTCTGTACGCCGTAGATTCATAAGCGACCCACTCTTCAAAGCAGTGAACCTTTCCCCGTTAAATTAAAGTTCTGTAGCTGGAATCTGTCGTAAACGATCACCTAGTGGTCCATAGTCTGATCTACAGTTCGCGTGTTCGCCGACAACGTAATGTTTATTTGGCTACGGTACAATGTTTAAGACAAGAGATCTTATTTTATGAACCAGATTTGTATAGAATTAGGAAAATTTTACATGACCAACTTACGTATTGGGATCTATGAGAGACTGCTGTTAGTTCGTAGGCTGCAATACGACAAGAAATGAAAAAATATAAACTTACTTTGGTTGTAGACTTCACAATCAGTTGGTACCGAGTAGCCCCTATGATAGTTGCGATACTTTAGAGTAGAATAACCAATAACTTAGTTAATGCAAGTTTGTTACGAGGCGCCTTCAAAACGCTCCTGAACAAACCTAGCGTATTGTTCTAATACGTGTCGATGATATTTATCTTCAGGCAAAGACGTGCTACAAATCATAAAAGCTTTAAGAAACTACGTGCAATCTGATTGGCCGCGAGAGGTGTGGTTACATGGTAGTATGAATAATCGTCATGGTCTTTTGCTGTGCTCGCACGAACACGTAAACCAGGATTTGTTTTCACTTTGAGCTTAGAACTCTTTTCTTGGACGTCTGAAACTTGAAAAGTCAGTGACATTTCAAGGGCCAAAAATTCTGCATTTTAACACCTTTCTGCAAATTAAGAACTGATACAAGTGTTTTTAGGCATGTTTCGCTTGGTGGCGTAAGAATGGTTTGATGATGCCATCAACTCTAATAATAATAATACTCTATTCAAATGCATCTGCATACAAACATTATACATAATACATATTTGAAAAAGAAGATCGCAAAGTTATCCCTATAAAAGGTCCCCTAACTGAACTTTAAAAATATTAAAAATACAATAAAAAACGAGTGTAAAAATGATTAGTGCAGTTACAGGTACGAAATTGTATAGTAAGAATGATATTTTAAGTGAAAATATATATTAATATAATTAAAATATGAGCTATTATGTCATTAAATTTTCATCCACCTTTTTCACTTCGGGACTGTTTGTTAACGTTAATTTTATCAGTGAAGAGATGGTTTGGCAAATTGTTCCAGTCTTTGACTATTCTCCCAAAGAAGGAGTACTTAAAGGAGTTAACTTTAGCTAATTTCGTTTGTATTTTGTATGGAGGTTGGCTCTATTGTTTTTACTTCTACAATACTCGAAATAGTCAGTAAAGTCTAAGCCATTTAGACCAAACACTGCCTTTTAGCATTCCACTACTGATAGGTATTCTCTTCGATGCTGAAGTGTGTTTCAGTATAGCAATCAATACATCATTCTTCATATGACATCTCGCGTGGTTTGTGACCGAAAGCGATTCTCGATGCTCTTTGTTGTACTTTTTCGATTGCCAACTTATCTATAGGGCGACCATACCGGGCAAGCGTTTTCTAGGATTGGTCTAACCAAGGACTTATAGAGCATAGAGAAAATTTCCCTGTTCTTGCTACCGACTGTACGCTTTAGTAGGCCCACCACTTCGTTTGCTTTATTCAAAATTGCGTCCACGTGGTTCGACCAGGATAAGTCTCTTGACACATAAACACCCAGTTTCTTGCATGACTTCACTGATTTTAATTCTGCATTCCACAGATAATAAGGATGTTCACTTTTGTCGTGCTTATGCGTTATTCTCATCACTTCTCATTTCTGAGGATTAAATTTAACTTGCCAGCTTCTTGTCTAGTTTTCCAGGCAATCCAGATCCGACTGTACTGCTGATGTCTCCTCAGCACTATTAATTTCACGGTAAATCTTTATATCGTCAGCAAACATTTTAATAGAAGAAGTAACAACATTTGGTATGTCGTTTACATAGACTAAGAACAAGGTGGGCCCGAGGATTGTGCCCTGGGGAACACCCGATGTCACTGGGGACCATAATGCTCTTTGTTTGTCACCCCAAAATTTTGCATAAGCATTGTCTTCAGTTTCTCTTGGGGCCATTTTAACTCCCAAGAGAAACTGAAGACAATGCTTATGCAAAATTTCAGGATGACAAACAAAGAGCATTATGGTGTGTTATGGTATTTTCTGGAGTGGTCAATTGTGACTCTCTGTTGTCTATTTGTTAGAAAGCTTCTAACCCATCTGTCAAATGCTTTTCATAGGTCTAGAAAAATTACATTAATGGCAGTTTGGCAAGCGAAGATTTCCCTTTTAAGGTGGCTTCCTAGAGTAAATTGGCCGTGCGCAGCCTGTGTACTAGTATGGCGCGAGCTTTAAAATCCGCGCGACGTCCACGCAAAAATTAAAACAAACGTGGCCTCGCAGTTTCGAAATATTCCACCCAAAAACCTTTATTAACTTTCTGTTGAAGCTCATTGTGCAAAAAGTTTGATTAGTGTAGGTCAAACATTTATGAGAGGAGACAATGTTACACCGGTTACAAGTCACTATCGATCTCCATAAGAGTAAATTGTCTGCAAAAATAAAGCAGAAATTTTCCAAAGACATCAATTCTTTCGCTTCAAATGTAGACAAACGTTAAATAGTCGAAGTAAATAGTGGGTGGAAACTTTACTTAGAAAACAAAGAAGTAAGTACACTAAATCAGAAGGAAGCAATGTTGCTGTTTCTGGCCTTTGGTTCACGGTCAGTGGAAAGATCTGAAAGATCGAGCCAATTCCCGAACAAACACTGAAGATTGTCTTCACTGGCGGAGCTCCTCGATCACTTTATTTCTCTTAAATTTGATTTGATTTAATTATTCTAGAAGTGGCTTTAAGACTAGATAATGGGGAGTGTAAATTTTTGTTTTGTTTTGCCGACTGTATTACATTGTTTTAAAAACTTACCAGAAAAAAGGTTTCCCACGTAATTTGCATCCTAATCGAAGGAACCTTTCCTTGTATTTTTTTCTTGTTTCAAACGTCCTTCAACGCACATGCAAGATGCACTAGGAAATACCCCTCCCCCTTCAGGTTTGTTACACTTGCAAGCTTGGAAAAAAATGAAGGGCACAAACTTTCTTGATTTCTCTCAGATAATAACACTTTGGACTACTTTTGGGTTTAAGACTTGTTCTAAACATAAATCTTCAAAGGCAAATTAAATGCTAAAAAGCCAACACTAACCTTCCAGAATCACGTAACATGTGACCGTTTCGAAATCAGTTGAGTAGAGCTTTCAGCAACTTTACGTCGACTGGCAAAGCCTTCCACCTGTTAACACTTTTTAAAACTGTGACCATAGGCTTTTTCTCCACGGTATTTCGCTATTTTGATTGATGACTTCGGTGAATCAGAAGCTGCAAAAGCCAAAATCTTGAGTGACGCTCGATTTGACACAGAGAAAGACTCATTACATTGCTCAAACCGTACAGTCGTGAAGAGCCTTGAGCAACTTTACGTCGAGTGATAAAGCCTTCCAGCACTCAACACTTTAAACTGTGACCATCAACTTTTTCTCCATTCTATTCCACTCAGGACCACAGGCAGCCCAAGCGCAATATGTGTGGGTTCGGGATTCAGAGGTCATTTGGTCGAATTTGGTCGGAATATACTAGAATTATTAGTGTATTATCTGATGCTAAATAAATGCAAAAATCTTAAAGATATGAAGTCTTCTTGTTTGTCTGTTTGTACTAGTAGCCTTTATGATAACGAAGGACGATATTTCTTGCATTATTACATGTGATTCGGGCCCTTAATGTTCAAGTCTTATCACATGTATTCGAATCTAAAACGCTGAGAAAAAAAATCATGATCACGCGAAATATTGATTCAAAAAGTTCCCTTACCTTTATTTCATAGCCACTCTGTGTCCCACAGCCGGTTTAAACGCCGTTTAGTCGACTTTCTTTCCATCGAGTACCGAACACTATAGAGTGGCTATGAAATAAAGGTAAGGGAACTTTTTGGTGTTGGTAAGGGTACTCGATGGAAAGAAAGATGACTGCTCCCGTTCCCGGGTCTTTGGATCGACATTGACTGAAACGAAAAATACATGCGTACATGCAAAACAAAATGCTTTGATTTTAGTGGAATCTGAGTACTTAAAGCAAAACACTCGGCTAACATTCCTGCTAAGTGCTATTACCATGCTTGTTGCTGCTGCTGTTGCATTGATTAAATTCAAAATGAATAAGTTATGCTGCTCTCGCACATCCTCTTGGGGGCATCGGCTCAACTTTTTTTGTTGGGTGCATGCACAGAGGGAGAATTTCGATACTCAGAATTGCTAAAAGGGAAGTGCAAAGGGAACAAGGCCATTATTCTTCATTCTTTTTATTTGAATTCTATGTAGATTGGTTTCTACTATGATAGTAACTTTTCTTAGAAAGTGTCTTTAGCATACTAGCATTGAAAATCTATTTATCCTAGCCTGGGACCAGGTTCTCTAGTGTTGAATAAAAAAAGAACTATGGGTGAGAGCGAAGAAAGGAGTCTGATCCCAGGCTAATTTATCCTAAAGGAAACAACCTCCTCTCCCCATGAATGATTAAGGTGGTACATTCAACAGTGCAAGAGAGTTGTGATGGGTTAGGGTTAGCTTTCCTGAGGTCACTGGGTGCACCTTGTAGGAGCGGGAATGCCCACTGTTCAAGGGTCCTCAAACCAATAATGGGATACTGCCTAGTCTCCTTTTCCTTATTCTGAAATGTTAAAATTGATCCCAACGGGCAAGGCAAAAAGAAAAGACACGTAAGGGATAATGTACAGATTACGAGAGGACAGGTGTACCACATGGCAGTGATAAGGGGAGTGGGGCATTTTTAGGGATGCCCCGCCCCTCACGCTCACAGATTTTGATGAATATTTTCCTTGAAAGTCTAATAGTAGATGCCTGATGGGCTCAAGATGCTTGCTTATTCCACCCAATTGCAGTATTGACTTAATTGCTGGGTAAGCTAGGAATAAACATACGTAAGTATAACATTGATATTTGACTCTGGTTTGACAGTAACAAAGTCCAATCAGGTACCGCCTTCAAATTGCAGTGAGAAAGAGAGTCATTAGGGAACTTAAGGACCACGACGACGGCTTTGTCGACGACGACCGGAAGTGAGTTACAGTGTACTGCGCAAGCGCGACTAGTAAATTTCGTCGTGGTGCAATCTCGACCCAGAGCTCTTCTGCGCATGGAGAGAGATCAAGAGCTCTGGGGAACCCTGGAGCAAGATTGTCTCTAATTGGTTTCAGCAAAAAACAATAAAAGTGTTTCTGATTGGTCTATTCAAGTTTGAACGAGAGCGGTTGAACGTGCGGCGTGTCTGGCGTGTGAGCGGGTTTTTCCCTAGACATGTTGAAGTAAACACGGCCGGCCGATTGTTAAATTGATATCAGCGATTCCAAAACAACATTTGAACGACTAATTAGGCAAAATTACTGGATTTTCCAGTTTTCAAATAAAATAGCTTAGCTACATATCGAAAATTGAACCGTGAACCAGAAAAAGATTTGAATGCGAAAAAATAAAATAAAAATATAATAATGCGACTAGATATTTATAGTTCTCTTCTTTTCCCACGATATCACATTTCAAAGCAGCTTCGCTGAGTGTTAATGTTCATGAACAAACATAAATAAAAGGACGCTAAATTCATATTTTGGAAAGTTTTATTGGAATTTCGATACGTTTATTTTAACAAGCCATTCGGGTTTCACTTACCGCCTCGTGAAGTAGTCCACAGAAATATTAATCAACTGCCAAGCATACGCAAACTTCAAGTCTCAAATCTGTGATTGGGAACGTTTAACGGTATTTTCTCAGCAGCCCCCACAACAGCCTTGGATACCTGAAAATTCTTCACGGCCGTTAACTGAATTTCTTCAGTTCTAATACCGAAGCAACAAAACACTTAGCGATGAAGCAGATATAAAAGATGCAAAAAGTTAAGCAAAAAGTTTGGGTTGGATGAAAGAGCATGCGCTGTGAGGCCCAAATAGCCAGATTTTGGCTACTCCGGCGCAGAGTTTCCCAGAGCTTACGGGCGCATTCCCAAACCCGTAAGCACTGGGGTCGAGAATGGTCGTGGTGGTGTCGTCGACGACGCCAAACAAAGTAGAATCACGTCGTCCTGCAATCCACAAGCTTCGGCAGGTATAAATCCACTGTTTTAAGCGATTTTTGAAATCCTTTGCATTTCTTTATTCTCGTAAATCCAGGTATCGTTCTTTTTTTCTCCTAACAAGCGATGTTGATTGAAAATTCGACTAATGAATTGTTTTTACTTCGAAGAATGACAACAGCTGTGGAGGCCGAGCGAGCGAACTCGTAAGTGATAAATTTGTTTGTACGTTTAGGTAAGGCAAATCAAATGTGTTTAATATAGAGGAAATAAACTTTATATGGAAAACAGCTATCACATCAGTATGTCTCTTTTTCCAAATCTAAACTCTGACAGATACTCGAACTCGGTCATCTCATTCAGTTGAAAGTTGAATAATCTTCGTGGGAAAGCAGGTTTTTCCACTCGAAAAGGTTAGACAACACAAAAAATTCTTCATCGTCAATGAAATTAGACGTACGGCTTAAAAAATAAAATCTTGCATTGTTTAAAAAGACGCCATTGCGGAAAAGTTTGTTGCGAACGGACATTACAGTTTTATATTTGTGTTTACATTCAGTGTCGTCGTCGTCGACCAACTGACCGACTGCATCTTAAGTTTCCTTTTTCCCGCCGAAACCGACGTTCTCGTTCCAGTCTTTTCCCAGTCAACAGACTTTCATGAGGGGAGAATGTTGTCACTGTTTTCTGATGAAAATTATGCTGAGGGCTTTTCTTTAGATGGATTCTAACTGATTGCTTATACAGGGTACACATACCCGATGACTGATATAGATAAACTACAATGAGTTTATTTTGTGACAATCCTTTTGCAGTGAAGGTATCAATCAGATATTTGTTACTATGCTAAAATCAGGTTCTGTTCCTGATGATCACTAAAACGCCTTGGCAGGTCATTTTGTAGTTGAAGATGACTGCACAGGAGTCTGTGCTGTACACTTTTCCTGTAAGTGCCCCCAGGTATGGCATTGGGGACAGAAACTGTCGCTATCAGAGTGGGCAAATTTGCATTTAGCAGCGCCATATTTGCAGTTATTCTTGTGCCAACATTTTATGTCTTTTTTAGGGTTCTTAAAGTAATTTTTTTCCGACTTTGGATGCCAGTGTGTGCAATTAAGTCGTCTCTTACATTGGGACCTGTCTGGGCATTGTTGCGAAAACTTTTGGCTCTTTTTTTTAGGCTTCCTTCTTTGGACAACTTGAAACTCATTTTCTCTAATACTGTCGTTGTCTTTCTCCCCTTCGCCGCCTCGATTGCCTTGTGCTTCATTTTCACCTTTATCTGAAAAATCATAATCAGTACCCAGACTTGGTTGTTCACCTACATCTTCTAGTGCTTCATACGGGTTGGCGAGGGAGATTCTATCCCTTTCACATGATTCTTTTTGCCGATAAGCTGCAAAAGGCACTACCCTACCTGGATATTCGCGTTGTAGCAGTTCAAATATTTTGTTAAAATGATGCGCAAAGTCAGTCTTTTCGTCTTTTGTCTTTACAGCTGAGAAAACAAGAGCAATGTCCTGCTCTATCCAGCAGAATTGGAAAGGCCAGCGTAACTTTTCAGTGAGGTATCCCTGCCACCCCTCATTTTCTTCAAAGTTCTTTATAACTGCAGTTCGAGGGTTTTGCGCTGACGATAAATGCCTTTTACTTAACTCTAAATGAGTAAATGAGACATCTTGCAGATGAGGGTCCAACGAACTGACTTTTAATGATTCTGGATGCTCCTCCTCAAGTCTTTTAAGTGCGTTTGATATGCCACTAGCCCACATCCATATCTCAAAAGACCATTTCTTTCTCAGGCCTTCTTCTATTGCTGGTATGAGATCAGCATCCCCACTGACGAGGATTATTGTTCCCTTGGCGACGCTCCTATCGGAAACCAAAGCGGTTATGTCCTTCACTATTTTGTGGTCAACCTGCTTTTCTTTGTTGGTGTAAAAGCTTCTTTGTGATAGTTTAACCTTCCAACCACATTGCTTTATTTTCTCCCACACAGTGTCTACTGGTGGTGGTTCTGATCCATACAGGTTATCGCAGGCAATTTCTTTGCCTTTGGCCACAAATTCAGCAACTTTTCCCATGTCCATGCGCAACCTAGGATCTTCTACGCATTTGAAGTTTCCTTGCTTAGCAGCAAGTTTCTTCGCTTCTATCCACATATTGGAATCATCAACGTAAATAAAGACGTGCTCTCCATGGCCAGATACGTTTGGCTTGATCCGCAGAAGTGTGGCCTCACATGTACACTGTACATGTATTTCCTCTTGGTTGCCACCGTCTTCAGGTGCCTCAAAGAGCAAGTCCATGTAACAGTCATTGCAGGTTTTGTGATTGTTTTCACAACTCCAGTGCTTGTGATACTTTGTGAGCTCTTTACTGCAACTTTGACAACTATCGATGCTTGTTACGAAACCTAGTGAGCAAGTTGATAAATCACTTTACAGTGAAACCTCTCCTTTCGGACACCTCTATTCGAAGGACACCTCAATTCAGGGAACACAAAATGTAGGAATGTGGTCCCGGAAAAATGTTCACGTAATCTTAACTCTATTGAAGGGACAGTCCGGCCTGGAAAGGGACACGTTTTCTGGGTCCCCTGGGTTTGACCTCCATTCAGAGAACACTTTTAATTAGCACTAGGTCTCAAAACGTGACTTACCACAAAGAGGGTTGATATCTTTAAGTGTACACTGATCACAATGATGGCAGCTTGCACAAACTGAATTATCTAACTTAATTCAATGTACTGCACTTGCAGTGTGAACTCAACTTATAATGTCGCAGCGATAAGGTAATGATGATTTTGTCTTTGTTGGTTAATTATTAACAAAACCCAGCCCAACCTCTATTCAAGGTACACTTGCATCGGTCGAAGGTGTCTCCTGAATAGAGGTTCCACTGTACTCAGTAGCGAATTCGGTGTCACAGTGTGTGGGCAACCCGACCCTAACCCAAATCGCTAAGGTAACATGAGAAAGGGATGCCCATATCACTAGGATTTTGGGAATGGAGATGCCCATATCACAGTAAGATCGGTTCTTCCTGGAAAGTGGTGGACGGGAAGGAGAGAAGCCTGGGAACGAGTTTATATTGAGCGCGGCGTGCGATTCGGTGTTTAATTACCTTATTATATAGGAAATTAACGCGACTTAAATTAACGCAAATTTAATGGAAAACGACTTTCGAACAAAGAAAATTAACGCGAAAGAGGAGGTAGAATTTCATAATATAGGAAATTAACGCGATTTAGACAGTTCTGACACTTCTGACAGCGACAACGATGAAGATGAACTCGAAATGTTGTAAACCTTCACCTTAGCTTTTGTGAGAGATGAAAATAAAGGGTAAATTGAAAGAAAGAAAGCTTGTAGTTAATGTTTTTAGGTGTCATGAATATCTGGACAGGTTCCAAAATTGGGGTTAAAATACTGGAAATTAAGAGCGCGGAAATTAACGCTGCACTTAATTAACGTAGGAGAAATTAACGCTCAACAAAATTAACGCGAATTTTAACGATTCGCGTTAATTTCGTGGAACGTTAATTTCCTATAATAAGGTAGAGTCAGATGTAAGGTAAGAAATTCTGACAACGGTAGAGTCAGATGTATATACGGTGGCCCATATCTGCAAACACAACAAACAATTCTTGAAACACAACAAACACTTTTCCAAACACAACATAGTATTATCGAAACACAACACAGTATTATCGAAGCACATCACAATATTATCGAAACACAACACAGTATTATCGAAACACAACACAATGTCATCGAAACACAACCCGGTATTTGCAAAACACAACACAATTTTACCAAAACACAACACGAATTAGAAAACACAACACAATAGTTGCGAAACGCATTCCCTCGGACAGCAGACGCATTTCCGGTCTAGATTTGTTACTATACAAAGCGATACAAAGCATGAAGCTATCAGCCATCATTACTCAACCGCTGACATGTTATGCGCCTGCATCATTCCCGCCATTTTGTTTGTTATCTTCGCATGTGGCGATCTGTCCCGAGAATGAATGTGTTTTTTAAGTGCTTGAACTGCTCAGAAGAGCTCGAGGAAACTTACCAATACTGCTGTAAATGTGGAGCAGCCGTGGACAAAGAGGAGGTTCTCATTCGTTATTATTTTCAGCGTGGGTTTGATTACTCGGTTATATTACTCTTTTTAGAAAAGTACCATGCAACAGAAATGTCTATGCGTACGTTGCACAATAGACTTCGCGAGTACGGATTAAGAAGAAGGAATTCAACCAGTGACGATGCCGAAATTTACCAGGCCATTCAACAAGAATTGGACGGGCCAGGCTGCATGAGGGGTTATCGAGCTATGTGGCACACCCTTCGTTTTTATTATGGAATACAAGCACCAAGAAGAAAGGTGGAAGGGATTTTACAACAAGTTGACCCTGAAGGAACAGCCTTGCGAAAGGCTCATGCACTAAGGAGAAGGTCGTACAGGCCCGAAGTTTGCTTGGCACGTTGACGGCTACGATAAGTTAAAGCCATACGGCTTTCCTATTCATGGTGCGGTGGACGGTTTCAGTCGTCGAGTCATGTGGTTGAAAATTTGCCCCTCGAATAATGACCCATGCCACGTAGCTTCATTGTTTTACGATTGTGTTAAATCAAACAGAGGTTGCCCAAGAGTTCTTCGAACAGACTGTGGGACTGAAAATGTGACCATGGCGGCCATGCAGTGTTATTTTCGGGGAAATGATAACGACGACCAAGCTGGATTAAATGCACATAGGTACGGATCGTCCCCAGCAAACCAGCGCATAAAAGGATGGTGGTCATTTTATCGGCATGACAGATCAACGTGGTGGATTAATTTTTTTAAAGACTTAGTTGAAACAAATATTGTTGATAATGCAAGTGAATTAAGTATGTGCTGTTTTTGGTTCTGTTTTAAAGATATCTTGCAGGCGGACCTAGATCATGTAAGGGATCACTGGAACACCCATTACATTCGAAAATCACGTCACGATACAGTCCGTGGTAGGCCTGATGAGCTTTTCTACCTTCCAGAGAACAGTGGGTTTGAAGATTTCAGATGTCCCATTACAGAACAACAACTTGATGATATAGCTGTGTACTGTACAACAGATGAAGAAGAAAACATTTTTCTGGAGTATTTTAATTATGCGCTAGAGAGTTTAAATTTGCACCGTCCGACAAACTGGAGGGAGGCATTAACACTTTTCCAACGTTTAATGCAAGTATCACAATAGGTCATTCTAGGACAGTTTAGTACAGTCCAATGGTACAAGGGAAAAGCAGCAGATTGAAATGACTTCCACCAATTTTTCAGATGAAGTGTAATACATCCTATTCAGTACTTTAAGTGCAAACAAGATTGGAAAATTGATTGTACACAAAAGTCCAACTTGTGATTACTTTGATGGGGCATTTGTCTTTCTCAACAGAGGCTCTACTCTTTCACATTTAGCAATGAGATACAATATGGTAAAGTGAAACTTTATTCATATCCAATTACTTCACTTAAACAAGAGCAAGAACGATATCGCAACCTTAGTTTTCAAAAGACTGAGGAAAGTGTTTTAAAACATCATTTACTCTCCCCTAGTATTTATAAAATAATTGCAAAGGTGACATTCTTATTCATTTGCATTTACCTTTTCAATTGAACATGAACAAGAACAGTATTAGGACCTCGGTCTCGGTTAATGTCAAAAGTCTGGGGAAGAGTTTTAAAATGTTATGCATATCCATATCCCCTGGTATTTGTAAATGCAAAGGTGACGTCTTTTTTAAAGTCGTCATATGTGTCATGCACCACTGGTAACAGCAACTGGCAGGAACATGCATTTGCTTTTGGGAACTTGGATTTTTCACCACATTGCTCAGGTGCATGAAGGAAGCCAATGTGCAGTTCTATACCACCTGGGGGAACTTCCCTAACTCCACTGACAAAAAAAAGAATATCTCTAAAAGTCAATTCTACTGTTTTTTCTTCAACATCTTGTAAAAAATCATTCCACCGTGACAACACTAGCCCTTCAAGTTGGCGATTATTTGAACCAGTTTCACTATAATGGACAGAAAAAAGACAGCCAAATAATTCTGCAGTTAGTGTTACTTCAGAATAACAGAAAACCTCTTTAAATTTCTCGTAATTTTCTGTCATAGCTTCAAGGACACCTAGTTGGGATAGCCCTCCTTTAAATTGCTCAAATGCTGCATGGACCCTCTCAATTACAAACCAATGAGCAGTCTTGTCAACAAGATTTAAAATGTCTTCCTGTTTTCTTAATATCTGGAGGGTACCTGCAAGCTCTAAGACTAAAATGTCTTCCTGTTTTCTTAATATCTGGAGGGTACCTGCAAGCTCTAAGACTGTTTCTAGATTATGATCTGACATTAGCTTTTGAGCCTCTTGAACAGATGTGGTATTCTTTAGAGCCTGCAGAGAATTTCTGAGGTCAAAATCATAAACATCCTCAAGACAGACATTTGCTTGTGTAACTCCTTTTGTCAATGCATCATACAAGGGAGGACCAAAGCATCTTGGTCCAGGACCACCATGAACTATGGACATAGCAATGAACTCACCAGCATAAAAAAAATAATCATTTCCCAAATAGTTAGCATTGCATGACAAAAATTTGCTTTTTTCTGGACCACAAAATAACTGTGAGTTAACAATCCAATCCAGGACTAGGGTAAAAAATTCTCTTTTTGGTCCCCCTAAGTCAATTGCACCCTCAGATGTTCCACAATCATCAGTAAACTTAACTGAAACCTTGTTATCTGGAGAAAACGATTTTCTTCTAAGCCCCCTTAAAGCTCCTTTCCAAAGATGACTACGACTTATATTAAATTTTGATATCTTATCTTCATTAATCGTAAGAGCTAGTTGTTCTAGTATCTCTTGTAATGACCAGCTCGTCTTTGTTTGAAACATTTGAGGATCATCTACTGCCACAGGGACATTTTCTCCTTCAGAATCACTACTGTAGAGCAAAGTGCCAGGGATTAAGGAGGCATAAAGGAGATCTGCATCATTGGTGGAACTAGGACCATCATCACATGTTACAGAATGTGCATATGTGTGAGGAACACTAACAGATGAGGCATTACCTGTACTGTAAAAAGATAACAGGCTATGTGAATTCTTGTACCATCTTGTGGTGTATGTTTTACTGCTAATTTAGTTTCAAACATCACATTAACTATCTTAATACCATGGCTAAAACTGAAGTGAAATGACAGTTTCCAGCACTCCCAAATTTTGCCTAAGGTTTAGCTTTGGTGAAAGCCAGGTTAATGTTTTCTTGTTCAGTGTAATGTTTACCTTTGTTGAGTGGTAAGATGATCTGCATCACTACTGAAACTAACATCAACATCAGATGTTGCAGGGCATGTTTGTATTTTTGGGAAATGCAAATGCACTACAAACGAATGTAAAGGCAGTGAGTATTATTACAAATTGATCTGTGGTGGATGTTTTACATCCAGTTCACTTTTAAATGAAAGATGATCAATTATTCTAAAACTACAGGTCAACAGTAGAATAAGGCAAGTCAGTTTCTTGTTTAGCCTAATGCTTACCTTTGCTGAAATGGAAGTTGATGGTCAGGTGTAGTTTTGCACTCTTCTGATCGGAATTTTTTCCTGATAAACAGCAAATTCGAAATTTCATTAACTTGTATTTTTAAATTGATTGTAAGGCCTCAGATATACAATCTGGGGTTTTCCTTGTGTATTACTCAACTACAGTAAACCAAACTCTTTACGTTTTTCTAAATGAAAGTTAAGTCAGACTTTGTCAATAAACACACCTAATAGTAATTATCTAGTATAGCATCCCACTAAATATTCATGATGAAGATAAGAGTATGTTAAACTGAAATAATGTAAGCTTAAGCTTCTGAAAAATATATTGAAAAAGGATATAGCTTTTGACGTTCCAAAAAGAGTGAAGTGTCCAAATAAAAGCTAATTTAATTTCCCCTTTGGTATAATTTCCTCTTCCTCCTCTTCTTGTTCTTAGGGCCCAAAAAACCCAGGGGCATAAATAGCTGAGAGTGACTTTTAAATATCTTACCTAACACCCTGAGTATCAGGCTCCGTCTCAGTTTCACTGTCCAGTATAAACTCGTCTTCCGGTTCCTCTGGGCACAGGTACAAAGTAATTCTGTTGTAAGGTTTACCTAAATCTTCCTTGTAGTTTCGCAGAGTGAATTCTTCTTCTTGCTGACCTGGAAGATTCATGGCCAGTTGTCAATCTGGGTAAACCAGTTTCCAGCTTGTCTTCGAGTCAAATGACTGGTCATGTGCTTGGCGTTTCACCAAGGCCTCTGTAAAGACTTCTGCATATCCACAATCCTTTCTTACTTTCAAGGGATCGGAGCTGTAACATCTGGGCCAACAAACCGCATCACGCCTACATTAATTAACGCGAAGGGATCTTCTTCTTTCTTCTTCTGCCCTGTTCTCTTGGAGCCACTTGATCGAAAATGAGTCGACCTCTCTTCGCTTTTCTTTGCAGCATAGTTTTTGAAGCTCAAGCATTTTGTTTCACCTCTATCTGTTTCACTTGCGCTAGAGTCGTTTTCTACCTTTTGTCCACAAAAAGGGCAAAATTTTGAAAAAAAAGATTTCAAACCAGTTCCACAGCTCGCACAAAACATTTTTCCACGCAAAATGGCGAACAAAAATGGCGGGAAATTGCAAAGCATGTCAGCGGTTGAGCAATTAACAGTTAATGAATGAGGCTGAGCAGGAGGGAGTCATAAACTCGTCAGCGCGGCCATTTCAATGTGTATGTCCATCGTGACGTCACAGCAAAGTGAAGCGTGCGACGAGCAGAATTTTCGAAAATGGCGGTGTTATTGTTTTTCTTGTGAACACTTTGAGCTTATTTTTTTCCGTAAATGAAGCAGCAATGTGGTTTCTCTTTTGATCGAGGATAACATTACCTCATATTCCAACGGAAGAGGTAAGTGTATTTTGATTACTACGTGAAAATTCTGCAAAAAAGGTTTCTGAAGCGTTTTGGTGAGTCTCCAAGTTAGGAAAATTATGTGAGTGCGGTGCGGCATTTCGCTCGACAAAATCTGGTTTTTCTCTGGATAAAAAGCATGAGAAAACTTGTAGCTTCGCTCAAAAGTAGTTTATATCTCACAGAATCCATGTAGCATATACTAAATGTCAGGGAGTGAACCACCAAAATGATCAGTGTATTTATTCGAATCAATTTCCTCCGTTATAATTTGGCAATCTTGTTGAAGTGAGGTTGGTTACGAAAATTTGTTATAAATGAGCTGTTTTGTAGTTATTTTGGTTCTTCAGTAAGATGTATATAAGTATACTGAGAGTTGTTAAACTTACTACGACCTCGTAAAAGACCGATCGTGGAGAAGTTCACCTTTATGAGGCCACATTTAAATATTTGTTCAGCCCCTGTAAATTTTTTTGTACACCTTCTAGAAGGCTGAGTTGCTCAAAGCATGGTTAGCTTTAGCCATTGGTTAAGCAGTATCAAAACCAATACGTTGTCAAGGTATTAAACGCTGGTTAACGCTAACCATGCTTTAAGCAACTGGGCCCAGCTGCAACTGAAAGTTAAGTTATAAGTTAGGAAAGTCATGGGGGTTGGGAGTGAAGGGGGGAAAACACTCTTGAAACAAGACACCAACAGGATAATTTTAAACCGAACTATCAAGCCTGCATATGTACATGTATGTACACTGCATTTCACTTTCAATACCCTCTCAACATCTGGTCATATAGTGCATCAGTGAATTGAAACCCCGGCACCTGATCCGGAATTTAGCATTAGCCTGGTGTTAAAACACCACTAATTTTTCCACTTCCTAGGCCAAGTGGTTTGTTAAAAGCATCTTATGGCGGGGAATTAGTGGTTGTAGTTCTAAGCTTGATTTAAACCGCTGTCTTCTGTCTGGTACTCTGTATTTATTTATTTTATTTTCAAACCAATGGACCTGTTAATAGAAACTCTCAACTTCATTTTATCAAATTCATGAGAAATGTCATCCCCTAGCTTAACTTTGTAATTGTTGACAGAGCTTCCATCTGTTCCAAGGTTTACCTTTGTTTTGCAGTGCATTTTAGGAGTGGGTACTTGGTTTCTTTGCTAATATTGTCTAGTCCTGGCCCCGGTTGTTCAAAGGTTGGATAGCACTATCCACTATCTAGCAGATGGAGTAATTGATTTCCGTAATACTTATCTGCTGGATAGTGATTTATCCGGTGGATAGCGCTATCCAACGTTTGAACAACCGGGGCCTGACGATCAACTTCATTCTTGGTTTTCTTTTGTTGAGTAACAGCAACTCCTTGCTTTTGATTTTAATTTTGAGTGACAATTCCCGGTTTCCCTAGTATAGACTAAAATCTTCAACCAACTGATGTGTCCTGGAACTCAAACTCTCTTTATATCCTATCCCAGAGTAAACTGCTTGAAAATCATACCCTTCAGAGTGGAACATACCTACATGGCCCATATATGGCACAACCCCCCCCCCCCCCCCACCCCTTCCTGGGGGAAACAAGGGCTTCTCCTAAGTCACTCATGTTAAATCCCACTCTTTGTCCCTGCTTCCAAAAATGTATAAGTTATGTGCTGTTAAATCCCTGCTCATGAGCTGGGTCAAGTAGGAATGTTGTTAATTCTACTGCACCCAGGGCCAGCACATTGTTTTAAAAATATGTGTATATCCTGGCACTATGCCCCAGAGGTTTGGGAGTGGGGAAGGGTTTCAATTCACTGATGCATGTAAACACTGGTAGCGTCCTTTACTCGCTTACTTTGTCACCAAGAGCAACTAATCGGTCTATCTAACTTTATAAAACTCGTCAGTATACTCCTATTTCAATTAAGGTTGGTTCAGAGAAAAATGATGCATGATCCATGTTTCATAGCCTGTGGTGCATTATTGTAGCAAGTCTAGTAAATTATGTGCCCGCAATGAGCCTAGAAACTTAGAAAGCAAACACTGCTCACGCTTCTATGCTATGTCAGAACGTTAAGACAATGTAGTTCAAACACTGAATCCTACTCTTTTTATTAATTTAAGACAGTAATTTGAGGTTAGGTTTTTCTCTGTGGTAATATGCAAATGCTGCAAATTTTCAATGAGTTTACTTGGCTCGTGCACGTGGGAATTTTGGATGCAGTTAAAAAAAATCAAATTCAAGTTGTTTGTTGAACAACAATACAATAAATAACTTTGAATAAAAAAAGAATAGTGTTGATTTGCGTTATTGAAATAATCAGCATTCTGGCCCATGCAAAAACACAGCTTAATCAGACAGGCCTTTGTTAAAAAAGAAGAGGCTTCTAATTTTTTACCATGACATTTTAAAAATGAAATTTTTCAGCTTGCTCATGCTTAAGAATTTTAGCAGCCATTTGACTTGAAAGCTCCCTTGAATGCCTTTTCACAAATTGTCTCCATTATTTCAATGAACATGAACAAGATTAAACTTCCCACTACAAAAGGGTTTACCATAGTGCACTCCCGGCTATGAAACATGGTTCATGGGAGCAGCCTTAATAAATTGAAGTAGGTGCATAAATCTTAAACAGGTTTTCAGTAGTATCATAGTTACTACTAACTATAGTGGTATGGACTAGAAAGGTGTAATTTTAATGCTAATCATTTTCTGTTTTTTCTACAGGATTAACACTACGTAGATCAATGACATTTCCAGGCTTACATGACTTAACATGTAAACAGAATTGGAGAGTAGACTGGCAGGCCTCTCATTATTACTTATTCTCTTGGCCTCTGCATCATCGTTCAATCAAAACATCTATGGTCACTCCAGAACATAACATTACTGATCATCTACCTGTTCTCTTTTTTGTTATTGACAATGTGATGAGGATTTATACCTAGAAATTATTTTCGTGAAACTTCTCACAGACATGATTTTAGAAGAAAAATAATGAATAATGTGTTTTAACAGGCACAGCCTTCAAATCAATTCATCACTGGAAGCTTTAGCCTGAGAATGCAGACAGATTTTCAGTTGTATTTTTCAGTGACGTGAAACTACAACCCAAAATGTTTTGTTTAGTAAGTTTGATTAGTTTTCTCCTTGCCCAGTACTTCTTGTACTGCATGTCTTCAGTAATATGACCTGTCTAGACATTTTCCTGACTTTTCCTTTCATTTAGTAAGAATATCTTGCATAGTTCCATGGAAAGTAAAAAAAAGTGTTAATAAAAGATTTATACTGTAAGTATTTTGTTGCTGGGATACTTGTGGTATCAGCTCTAGAAGCATAATTTCAAGTGAGGTAGATATACTCCCACATAACAACAGGCTTGGGTAGTAGTTTCCTCTGAGAAGCAAACGGAGCAATTATTATTTACCAACGAAAAACTTACACCCGAATAGCTTCGGCAATCGAAGGATGTACAGTGAAATGTTTGAATTTGAACTGAAAGTTGGAATATGCGGACCCCCATGGAAACAGTTACCCCAAAATTTTGGAGCGTTTATTGACCTACTTAAAAGACGTTTTTATGACCATTTTTGGGGGGGACGATTGAACGGTATAGCTGAACCTTGACAGAATATTTGTCTTCTCATTGAGAAGCGATTTGGTACCTTCAGGAACACTGTCTTCAAGTCGTAAGCCGTTAACAAATAAGCTTCGATGTCGCTGTCCAGGTTTGAAGTATAAATATGTTCAAATCGCCGAGTCACTAGCCTTAACGTTCCGTTCCCAGTTCTGAGATATTTTCCACCTATTTATAAAAGCCATTGTTTTGATTCTGATTTTTTCTTGAAGGTATTGTTTTCAGTGGAAGTTGCGTCAGCCCAAGTGGCGAGAAACGTACAATGGGTGTAACATGTTTCTTAGGCAATTTTGTAGACTTAATCTGTATTCAAGCACTTCTCAAGTCCAAACATTGACATAAAAAGATATCCTCGAATTAATCGTATTACTCGTTTCAATTCGAGAGCTTTATTGTTGGATTAACTGGTTTATTTCTCTTGCACTTCGCCGCTGACTCGCAAGGTACCTGTGGAAAGTAGTGTTTAAAGCCACTGATCATTTTTATGAAATTGTTGTAAGATTTAATTTTTCAAAAATTAGAAAGAGTTTTGACCTCTGTAAGTCATGTTTTTGTCTCAAAGGGCAGTATTGTGAGGTTTCTGATTTACAGGCCATTAAAGATGATCTTGGTGATGATTTTTATCGATCGATAGAAGCGTTTGTCAACTCTTTTGAGTCTTGTCGCCAGTCTGTTTTTTGTTTTCAGGCTAAAATTACGTTATTGATACTTTATATGATAACATCTGCAGCTTCGCTTAAGGTGTTGAAATGATTTGCTTTACCGTTGCTGAGAAATTGCACCGTGAACTTTTCACACTTGCATTTTGTTTACCTTCTTTCAAACCTTCCCGGCCCGGCTTGAACGTGACGTCACGATGGCCATACACATCGCAATTTCATTCGCCAATATCTCCTATAGCGCCCAGGCCCAAGTTTATGACTCCCTCCTGAGGCTGAGTATCTTATGAAGAATTATGGAGATCGAGGAGGGTGTTATCCGTCGAGGCCGTAGGCCGAGGCGGATAACACCCTCCGAGATCTCCATAATTCTTCATAAGATACGAAAGCCGAATTCAATAACTGTTTTATTATTCATTCAAAATAATTCCTAGTTTGAAAACGTAGCTAAAACATGCTTACCTCCATCGATCCATCGATGTTCAGTTCATCTTCGATAGTGTACGTTTAGGTTTGTCCAGCCCCGCAAATATTCTTCAAATAGCAGATGTCGCCCTTCGAGTTGTCTTCTTGCTGTTCTTGCCATGTTTTAATCTACTTTTCCGCCTAGTTCTTACTCTTGAAACGAGTGAAATGTCCGCCATTTTTCAAGTTCACAATCAAAACAACTCAACCTCGTCCCCAGGTCTTCTCGGTTAACGGTGCCTTAAGCTGCGAAAACGCTGCATTTTTGACGTCATTTCCTCGTTAAAGTCAAAATTCTTCCAAATTTGGTCATCAGTAACTGGTTATGGTGAATTAAACGTGTGCCTTTAGCCAATCAGAATCGCGGAAATATTTTGAATGAATAATAATGATGCTTTATGCCTTGTATAGTAACATCCTGCATTACGTAATCGGGAAAACTTTGAGTGGTTTTTCGCAAATATTGTGTCGTGTTTTGGGAGATTTGCGTTGTGTTTTGCAAACTCTGAGTTGTGTTTCGATATATTGTGTTGTGTTTCGATGACATTGTGTTGTGTTTCAATGTGTTGTGTTTCGATAATAGTTTGTTGTGTTCAGATAATACTATGTTGTGTTTGGAAAAGTGTTTGTTGTGTTTGCAGATATGGGCCACCGTAGATGTAAGGTAAGAAATTCTCAAAATAGAAAATGAACAAATAAAAACAGCTCCAAAAAATCGACGGCTTATGGATAAACTGACTGGCGTGACGTTTTTATAAGCTCTTAACTGATTAAACTGTTTATGAAAAATTTAACAGACATTCAGTTGCACCGTGTCACCTTAAACATTTCGCAATTAAATCTTGAATCTTGCAGAAGAGCTGGCTAACCGCCACAAATTTAATTAAGAGATACGTGAAATGCAGGCACGGATTCCTTTAAGGTAATGGTTGTAATATTTCTCACTTTTCGCTGTTATTTGTTGCGTTAATTCTTTGCAGATGCGCCATTTATTTTATGCTGCGAGTTGGCCACGGAGATGGCTGACAAAAAAATAATAAATTGCCGGATCTGACACAGGATTAGCAAGAAAGAAATTCCATCTGGAATACCACTAGCTTTGTGAAGAACGCCTGTAAAGTATTGAAGCGATAGTACGATACAATGAAAATAATTTTGAGTTGTGTGCCATTACGTCAGAAAGAAGCAAGAACTCTCATTGGGCTAGAAACGCCTGATTTCTCGGAAACGGTAACTTTTTTACACCCTGCTTAGGCGTCATTTTTCCCGGAAATATATTCATTCTGAAAGCTTTCTTTAGGAACAGCAAAATGCAGGAAAGAATTTTTTTGGTATTGCGAGGCCGTAAAGGAATGCTTTACATTTGCCAGAACATATAAACCTCATTGATTTTGCAGCTATTTAATAATCGCTCAGGAAAGTTCTTTCGGTTTATCAATTTTTTTGCTCGGAGTTTTTGCCTAGCCATGCATAAGGGGGTCTTGACAAACAGCGAGCCAGCGAGCCAGCGAGTCATGCGAGTCATCATGTGTTTGGCACGAGTTTTCGGTATCCTCGCTCTCCTTTCAATATCGTTTTGTTATCTGCTTTCATCTTTTTCATCGTTTGTTAAGGTATATTTTGTATTGTTTTGTTGTCAATAAATTTTGAGATTTGATGTTTTATTTATGAGTGTAGTCGCAAACGATTGAAAATTCATGCATATTATTTACATGTTATTACAGATTCATGGCAAATCGACGTCTACAAAGCCTCCTGGAGGCCAACAAGCGGGGATTAACACTATGTTATGACCCGCCTGCTTCGAGAAATCTATGTTTTTATCGTTGTCTGACTCATTAAACGTGACCGAGGAAGATAAGAAACCCGTATTATGACGTTTGTAACACACTTCCATAACAACCACCTTGTTAAACCTTCGTTTAACGAATTCTCAAACCTTTGTCAAATGTTGGCGAATTTTTCTGTTCTTTTCTGAAGCTGAATTTTAAACGACTGTTGTTTTGCTAAGTTGTTAAGCTTGTTAAGACGTGCCATTTGTATTTTTATAACTCCAAGGAATGCAACAATCTTTGGAATAAATACGGTACTTAGTTACCGAGGCTAGTTTTGTAGCGTACATTAAAAAAATTATTATATACTGACTCGCATGGCTCGCTTGTTGACTCGCATGGCTCGCATGGCTCGCATGACTCGCACGACTCGCTGGCTCGCATATTATACACACTCCATACGAGGCCGCAAGAGTATTTTTGACGGCGTATTTTAAAACAGTACTTAATTTGCAACTTCTGGCATCTAGCTTTGCCCCTGATTTCATTCAACATACCCTTGGGACATGGTTGTAGTACAAAAACCGAGATAACTGTAGAAACTTACCGCCTTTTCCTTTGCTTGATTGAGAAGAAGAATTTGAAGCCATGTCAGTGTTTAATATGCGACACTTGTTTTGAATGTCAAGAAATTTTTGGAAGATTCCAGACTGGCTTATAGTAGTGATCACGTGATCATTGTTTGCCTAGTCCCTGTAGGGCGTTTTCCCAGTCCTCTCGGTCAATTCACTTCGGTGACGTATCCGAGGCGAACAGGCGAGAAACGCCCTCACATCTTCGCTTGGACCAAGTAGTGGCCCGAATACCCTGCTAGCAGAGGCTTTTCCCTTGTGTTTCTCAGCGTTGTACTGCCATTCTCTTCGCTGTTTTGGCTGCTCGCGTTTTGTTTTGGTTGTTTCTGTGCCGAGGAAAAGACCTCTGCAGACAGCCGTTTGGGATTCCTGTTGAGCATGCGCGAGATGAAAATGCGGTTACCATGGAATTTCTGTGTCACGTGTCGGTAATACGATGCCGCCGCCGGAGTTTGCTCATGTATTCATGAGTCAATTTTCCCACGGGAATGACTCGCACTCGCCATGTTGATATAGCGGGCTCACTTTTGCACAGCAAACTAGTACATAAAAGATGCGCGAGTTGATAAAACCGGTTCCACAACCGGTTTAGTCATGTGATTACCTCCTAGATCTTGGAGGTATCTAATGCGCATGCTCAACAGGAATCCCAAACGGCTGTCTGCAGAGGTCTTTTCCTCGGCACAGAAACAACCAAAACAAAACGCGAGCAGCCAAAACCGCGAAGGGAATGGCAGTACAACGCTGAGAAACACAAGGGAAAAGCTCTTACAACTTTAACTTTATGAACACAGGTTCATATGGGGAGGAGGATTAGGGTGAGGGTGAGGGTTAGGGTTAGGGTTAGGGGTTAGGGTTAGGGTTAGGGTTAGGGTTAGGGTTAGGGCCCTAACCCTAACCCTAACCCTTTTCCCTTTTCCCTTAACCCAAGCCCCCAAGCCCCCAAGCCCCCAAGCCCAACCCTACCTTAACCTAACCCTAACCTAACCCTAACCCTAACCCTAACCCTAAGTACAGTGCCCCATGTGGTATGATGTCTAGAAGCACCGCACTGGTAAATTCTTTTTTTACTTGATTATGGCTTTGAGTCCCCAGGGACAACGAGAAAACAACAAAAGCAAGTATATTTTTCAGGACCTTTCAACAATAAGAACTATTACATGTGTGCGCAGTGTTGCAATGTCTGTCATACATTCATGGTATTCTCGATAAAGAGCGAATTCAAGGATTGATTAACACAGACTGGACCACAGGTAGCTCAAGCTCGAAATATGAGCATCAGTGAACATCGGCATTGTTGTGTAACATTTGAAATATAAGGATTTGTAGAGGAAGAAAGCTATCATTTCTGTAACCTATGAAAATGAAGTGATTTCAATAAAAACAGCTTACCTTACTTAAAATGGGTGTTACGTCTCTGTACAGTACCGCAAGTGATCCCCGACCGCAAATGATCCCGAGACCGCAAGTGATCCCCAAAATGGACCGCAAATGATCCTCGACCGCAAGTGATCCCCAAAGTCGACCGGAAATGATCCCGAAAGAAAAATAGGAATAACTTGGACTCAAGTTTGCGGATCATTGTCTCAATTTTATTATTATTACAGAAAGTCACATTAAAAGCGAATAATTACATAAAAACTAAATGAAAAAATTTCTTTTAAGACTTTGTTAAATCAAATAAAAGCAAACAAAAAATAAACTTTTAACATACCGTTATTAAAACTTGAATTTCATTAAGTCAAAGAAACACAGCTGCAACTCATCGCAGTGTCTTATTTAGTTACGATTTCAAAATTAAGCTTAAAACAGTAGACTTTAACATACTATAGTCAACTTCCAAACAGATAAGAATTTTCTCATAATCAATTAAAGTGTATATGACACGAAATTTTTTTTGCCCTTTTTTGGTCCTTAGATAAGTGTGATTAACAATTCTGAACTTTAAAAATGTGTCTCCCAAAAAAATTCTTGGATTTTGGTCGGTGAAAAACTGCTTTTTTCCCTTCAGAAATGTCCTAGAGACTGGGAACGAGTAAAAGATCATACAAAGGCTTATGACGTAATGTGACGTCAGTTGATTGGCTTGCTCAAAGCCTACGCTTATGTTTCTGGTCTTTGCTTTGCATTTTGTTGATACAATATCTTGGTAGGGCAAAATTTCGCAGTCCACAACTTCCCAGTCATCTTCAGAATCTTCGCTGACTTCGTTACTTTCGTTCATATCCGATACATCGCTTGCCTCCGAATCACTGGACATTTTTAGCCCCCAAAACACCATAACCTATAAATCGATCGAGCGCGTTGTTGTTGGTTAAGATCTAACGCGGTTTCGTTTTACTTTCCCCCGCAATTTCAGTACCGAAAGACAAATACGATGTGCAAGAAAAACAAATATGCATGATATTACTTTTTTCAATTTTCTAAGCATTTCTGATTTCCTCTGCCGGTTCGCTTCTCGGGAAGTGGGGAAAATACTGCAATTATCCGCTGACCATCACTAAGGGTGACCGCTTTGCAAATTGTGAGAACATCGTTTCTCGGCCCCAGGCCTCGTCTCGTTCCCCCACCCCCCCTGGTTAGTCCACGCAAAAACAAGAAATTCTACAATTTTCCTATAAACAAACTTTGTATCGCTAAAATACTTAAGGGGACAACTTTCTATTCCAACTGATAACGGCGTGGTAGTCGCCCGCTGATCATTATTAATCCACTCCCGAAATATGGCTAAATCAGCGGCTTACTGTAGTTTGCGAAATGGGAATCTGTAGTTTGCGAAATGGAAATCTGTAGTTTGCGAAATGAAAATCAGTAGTTTGCGAAATGGAAATCTGTAGTTTGCGAAATGGAAATTTGTAGTTTGCGAAATGGAAATCTGTAGTTTGCGAAATTTAAATCTATAGTTTGCGAAATGGAAATCTGTAGTTTGCGAAATGAAAATCTGTAGTTTGCGAAATGGAAATTTACTTTCTCGCTGCATCTACTCCATCCTCGGAGACCCAGGGGCAGTCAGTCGGGACGATACAATGTTTGTGGTGAAAGTTTACTGTAAGATCGAGACTTGCCCCTGGGCACTTTCTCTTACCGAACCAGTTCCAGAAGCGTTTGGATTGCCTGCTTCTGATTGGCCAGAAAAAACTTTTCTGGCCAATCAACGAAGAGAAGCAGCTGGGTGACTCTCGTGTTTCCTTACACGACGTAGTTTTCCTCATCGATCGCCATAGTTGCGTAGCGCGTTCAACGGGGAAAGTTTCCCGAGGAAAGTTTCAGAACAGAATGCTAACAACCCCGAAAAATTACAAGTTTTAGCACGGCTACAAGAAACAAACACTCTCCGATGAATTTTTAGGGCGGATCTTTCGAAGGTATCGTAAATTTTTATTGCTGATACGATACGCGATGCATGACTTTCACTTTCCACACCTTTGCTCACATTGTCTAGTATACAACGCCAAGGTTACATTTTAGATGTCGTTGCACGACTTCTGAAACTTTCTACAGCGTGAAAATTTCATTTGCACGGGCCACGCAACTACGTCGAGTGATCGTAGGAATTGCCGTGCACGCACCCTTCGTCTTGCTTTTGCGCCAAACTCTTTTCGAGCTTGAAGAGAGCTTGTCTTTGTTTCCTGTGGTACAGTTAAAAGCGGAGCAAAAATTTATTATTGAGGAGATTGTGGGGAGACGAGATGTTTTGAAGCAATTGATAGAAGAGTGTAACCTTCCAAATGTTGCCTATAAGCAAGGGGGTTTTGAAATCGTTTTAATCACTATAACCAATTTATTGCTAGGGAATTCATAACCTTAAAAACGATAAAGGTTATGAATTCCCTAGCAATCCATTGGTTATAGTGGTTTCACCTCTCATGTCAATTGTTGAGGACAAGGTAAAGTACCCGAGGTCACTAGGAATTCAGGCCGCTTACTTCTAAGGGGAAAGCAAAACTAAAGATCAAGAAATATTGAATGGATAGGGAGCGTTTTCTTTGTTGTACGGAAGCCTAGAATCATTACCTGCGGACAAGAAATTCAGGGCAATGTTCTCTAAGGAGTTTTACCAGAAGAATACGGTTGCAGTTGTTTGTGATGAGCTACATACAGCTGTTCATTGGTAAGTATGCTGATTTATTTACTGGGAAGGGTGCTACACTGGATTCCCTGTGGGGAGTCCTGAAGGGATAAAATGGGATGTTGTTGCTATGGCAGGGGGATTCTATCACTGAGAATGGGAAAAAATGTAAAACAAAAGGGAATTGAATGACGGTTAAACAGTTTTTTATTCCACTTAACAGTAGATCTGGCTTTTATTCAAGGATACTCAGTAATCTTCTGTCTAAAAGGTGACAGACACTTCACAAGAATTATCATGATTTTTGTCACCATTTATTGACATTGAAAGCTGATGAAGTAAGCCTTGTGACTGCTGAAGATAGAGTGCAATTGAACATTTACATATTAATTTATAAATGGAAAAACATCCCATAATACAGAGCCACAGATGTCATTACATTAGTTTTATTTTTAAGCTGTTGAGATTTTCTTTTACTTCATCGTTATTGGAGTTCACATGTGTACTATAAATTATATACTGCTTGTGTTATGTAAATACTAGGGAGCTGTAATATTTATTTTATTTTAATTTGTTAATAAGCATTTACACTGGGGTATTCATTGGTGATTCTTTCTGTCCCAAAGGCTTTGTTCTACTAGGTGGTACTTGAGTATATTTTTTGAAAACTGTCTTGAAAAATGGGGTGCGCACATTATATTCAGGTGCACATTATACACAAGTAAATATGGTATTCCTACACATACCATACAAAAACTGTCTTCCAACACTCTCTGGAAAAAAAGAGAACTGTGCTGAAATTGTCACCTAGTGTTTTCAATAATTCTTAAGTCTTTCTTCTTTTGGATTTTATTAAGTGACTGTATAACCTGCAGAAGAGAAAAAATCCTTGCTTTTTTGATGACAGTACTGAAAATGGCAGAATTCTCCCAAGCCACTTATGTTGCAACATCTGTGCCAAAGACTGTCAGTTTGGGCAAGCAGTAATGTAAAGATGACACAAAAAGCATGACTCTTCTGATGTCTAAGGCAACAGAACCAACACCAGCAAATGCCAAAGTCAAAAATCTCGCGAGTCTGCTTAATGAGTGTCAAGGTGATCTGAGACAGGAATTTCAAGATTCAAATCTTCACTTCTTCTATTCTAGAATTTGTCTTCTCTGATTGTTTACTACAGGAAACAATAAGTATTGACAATTGTGATAAATTAGTTTCTGTGGAAAGTATTTTAGAGACACTGTGTGGAATGGTGACCATGCTATGAGGATTTTTAACTTTCAGAGGAGGGTATTAAAAGATTTAAAAATATTTATCAATGAAGAATATTATTGTCAGATGAGGAGAATTATGATAGGGAAGTTATGAAATATCAAACAAATGCACCAAAGGAAAATTGTTAATATTGCAGCATTATTCTTTCAAAATATGTCCAATCTTGTACCACAAATTGCAAGGGAGTTAAAACAATCATGGCACTGTGGATGTGTTCGAGGGGGTCAGTAAGGGGAAACATCAAGCCAATCATAAATAAATAGTTTGATAGAAAATCCCATTTTATGTGAAATTACTTTATTACATGCATTTGTAAAATCGTATCTGATATTAAAAATTCGTCTCTGCTATATCACCCTTATTCTAATCACAGTGAAGATTAACCCATGTTTTCTTACATGTATGTTTAGTATGCCAGACACTCAGGTCCTTGAAATCAAGAGCTGAAATAGGATCTTTGGGAAGTTTCCCTATTCCTCGGTCTCTTCTCCCTGGAATTTCCTTAAGACCGTTCACTTCTTGTAAATTTTTAGTGACTACAAAAATATCTACATAGACATCCCACTCTTTCACGATTTCTAACCTCTATACCTACACGTGTCACACACTGCGCGTTTATCGCCCTCCAAAACTTTTACAGCCACCACTTTCTCAAACATTTTCGAAAACTCACCTACAACATTTCTTTTTCTTCGCTTATCTCTAAAAACAAACCCACACAGCCTGCAAAAATCGACCTCACTTAACACGTCAAGATTCAGCATATAACCGGACCGAGATCTCAAACTAAACACTAAACAAAACGGCTGTATTAAAAAACGTACGGTAAAGGAGTTTGGCGCGTGCACTGCGGCTAGCCGGCAATTCCCACGATCACTCGACGTAGTTGCGTGGCCCGTGCAAATGAAATTTTCACGCTGTAGAAAGTTTCAGAAGTCGTGCAACGACATCTAAAATGTAACCTTGGCGTTGTATACTAGACAATGTGAGCAAAGGTGTGGAAAGTGAAAGTCATGCATCGCGTATCGTATCAGCAATAAAAATTTACGATACCTTCGAAAGATCCGCCCTAAAAATTCATCGGAGAGTGTTTGTTTCTTGTAGCCGTGCTAAAACTTGTAATTTTTCGGGGTTGTTAGCATTCTGTTCTGAAACTTTCCTCGGGAAACTTTCCCCGTTGAACGCGCTACGCAACTATGGCGATCGATGAGGAAAACTACGTCGTGTAAGGAAACACGAGAGTCACCCAGCTGCTTCTCTTCGTTGATTGGCCAGAAAAGTTTTTTCTGGCCAATCAGAAGCAGGCAATCCAAACGCTTCTGGAACTGGTTCGGTAAGAGAAAGTGCCCAGGGGCAAGTCTCGATCTTACAGTAAACTTTCACCACAAACATTGTATCGTCCCGACTGACTGCCCCTGGGTCTCCGAGGATGGAGTAGACGCAGCTAGAAAGTAAATTTCCATTTCGCAAACTACAGATTTTCATTTCGCAAACTACAGATTTCCATTTCGCAAACTACAGATTTCCATTTCGCAAACTACAAATTTCCATTTCGCAAACTACAGATTTCCATTTCGCAAACTACAGATTTTCATTTCGCAAACTACAGATTTCCATTTCGCAAACTACAGATTCCCATTTCGCAAACTACAGATTTCCATTTCGCAAACTACAGATTTCCATTTCGTTTCGTTCCATTTCGTTTCGCAAACTACAGTAAGCGCCTAAATCAGCTATGAACAAATTATTGTCAGAAATCCTCTACGGTATCGAGAAATTAATTTACATCCGATTTATAGACAAACACTAAATAAAGAACATTTTGCTCAATAACTACGCAGCAGCAATGCATTCTATGCCAAACTTTGCGGTTCTTGAACGGGACTCAAGACACGAGGCGAGCGCCAAACAATAACAAGCAGCCATGTTCGTGTCAGACATCCTTGAGAAACTTGCTCTTTCACCTCGTTCAGCGCATCAGTCTCCACTTTAAATCACCAGATATTTACTTATCTTGTACAACGAAGGTCTTTCCTAAGTTCCTGCTACCATTTCAATGTCAAGCAAGCTTTCAAAGTGAGCAATTTGGCTCCTATGACTCCTATGACTATACACCACGGTCGCTGTCAATGGTCGCGTGCTCTTTGTCAAGTCATCGGTCGCGCATGCTCATGCAAAAAGATCCCTGTTGGTATTTTGCTATAAGCAAAAAACATAGCTCTGTATTGATAGACCGGTCTCAAGACCTAAGAAGGTTATTAAACATCAATGTTGCGATGCACGAAATATGTAATACTTGTATTCAACCAAGGAAGAAAAACTAAAGCGCAGTGCTTCCCTTCTGACTAACCCTCTAAATAAAAAAGCCATTACTTTTAGTGACAAAAAAGATCCAACAGTTTTTGTCAAAGCGTGGACCAAACGGTCACGATAATACTTAATGATAGTTTCATGATGATTCCATTATAGTTTTTCCCGCTTGGCACCCTTGCGATAATCAAAGATGGTTTTTTAGGATTATTTTCATTTCCTATTTAAGTAGAGTGTAAAATTGCACAGGAAGTTAAGTCCGGGCGTATTGATCATGAATGACAGTTAAACATAAAAATCTCCGGGTGTTGAGAGTGGTGTGGGTTGTTCGAATTTTGTTGAATGGTTTTCTACGGATTTTAAAGAGGGAAACCTAAGAAAAAACAATAGTTTTTCGGTCAGACCACAATAAAGTCTAAACTTAGGCGTCCTTAGAGCTGCTCGGACATCCGCCTCATTTTATATTAGATTATGATGTTCGAGGAAAATAATCTTTGCCTTTCTCTCTTGGAGGAGCATATCCTTCCACGCTAAAAGATCGTATAATGAAAAAAATATTTTATTTTCAGGAGGCACGGTACTCGCAACCGGTCGGGTAGGGAGTACCGCGGGCGCATCGAAACACTCACGGTTGGGGACTTCAATTCATATTGGCTAGAAACTTTTAGAGCTGTTCAATTCGTCTAATAAAAATCGGAGTTTTCTACTACTCGCTGAGTTTGTGGTATTCACATTTTGTTACCAAGATATTTCGATCATGATCATTGTGAAAAAAAGATCTTCTGAAAATTTGGTAATATGCCCGTCCAACCTCGTTTTTGAGTACAATTTCTTTTGAAATGCTAATCAAACGATGTTTTCGTATTTGAATTTCAAAAGCATTTTTTCTCGTAAACGAGGTTGGACGGGCATATTACCATATGTGAAAAGAGCGTATGACACTTAAGCGGGCATGGAAGAAGACTGGAGATATGGATGGAGAGATGAGTAAAAGCGTTTCTTTTTTTCAAGTCATCAAAAGACTAACAAAGTGGCGAAAATTCATAATTTAATATCTCACTAAAATTGTAACTTACAGACGCAACAAAACATAAAACAAAACAAAAACAAAAACAAATGTTGCAGTCTAAACCAAAGTAACTTTGTTTAATACGCCAAAATATCGTTACAAAAGAAAATTGTTGTTAACGAAAACATTGAAGTTTATATACAAGTGCACCTTGTATTAAAACAACAGGTAAACGAAAAACATCAAAATAAAAACAAAGTAAATCAAATGCAATAAAAAAAAACATTGACTTGTGTAGTTACAGGATTCTGTTAAACTGGGATCGAGTTTTCTAAAACATACACGATCAGGCCGTGATGCTAAACGCATAACGACGTCACAATTCCAAGTAAAACGCAATCGAATATATTCAATTTTTATAATATTTTTGACTCTCTTTCTTTATTGATTGCAATACTCTAGCATTTTCAATTTGAGATTTAATTAATTACAATTTCTTCTACAGTACGCGTGTGAAATTTCGAGCCACACGTCCATTTTTCTAGTTCTGCTTTTGACCGTTTCGTACTCCTCCACGGTTGTCGAAAACACGATTTTCAGCAAAAAACATCCACGATTCGGCTGATCCAGGAAAACCTGGGATCAGGATCAACTTCAAAATTGGTAAAAGTTGTCTCTTCCGTCACTAATACTGGCAATCTTCAGGCAAAATGGCTTCAATAGGATTTGAAATAATAGAGGTAAACTACGAAAGTTCTCCTCAGGGATTAGTCAATTAGGGAAAGTAGAGTGGGCGAAAAATGCATGCGCGCGGAAAAATTCCACGTTTCGACTCTCCTCGCGGGAGGCAATTTTTTCCCGCCTGCTTTACTATCCCTCAGGAAAACTACTGTTATTAGAGAGATTAAGATTCACGTTTGCGGCGTACGGCAAACGGCAAACGTGAGTTGAGAATTTCTCAGAATAGAAAATAAGCAGAAAAAAACAGTCGAGAACGATTCTTATGGATAAAACTGGCATAAAACTACTTATTTTTGTGTATAAGCAATAAACAGTAAACGAAAAATAAGGGGAAAACTTGGTCACGTGGTACAAATTCACGTTTGCGGTTTGGCGTAAAAGTGAATCTTAATCTCCCTATTACTGTCTGTAATACGGGAGTCTACTCAATAGACATTATTCGAATGCTTGTTTTGTGGCCCCACTGTATACCACGTACTCTCACGAGGTGCGATTCTTTGACTTGTTGGAAATTAAAGAGAGAATAAGAGCATGAATACAGGATAGCCACTTTTGACAGAATTGTAATCAACTGAGTCATTTTTGCAGCATATTGCTAACCTACTGCACATGACCCATTCCCTGTCATAACTAACTGCTTTTACTGTATGTCGAAGTAGTACACGCTTACTTTGGGACAGTAAAAACCCTTGTGTAATTACCTAGTTGTTTAAGAACCTGCAGCCGAAAATTTGCCGGTTTAGCCAACGAAGATCAAGAAGGTCCTTATTTGTGGGTTACAGTTAAATTATGATAAACATTTTAACCACGGAGTATGACTTCGAGATCGTAAATTTACATTTCAAGAACTGAAATGCTATTAGATAACATTGCATTTGTAAATTCTGTATATTTCAGTCTTGTTAGGTTTATCATGATACAGTAGGTAATTAATATAGTATATTGAAGGACTAAACCAGACTTTTTGTCCGGTGAGCAAAACAACTGACTCGGAACATTATCTCCTTCAAAGAAAAAACTAATTATGAACCTACTTAGCCCAAATTGCCAATAACTATCCCAAAATACAAGAACCTATTTTTCCAGAGTTCTTACACCCGGGTTTTTACTGTATCAATGCGCTCCAAGTTTCCCAACTCTTGCGCGAGTGACTTAAGCCTACAGTAATAAGACAGTTTTTCATCGACAATTTCCCCGTGCTTCGCGCCAGTCACATGCATTAACACCAAGTTCTAATCGGTTCAATGCACGTTAGTTTCCATGAGCCATGTTCTTTCCCAGGATTAGCACCAATCGGTTTTCTGACAAGTGACTCGATATCGGTTTGAGGACAGTAAGAACAGTCCCTAATTCCTTGTCACCTAGGCATCCTCTGGACTGACGCGAGAAGGCGCCTCATGTGCCTTGGATCCGATATGCCTGCGAATAGAAAGTGCTTTTCTTCCATGTAAGGCATGGCACCCATGTCATCATACTCCACCTCCTTTAAGCCGTTGTAATACATGGGAAGTCCTAATGACGTCAGCCAGTCGCTCAAACTTTCCAGGTTTCCCAACGGGTCGCTCGTGAAGTCTAGCTCGGAAACGTTGCAAGAAGTCTGCAGGGAAACAGTACTCATAAGAAGTGATGGGAAATTTTTTGCCGCCACTTTAAAAACGAGAGGCAAACTGGGCCGAGGCAACTTTCGCAGAGGCTTCTGGACTGTTAACAGGGATGGAAAAAATTTGGCCAATAGCTGACCGGCGCGTCCCCAGTAACGATCCCAGAAACAATTGCGGGAGGCATTTCGACTACATTTCCCTTCTCGTTTCTAAAGTGGCGAATGCATCCAAAAGGCAGAGACAGTGTGGCGGGTAGTCTGCGTACAGCCGCCCCTTCCCCTCCCCTCCAACAAAATTAGGGAGAGAGTTCGTCTCCCCGAATCTTAAGGGAGAGGGGAGGGGAGGGGGCGGCTGTACACAGGCTTTGTGGCGAGACAAGCTTAAGAAAGAGACGTCCACAGAGAAAGAGAAACACAGAACGGTCCGAGAACAACTGGAGGTCGCCCTCGCTTTACGATCCTGGGGTAACATCAGTCATAAGCTATCTTTGTCACGGCGATATTTCCTAAGGGAGGAAACGACTGCCTCTGTGAAGTCAAACTCGGTTAATGAGGACACTGAGGGGGGCATAGAAAGTGTCCGTATTAACGGGGTGCCCGTATTATCGGGGTGTCCGCATTAACGGGGTCCCAGTATTAACGGGGTGTTCGTATTAACGGGGTCCCCGTATTAACAGGGTGTCCGTATTAACGGGGTGCCCGTATTAACGGGGTGTCCGTATTAAGCGGGTTGAATAGGCCATTTCCGCGTTCCCCCAGGCCTCTGTTTCAAAACGAGGGTAGGTGCTCAGCCTTTGATTAGGAAATCAATTTTCATTCTCGTGCAAATAAAACTGATTTTCATAATAAAGGTTGCGCACCTAGCCTCATTTTGAAAGTGAGGGGTTTTGGAACTCGGAAGTGGCCTATTAAGAGAAAATGTAAGGGCTTTCTTTCCCTGGGAACAAAGCAAACTGTCTGTAATACCGGGGTGTCCGTATTAAGCGGGGTTTGACTGTACATAGTATGATCGTAAGGGAGCAACAGTTAAAAAAACAGCATACGTCAAGATTTTTATGCATCCTACTCACCGCTTGTTGCCCGGCTAGTCCCAGCTTCCTTACTCTAATTCTGTCGATTATACCAGCGAGTTCTTGTTGTGAACGGTGGAGCTCTTCGGCGTAACGATCAACCAAGTTCACTGGAACACCCCAGGAACCAGTCTAAACACAACACAAAATAGAATGAGGTAAACTCGTTTAAAAGCGCTGATATTTAACAGTTAATGAATGAGGCTGAGTATCTTATGAAGAATTATGGAGATCGAGGAGGGTGTTATCCGTCGAGGCCGTAGGCCGAGGCGGATAACACCCTCCGAGATCTCCATAATTCTTCATAAGATACGAAAGCCGAATTCAATAACTGTTTTATTATTCATTCAAAATAATTCCTAGTTTGAAAACGTAGCTAAAACATGCTTACCTCCATCGATCCGTCGATGTTCAGTTCATCTTCGATAGTGTACGTTTAGGTTTGTCCAGCCCCGCAAATATTCTTCAAATAGCAGATGTCGCCGTTCGAGTTGTCTTCTTGCTGTTCTTGCCATGTTTTAATTTACTTTTCCGCCTAGTTCTTACTCTTGAAACGAGTGAAATCTCCGCCATTTTTCAAGTTCACAATCAAAACAACTCAACCTCGTCCCCAGGTCTTCTCGGTTAACGGTGCCTTAACCTGCGAAAACGCTGCATTTTTGACGTCATTTCCTCGTTAAAGTCAAAATTCTTCCAAATTTGGTCATCAGTAACTGGTTATGGTGAATTAAACGTGTGCCTTTAGTCAATCAGAATCGCGGAAATATTTTGAATGAATAATAATAGCATTTAATCCACCTGTCTGGGGCCGAGGTAACACTTGGGTTCTTAAAATACGGTAAACACCCGCTAATAAGAACCTATAAAGTTAAGAACCTGCCAAGCAAAATCAAGGAGGTTGTTATATGTGGGTTACAGGTAATGATAAAAATAGTCATTTCTACAACGAAAACAGGTTTATAAAAAGTGCATATTGTTATAATTGTCTTCATGGACCTTGCATAAACGAGGTTTACAATTTTCAGTTATGAATAAATACTACGGATTTTACGACCAATCTCAGGTTTCTTTATATTTCTGGTAGTCAACAACTAAATCTCTTTCTTAGAAATAAAGAACGTTATTAAGAACCTACTTAGCCTAACTTGCCAATAACTAACCAAACCTTTTTCGTCAGACCTCAAAAGATGTAGGTTCTTATAGGCGGGTATTTACTGTAACTGAGAAACGAGGCCAGCAAAAGGCCAGAACTTCGCGTAGCACGAATGACCACGGTAAATGGTGGTCCCGCCTTCAGTAGGAGACGCCGCCCAACAAAAATACATTGCTTGTCAGTGGAAAAATGTCGAAAGCATTTTATCCACGGAATATTTAAGGTCACATAAATAGGGTTTAGTGAGTACTTAAAATCACTCTTTATGTTATAGTTTAAGTAGCCGTTTTCAATAAAATTTGATAACCTTTATGTATAAGTATTTGTCACTGATAAAAAATGTTATTTGGAATTTTTAAAAATAAATTTGTAAAAATAAATCTCTGACCCTTTAGAATAAGTCAACAAGTTTCAAGGTACTTAAACCTTTGACTCTTAATGGTGGCTTTAACAGTAATAGTCCGGAATAATTCCAAATTTTATTTTGCAAAATCCTATTAAACAAATCAGCTAAACAAATAGCCTCATGTAAAAGGCCTTGCCACTTGAAAGGTCTCACCGTAGGAGTTAAGTCACAAACTCAAAAGTTAGAAATTATTACTAAAATAGTACCATTTGAAAGTACTGCTGACGAGGTTTCATTAGAATTGTCACACCGATTTCATCCACAGCCTCAAAAGTTACAGCTACTAACTACATACTAGATAAATAGTATGAATGGTCACACCATAGAATTTTGTCCACAGACTCACGGACTCAAAAGTTATAACTACATACTAAATAAATAATACCATGTGAAAGTACTGCTGAAAAGGTTTTATTTAAATGGTAACACCATAGGATTTCATCCACAGACTCACAAGTTAGAACTACATACTAAATAAATAGCACCATGTGGAAGTACTGCTGAAGAGGTTTTATTTGAATGGTAACACCATAGGATTTGGTCCACAGACTCAAAAGTTAGAACTACATACTAAATAAATAGTACTATGTAAAAACTGCTGAAGTGGTTTCATTTGAATGGTAACACTATAGAAGTTTGACAACAGAACTCAAACGTTAGAACTCCACTACACCTAGGTGTAACACACACGAGTTAAAGGGTAAATGTTAGATTAAATTGTAGATACTTACATCATCAGAGTAAGGTCTTTGAGTCAAATCAATGCGTTCTAAATGAAGTTTTCTTTCAACCATTTCACCCAGTGAGTGTGATGGCCGTTTGATTCTTGGCGCGGGAACTGGAATCTTATCACCACCAGATTCACTTCGAGACAGTTTCTGTTCAATATGTTGGCCAGCCAACAGTCCATTGTTGTCTCTTTCCATGTTGGTTTGCACTCCGTTTCCGCTAGGTTCGCCTTGGGTACGTATACCCCCTGGAGAGACAAGCCCAACTGGACGGGGCGGGGGAACAGCCGTATACGGTTGGTCATCATCATCAGACGCTTCCTCCCCTTGGGATTGCCCCACAGGGCGGGGAGGGGGCACTTGATTGTATGGCTTATCAGAGGTATCATTTGTTCCTGTCACTCTACCAACGGGGCGAGGAGGAGGCACGGGGTTATAAGCATCATCGTCACTGTCCGAAGTTTGCACCTCTTTTTTCTGAGGTACCCTAACAGGGCGGGGAGCAGGTACTTTATATTGTTCATCGTTCTCCATTTTAGGGCGTGGTCTTGGCCTGGGTTTTGGCTTGGGTTTCAGATGCGGTTTAACAACAGGAGGCTCTCTACCGGAGACGTCGCTCGCAGACTCCGTCTGGGAAACTTTCTCTTCAGAATCAAGGAGGGTTGTTTGAAACTCATCACGTCCCTCAGCAATATCAGGCTTCGCATTTAAGTTTGAACTTGTGGGACGAGGAGGAAGAGGAGGCGGTTTATTTGGTCTCCTAAGTACCACTCCTCCAGCATTATTCTGTTCTAATTTTTCACGCTCCAAGCCAGGCTGACCATTAACTGACTTTAGCCTTGGCTTAGTTTCTGATTGTCTCGAATCATTTTTAAACTTTGTTAAATCAGGTTTTGCAGGCCCAGCCTCCATATTATTAAGTTCAGGTAGCACTTTCTTCCCGATGGCAGTCTGATTTTCCACATCATCCGAACTCTTTGGTCGCAAAGGAACAGGGGGTGGAGGCCTGTGTGGTTGTGCCACAGCAGGACCAGGTCTCATTGGAACCCCCGGTGGAGTCCTGTTTGGGGAGAGAGTGGAGTTGGGCGGAGGTACGATTTTTTGAGTTTCCACTATGGGCATGGAAGTTTTTCTTCCAGGAGGCGGTGGAGGAGGCTTCTGATATTTATCACAAACACGAAGGGACTTTAAATCTGGGTGGACAGCATCTGTCAGAAAAAAAAAGGCAAACAAGGCATTTCAGATCACAGTTTCCTCACAGGTGCATGACAGGATTTTTGGGGGGGGGGGGGGGGGGGCCTTATTTTTGTTTCGTTAGAGTTAATCGAGACGTAATCCCGTACAATTTTAGGTTTGAATGTATGTATCTGCTGGGAAAAGCTTTCGACATGGAAGGAAATCTGTTTGAGATATTTTGAAAAGAGTGAAATTGAAAGGTTTTCACCACACCATTAAAATATCAAAGTTCAGAAATTCCTTTCATTTTCATCATTTTCTATTAACTTTCACAGTATCTATATGTTGTAAAGCTTAACTGTGATAGATTTTGAACAGTTGCTTCCCACGAAATGTGGTAAAAAGGGAATAATTAGCCTCCAGGAATAGGACAATTGCACGATGACGATATTTGACTACAACTACCAGAATTCATTTCGTTTTTGCTTTGTTACTTAAATTTGCCAATTCCGCTGAGGATAAAAGAACAATAGCCTTAATTTGCACAAGAAAACAACACACTCAAGGATTCTGGTAGCTGTAGTTAAATGACGTCATCGTGCAATTGTCCTATACCTTGAAAGGAGTTGCTCTAAAAGAAGAACTGAAGTAACAGGGAGGGAAATGTGATCGTTATGGAGGGGATGCGTATCAAGGTCCTTGGCAAAAGAATTAGTTAAAACTGCACAATGATTTGCACAATTACACCTGACTTGGACGAAGCGAGGAAACTTGGGGAAGAGGAGGAATCGGGCGCTTGGAACAAGAGGAGTGCAAGAGGAGAGGGTAAACGGAGCCTCCTTTCTATTTCACCCAAACTTCAATCACAACAACCGTGTTACCTTTTCTGTTGAAAAAAGGTAAAATGACGCTTTCAGAATGCGCGAAAATACTTTAAGTTTAATCTCGACCTCGTCCTCGAATCTAAAGGTCTAATGACACTTCCATGTGGCAGGTTTGTACCTTCTGGCCGTTCCCCGCTTTCTGATCGATTTTGTTTTCCTAGTACCACCTTCATTTCAGAGAGGAAGTTGGGTTGCTGGTTTTGCACGGGAATAGGTACAGACTTCTCTTCAACTTTCTCCAAGCTGTCCACGCTGCTGGATGAACTGCGTTGTGACTAAGGTAAATAAGTTTGAAAACCATTAGTGCAGCTCGTCAATCATTTACTGTTGTGCATTAACCCCTGTACCCTGTACATCTCTTACCTTCGAGGTTGTTATAAACATTGTTTTGCAACGACATTGCTCGAACAAGCAAGATCATTTTATCAAATTACAACGATGCGGCGTTTAGACTTGACAATAACAATTAACAAAGCCAAATTTGTAAAAATAAAAATAAAAAAAACGTGGAAGGGTCTATTCAGCCTTGTTTAAAACAGATGTAGATGTATAGACACTCTCTTTTGCATTTCCTAGCTGAATTGTTAAAACTTTTTGAAAGGAACAAAGAGGAGTATCATTTCTACTTGATTTGTCACATACTGCGAAGAGGAAATAAAAACTAAACTTGGCACTGAGGCAAGTTTTAGAGTTGCAATTCATTTCAAGTCCTGATAGTGGAAAACAGTTTTCATTAGTTTTAATTCACTAAAATTGTGGTAGGATGCGCATCAACCCAATTTTGTGTTTGGAGTTGCACAAAACTGTTGGAATCATTCTAAAGACGGTAGTTGCGGGCGAAAGCCCAAGAAGGCATCCTAGCAGCTCGCGCGTGTATATAGAAAAGTACTTACAGTTGAAATATACAGTCAGTATACCAGAAAAAATCTCTATTGGCTTCACCAGGGACACATGGAATCGTTTGGTAATAATCATGTTTCCATATTAGTTCACGCCCGCAAGTAAGAGATGAGGTAAGGATGGAGTAAGACAGAAACTTCCCGCAGGAACCGCTTAGGTTGATTTTGTGACACTTATTGTACATTCATACTAACTTCCATACTCTTTTGCGTTACGTGTTATCAGTGACATTCCGTGGAGCAGCTGTTTTCACTTGAAAGTTACGGACCAAAAGACACTCGTTAAGCGCTCGTTATACGCGGGTGCGTATAACTGTGTATACATAAACACTTGGAGGGTTTGCCAGACGCTAGTTTATCATTCACAAATCTATGATTGGAAACAATTTGCCAGGCACTCTTTCTCTCTCATTGGGGGAATAAGACTCAGTCAACAAACAAGCAAGATGAGTGAATCAACGGCTAGCCTATCATCGAGCAGAACGATGGAAGATTACAGAAATTCGCCGACAATTAATCAAACCTTTTCATTTCTAAGGCTTACTTTCCGGCTAATAAAATGAGCTATATGTAAGAAGTGAAAGAGAAATACCGAAAAATTCCAACTTCCAATCAAATCTTTTCTTATGGTTTAGGATAAAATATTCTCGAACCTGAGAATGCTTTGATTACAGCTAGGTAAATCGAACTGAATCAGTGCAAGGAACCTTGCGTTTCCTGTTTTTTTCTCACCTATTGTATGGAATAAAATGAAAATCTTCATTATGAACCGGTATATTTCGCAGAGCTACACAACGACCAAGAATACTATTGACCAACAATATACAGAGGTGGAAGCTGTAGTGTCAACTATTACTAGTTCATGCAGAGCAGTACATTCTTGGGGAGCAAATCTGTGTTGTTGTTGTTTTTTTAATTTGTCAAGTTTAAATATAAGATTAACAGAAAATTAATCAAGTCTTTTAGAGAGTAACATTAGCACTTACACCTACATTCCTTGCGGTGCAGTTTACAGTCAACAAGTTGTAGTTACAAGTATTT
>JBBMOI010000013.1:9462500-9537500 GCA_038088405.1 Porites divaricata
CCTATCCAGGACTACGATCATCTGGACGATCATCCTTCACTTACTTAGTAATTTATAAAACTTCTTTCCGATTTTGGTTTGAACAACAGACGCCAATAACAGGAATTAACGGAAACATTTTTCCCGATGCTAAAGCGTACAGAAGAGTAGAAAATACTCTGTAACACTCGCTAAGTTAGTTATCGTTATATCGCTGAGCAAAACAAGTATTTGGCTACTTCTTTATAACTCAGCCTCTCCATACTAAATATATTCATTACTGTACTAAGTTATCACCATGTAATCGGTGTACAATGTTTGCATCAAAATAAAACTGATCAGAGTAATCTGTTGTATACCAATGCAAAATTACTAGACTGCAAAGACATTTTTGCGTTAGCCTGCGAACAAGATCTCCATTTGGGAGTCGGGAGAAGACACACGAGAGCCGCACGTGAAAGGAGACGCGATTGTAAGGGATCCCTCGCTTACTCGCGCGTTCTCTAGTAAGTCCTACGAGAAATGAAAACAATGCTTACGCAAAATTTTGGAGGCACAACAAAGAGCATTAAGGTTATTTTTCCAAAAGTTAAGAACACCAAGTTGTCAAGTGAAAGTCCTGAAGTTAGAGTAAGAACGCCCCTTAAGCCCAAACCTCACTGCTACAGTACCCATGTTGTAAGCCTAATATCGGCGACAAAATTGTTGAGTCACTGTCATCAAATGGGGCATTTTTTGGAAAAGAAAACAATCTACACCCTTTCGCCCAGCTCCTCCATTCAACGTTGGAGTGTTCAGCGTTTTGTTCAGGGTTTACGGTCATCTTGCCACCAACGAAATCGCCACCAAGAGGTCGACTCGCCACTAACGAATAACTCTGAAATAATTGACACACTTTAATACGTAGGATTACTTACCTAAGATTTTTACTTTTTGGTCAAGCTTATTTGAATACAAAGTCGACCCAAATACAGTCGATCCCAATGTCGAACATCTTATGCTCTTCATGATGAAAATAGGTTCTCTGAATGTAAACTTTGATATATGAGAGATTTAAAAAATGGCAGAAACGTTTCACAACAACTAGCGATTTCTTTGAAACACGAAAATAAAGTAACGCATGAAGGTTCAAAACAACGCTAAGCTCAGTTCTATTCTTGGTGGCGAGGTGACCATACACCGTAGCTTGAACAGCAGTGCAAAATTGTGGGAGGTTGCGGAAGGAAGTCTTTATTTCCCCATTTGAAGTACATGTAGATAGTGTCAACGAAAGATGAGAAAACTTCTTGAGGGCGGAGTGTCTCAACTAATTTTGTCATCGATCGCACATTTAGATGGTAGAAGCTTCACAACATACCAGTGTAAAACACTGCATTTGGCTCATTAACAGAAGAAGTAGGCAGTTTAAAGGAGGATGAAAGAACTCCAGAGACTCTCTTGATACTGATGCGGGAAAATCCACCTGCTGACTTAGGCAACTTGGGGGACGGCTGATTTGGTAAAGAAACAAAAAACGTACAGAGCAGAAAACAAAAATATTTGTTATTTTAAATTTTTTAAAGAAATGCCACCATTTACGTACTCTGCATAATCCTAAACTGCAAAACAGTCGGTTTTTTTCTTAAATCAGTTAAAAAAGGTAAAGTGTGGCGTAAGAGTCTTACGCGCGCGAAGCGCGCGAGCCTCACACGCCCTGGGCCTGTGAGGCGAGAGAAAAAAAAACCAGTCTCACTCACTGTTTTCAGCCTCGTTCCAGACCTTTTGTTTGACTGTTCGAGTGTGCTAGAATACGCAAAAATACGGACTGTTTTGCAGTCTACATAATCCAGTTAACTCACAGACAACTAAATATCACTGATTGCCCAATTGAGAGCATCGTTCATGATTCTTTCTCCACTTATCACCAAATTTAACTCTGAAAGGTGACTTTAAGACCAAACTTGTAGAGGAAAAACTGATCTTCGAAAGTACGCCCATTCAAATTAGCGTGATAATATTATAGAAATGAGGGATGCAAAAAATAAGAAGCATGCTTTTTTTCCACTCAAACCCTAAATCAAAATTGGGCTTTAGACACATGCTACAAAAAAAAACTACATACCAGGATATGTAGCAACAAACGAATCATTTGTCTTAGGGCGCTTTCCATTTGTTAGAACTGACCGGCCAGGCCCTTCCTGAAGTAATGAGAATTTCACTATTAATCAAAACTATCCTGCTACATCAGTCAAATCCTAAATAGTATTCAGGAACTGAAGGAGATGGTTCTTCAGCAAAAACCCTTGGAAAAAGCCGATTTTATTGTCAAAATAACTGGTCCAGCAATGGTCCGGCCGGCCAGTTCTGATAAATGGAAAGCGCCCTTAGAAAAATAAGAGGTTTAGTAGCCAAGTTGAAAATAATTTTGGTACGTTTGGATAGTGACTAGACAAATTTGGATGCCTCAAAAAGTAGACCCCAGTTGTTGAAATGTTGGATAGCACTGTCCACAAGGGAGATAACTATCCTGCGAATGAGTATTACGGAAACCAGTACTGTGTTATCCACTGGATAGAGATTTATTCAAAGGATAGCGTTGTCCACGTTTAAAACAACTGGAGCCAGTTCTTTGCAAAACGCCTAGTAGTCAATGATATTAATGATAAGCTAAGCTCGGCATTCTTGTTTACAGTTATAACATCCAGCCAACTCTCCTTAGTAATTGGATGGACATCATCTTGACTGACAACAAAATTCACCACACATTTTAACAGCTGTTTTTCCAGTGCATCTATCAATCACTCTCCAAGTTGGCTGAACAATTCTTCTGTTTACCTCTTTATTTATTAATGATACTCGTTTTACAATTTCATGTACATACCTTAAGAGGGGCAGAATCATCTGAGTCTGATTTCTTGTGTTTCTCTTCATAACTGACAAAAAAGGTAAATATTATTATAAATAAGAAAAAATGTTGTTGCCAACTTTTTATTCACTGTTTATGAGGCAATAACAACCGCATAATCTGTCACTATAAAGTTGAAAGCGTACTCTGTGATCAGTTTGTGAAAAGTACTTTAGCCTGCGAATACAGCCATCTCTCCTTACTCCTCGCGACATTTCCCAGATGATTTTCACTTTGTTCTGTGATTTATCAATGACAGTTTCACCTTGATCAATTGTTTAGAGGTAAGTCAGTTGCTGGTGATTGTCACAACCAGTAAACACCTTGATATGCTTACCTTACAAACCGCTTGAGTGCTTGATCCACACTCATTTCTCCATTCTTAACACATCTCATCAAGTTGATTCTGTCTTCTTCACTCATAGTCGTCATTTCACATGCAATAAACTCAGATGATGGCCGGCTGCCAGACTTTCTTTTAGTGCTCCTCCCAAACAAGCCACGTTTTAATTTAGGTTTCTCTGACTTTTCATCATCAATAACCTCTTCACTCTGAAGAATATTGAAAAAGTAATGTCACAATCTGATATATCAACCAAGTAAGTTTATTATTTTGTTTGTTAGTTTTTTTGTAGTAAAGGAAATTAAAAAACAGTGATGGTGGCAGTTCATCGCGTTCGTCAGACCGCATCCTAATCTTGGTGTTCCTGTGGTACAAAGCCACAAATTGTCAAGGCAACGCGGGCGACTGCCGATTGGCCGTCCCCACTGATTTTATCAGGGGCAACTCGGCAGGGAAACTGGACTCCTTTCGACTCAATTTCATTTCCGTAAGCAACGAACGCGACTCTGTAATCGATGATTACCTCTAGTTGTTACATAGTACAATGTAACTCCTTGGTTTTAACAACAGAATATAACTTAAACATAACATAATGCAACTACATAACCCAGCCTGTATCTGGGTGTATTCAAAAAAGATGTTCACAATAGACCGCCACATTAAATCAAAGAGGAAATTACTGATTTGAAGCCAATATTAAAAATAGGATGTGTACAGTACATTAGCCTGCGAACGGCAGACGTTTCTCCTCGCTCATCGCCGCTGAGGAACGTTTCGTGAGGAGGAACGTCTGCGACTCAGCGACAGAAATTCCATACTGATGACGCAAAATCTGTCCGGAATCCGGTCAGAAGCGCTAATTGGTCGACGGAGTAGATTCATTGTTTTAGCTATTGTTTACAAATGACAGACAAAAGACAAAAGGCCGCAAAGGTCAAATATAAACGCGATGAATCTCTAATAAAACAGTCAATATTTGTGGAGTATAGTCTTCTCTAAAAGTAGCATTTGAGTTTTGCTGGAGCTCATACGCAGATGAACACAACACTTTTCCACAATCGGCCAGGAGAAACGTAAAATTGAACAAATTTGCATTTGACACCCCATGACTACCGGATTTTTTATGTAAACATTGATTTACGTCATCAGTATGGAATTTCTGTCGCTGAGTCGCAGACGTTCCTTCTCGCGAAACGTTCCTCAGCGGCGATGAGCGAGGATAAACGTCTGTCGTTCGCAGGCTAACAGTACATCTACCATTGTATAAGCACAATAACAGACTATAATATCATACGTGACGAATTACTCCTTAATTTTGGCGCGAAATTTCAGCGTTAATTGTAATTTCACATGTGAAATTACAAAATTGCCATGGCAACCTGCCGTACGTCTCCGTTTCAAGATGGCGACGAAGTTTTAAAATGTCATGAATGAAGATGTTAGGGCATAAAAAGACGCTTTAGAAAACCTGAACACACGAAAGAGCACATCAAGAAGGATTCTTAGAGGTATGTTGTCGAAAAATTCCGAAAACTTAAGCCAAATTTCAGCTCTAAACGTTTGAGAGAGTGGAGTTCACGATCGATCGATACGATCCAGTAAACAAGTCAAAAATCCTCGATTGCTAACGCAATTCGTCACCCATGATATTAATAGGTAATCAAATGGTATACTCGTGAAATTAGGGAATAATTTCACTTGCGTTTTGTCCAAATCCTAATAATTTCCCTCGCCTAAAGGCTCGAGAAATTATAAGGATTTGGACAAAACGCGCGTGAAATTATTCCCTAATTTCCCTCGTCACCATTTGATTACACATACTTATTATATAATTACTTGCACCCTACCTTTGGCTTTATATAATCCCCTTTTTGACAGTCCTCTTCATATCTAGAAATCATCATGATAGTTTCATCAACATGATTACATGTAGTAATGGTAATAGGACTAAGTGGAGTCCTATTTGGCCTGTAATCATAAGAGTGATAAACAAAATCAGACGATCGCGCAGCGCGAGTCTGATTTGTTTAATCACGAATATGATTATAGACCAAATTATTAGATGGCATGAAGTTATGTTACCAATTAATCATGACTGTACCAAAATTTGTGATTTTTTAGTCTTTTTTTTTTTAATCAAAGCACAAGAAATTCTGATAGTTTTTTGCTAGCAGTGAAAAAAAAAAAACGCTATTTAAGCACGCGCATGATGGCACGCACTGTCCAATTACTTAGGCATGATGCGTACTGTCCGGTTACAGTGTCCTATTAGTGCTGAAATCAGTACAATTGCCAGCCAATCACATTTTAGTCATGATTAAATATCTTATTATTAGAGCGATTTTCGTATGACCTTGAAATGAAAACGCGCGAACAAAACAGAAACGACAAAAGAACGGAAATAGAGCGATTTGATTGGTTTGTCGAACGGACAGACAAACGCGTCTGGCTTTTCATTGGTTAAGCGAACGCTCAGGTGAAAAAACTTCATGCCCGAGAACTTTCTAGAAATCAACCGATACTTCGCTTGACGTCATACTACAACACGATTGGCCAATCGAACAATGCCTTCTCCATATTAGGGTTTCTTTGGCGGGAAAACAAAGAGGCCATGTTTTGATCTTTTCATCCATTGGCTGATGAAACAAAGAACGAACACTTACCGAAACCTTTTTTCAAGGTCATACGAAAATCGCTCTAGTTATAACAGCTATAATAATTGTCTGTGATCCTCCCTGCAGGGCTGTCATTTACATGCAGGGTGAGGGGCCAGGGATTTTCCCCCGCCACCATTAACATGGCCCCGCATCGCCCCGCATTACTTTCAAAGGAAAATAGAATAAATATATAGCTGTTTAATTTGCTGCCTAGTTGTTGTTTTTGCCCAGCAAGTGACAGCCCTGGTCCATGGGTTTACACAAGTAGAGATAGGTGTGAATGACTGTGTATGCTTGGCATGACATACAGCTGTATATTTCCAGTAGGCCTCCATGATAATTCTGTTCTTTTCTAGTTCTCAACTTCATTCTTATAATAAAAGAAATACCATGAATTACAGATCTCAATTTTCTAGAACCAATTTTAGGAAATTTACCATAGCATATCAAGGCCCAAAGGTTTGGAACACCCTCCCTGCTGAACTCAAAGATGAATCTTCAAAAAATGTCTTTAAAAAGAACTTGCATAGATTTTTAGTTCAACATGCTAATCTGTCTTAAATCATTTCCATTTTGTTGATTAGTAATTTCTTGTACAGCCTAGTTTTGTTTTCTTTTCCTGCATAATTTTAACTATTAGAATTAATTTTTATAGTATTAACTAGAATATTCTTTCCTTAGAACTATTTGAGTCAATAATTAGATACCCTAAATTATACCTCTTAAGCTTCTTACCTATACTTAGCTTATTCTTGTCATTTATGTACTTAAATAACTTTAAATTTGTTTATAAATGGGTAGCCTGAATGCAATAAGTCCCATGGCTTTCTATTCGCGCTGCCCTGCCACTTTTGGTGGTAAACTGACCAATAAAAAAATAAATCTTTAATCCAATAGTGACGTTGCATACAAGTCATTTGTAACTGGGATATCACGCCTTCTTTAGGAAATAGGGATCAAAGAGCAGATATCAAAAAAAGAAGAGGGATGTGGATCACTCTTTTAATCAAATTCACTTTCTTCTTAACACTTCACTTTCTTCTACACATTGTGTACAGTTGAACCTCAATATAACGAAAGGCCAAGGGATTGGCAAAATATGTTTGTCTTAACGAGGTTTTGTTATATCAAGGGTCTTTTCCATGTATTTTACCATTACTGGAGGTTCGTTATATCAAGGTTTCACTGTAACAATGGACTGCTGTCTAGAACAGCTGAAATTTTTCAAGATGTTTTGCCAGATTTCTTGACTTTTCCCTGCCCTTAAACTCCATTGTTTTGCACTATTATTCCACAAAAATGTCAGCCCTGAAAATATTGTACCACTCACAGTGAATGTAATGTGTCTGACCTTTTTAACTGTTCTACAGCTTCTTCCACAGTAAGTTCTCCTTGTTTAACCATGATCATCAATGCCATACGATCTTCCTCGCTCATCTTAATAGCCGAAGCAAGCAAGTCATAATCTTTGGCAGTATTTGGATTTGATAGCTTTTTCTCCAAGGCTTGCTTTCTCATATCACTACTAGACGTACTGTGGTGCTTTTTCTTTGTTCCGTGAAACAACTTGAACCGGGATTTGAAAGATGACTGCTCCCGTTCCCGGGTCTTTGGATCGACATTGACTGAAACGAAAAATACATGTACATGCAAAACAAAATGCTTTGATTTTAGTGGAATCTGAGCACTAAGCTTTTCCAGCTGGACTAATTGTTTAAAAGCTGGATAGTGCTTAATTAACCAACTGGATAAATCACCTACAGCATAACTATTCAGTGAAGGATAAGGGTACTGCATCCTTTGTATCTATAATCAGGGTTGTCAAAAAGTTTTTAAGTAGAATGCTGATAATGAATAGTAGGCAGCTTTGGAACTCACACCAAAGGCACAAGTTCTTGAGGGCCAAGGCATCTAGGTACTTTTTGAAAATAGAGTCTCGGAAATGGTGTTTCCAGGGGTTTTCAAGAGGTATTTTCCACCGCAGACACCATGTTGTTTTGTCAGAATACGTGCAAGACTGGAAACTGCCATTGAAATGTCCCAGGCATTCCAGGACATTGCACTGTTTGAACATTTCACTCCCTGTTTAAATATGCATTCAATGTTATTCAAAACTGGGAAATGGATGCTTTACAGTTTTATTTGATGGTGCTTATTTTTTGCTAGCAGTTATGATAAAAGGAAATGAAAGTAACTGGCTAAGGAAGGCCAACAAGCCGGCGGTTTTGGCCGGCTAACAGCCCTTATTGACAGCCCCAAATAATATCAAGCGGATAGCACTTTTAAAGGGCTGTGTCATGGCAGTCCAGTTCATTTTGTTTAATTTTGCCTATTACTCGCCCTCAATAGCTAAAGAAAATACATGTAAAATAATGACAAAATCGGAGATCCGAGACAAACAAATATGTTTCCGGAGCATTATTTTTGAAGTTGCAAGCAGCAGAGATAAATTTTGAAAAACTGTTAGGCTGAACAATTTTCAAAAATCCTAAATTCAATCCATTTCAATCTTCTTCAGTTTTGCCCATCCGTGAAATCTGTTGTTTCTGTTATGTTATTTTTATCTTCCTTTAAAGTTTTATGCGGTTATTTTTGTTTCTCTTAATTTAACGGGCATTTCTTAATTAATTTTCCTAATTTTGCTGAATTTCGTGACACAGCTCCTTTAATGCACCTTTTGAAAAACCAGGACTAACTTTATCAGAATTGTAGTTCAAAAACAAAAATTTTCTGATGACAAGGGTTTCAACCTAGTATAATAACTATTCCAAATTTTGTCTTCTTAGCCTAGTTATTCATGATTAAAATTGAAAACACAGAACAATTGGGGTTAGCAAATAAAAGACTGGAATTAAACTTTTTTAATGTCAAAAAGTACTGTAACATCATCTTCACTTACCATGTAACTCTTTGAGAGAATCCAAACTCCTGGAAAGTTTAGTGTTTCGTTCAACTTTTCTCCGTTTCTTACTTTTTTTATTACCACGCTGGAGAGGACTGTCAACATCTAAATAGTCAGCTGGCTTCATTCCCTGTAACCAAGCAAAAATGCAATGTATTCTGATACCATATAAAATATTGTAACCCTCCTTGATAACATGTTCTTGCAGACACATGCCATGCCTTTTAATACTCTGAGATGCTTATGATTGTGTGGCTACCTAACCATGATCACCTTGGGTTAAAACATCCAGTCAAAGTGTCACAATGTACATTAAAACTCACAAACTGAAAGAGTATAAGGTAAGCAAAGAAACAGATACATATTTTCCAGTCATACATGTACACTTGTTGGTCAGCAGTCAGCGATGATGATGGCCGTGTTTATTTGAAGCTGGATAGTTTTGCGTGAAAAACAAAACTACAAAAGAATAAAGTCAATCTTGTTAAAGGGCCATATTAGTTCACTATAATGTGCCCTTCTCCATTCTAATTTTCTTCTTTTATTATTATTATTATGTACACGTAGTTTAAGCAACTATTGTATCATTGAATACAATTACTGTATTACTGTACAATTAATGTATTATTGATGTAAAGTATATGAAATAATTCATTGAACTGCGGTTGTAGATGAAATTGAAATTGACCTCGCTCCCAATGTGTGGCTTCATAGCTCAGTTGGTAGAGCAACGCACCGGCAACGTAGAGGTCACGGGGTCGAATCCCATTGAAGCCCTGATTTTTTTCAGGCTTCTTCTTTCCAATTGCTTAAATTGGAAAATTTATTGCGATGATCATTCTCCGCTTTCTTTTAATGTATTATTATTGTACAACTAATGCATTAAAGGATGGAGTAAAAAAAAAAAAAATAAAAACAAAAAGCAATGTACACTGGGTATTGGCAGATCTAGGGGAGGGGTCCAAACCTTATTTTTAAGCCAATTAATGGAATCCCACAGGGCTGATAAAAATTCAATGCCAGGCCCCCTCTAAAAGGACCTGGAAGAGAACCCCCTCTCCCCTCCCCACTAACTTCAAGATCTGAATCTGCCACTGCTGGGAATAACTATATATACATGGTGGACTTTTAACACAAAAAAAAGCATTCAATATATGTCACTTGACTTTTTTCAGAACTTCAAACTCTACTTCAAATACAACAGCAGAAAACTTAAAAAACAATCATTAGTCCCAGTACAAACTTAACAAAACCTTCCCAAGTTCTGTGCAATACTTACAACTCTTGCAGGACTTGTTTTGTCTTCATCTTCTGAAGCCACCCCACGTCCGTCTTTATCTAATCTCTTTGACCCACGAGAACTATGTTTTGCTGAGTGTCTAAATACCCCTGTGCACATGACAGGTGGGGATACCTAAAGGTTCAAAAGATAAAAATATTAGTCACTCAGCTCAAGTGTAGCTTTGATCATAACTGGTGCAAAGTATTATACTAAACTTTGATAAATTCAAGCCACCACTGCACAGCTTTCAATTTTCTTATCTAAAACTGATAGTAAAAAACTGCTGTGACTAATTTCAGAAAGATGTTAACTCAACTACTGAATGGATGGGTGATTCTCAACCAAGATTCTAGAATCGAGTCGAGATTGCAGTGAATTTCATTCGCCGTGAGTTTCATTGATCTGTCCAAAACTCAAGGCATGTGTTCATTCTGGCAGAAAAACAGATATTTGTTTCCGTTAGAAAAGAGTAGTCGTTCATAAACGTTTGTTTAGACAAACAACGACACAAAAAGAAAATTAATGGCTATGAATAACAAACTAAGGCAAACACGCACACGTGTCACACGCATGAAACTGTGCCTGAAGCGTATACGCAGAAATGGTGCATTTTGCATGTGCATTGGTCGCTTATCTCTGAGCTGCACTGTATGTATGTACAGTTGTAGGTATGCAGTAATAGCCCCTTTCATGGTTTTTTTCAACTTTTGACATGGACAAATCAGGGAAAATCCATCGACACCACTGCAAAGAGGGCCTTATAATTAGTCAAGTTTGAAAGTGATTGGTTGATACAGCATCTCAAAGTCACAAAATTTTACAGATGTTTGTAAGGTGGGGAGCAGAAACCCCCCCCCCCCCACCCCCCCACCATACAAATGCCTGAATTTTTTCAAAACTTGGAACAACTACATCTTTGCTCCCTAAAGGCATATCACTTTAAAATTTAGCAATTTCTAATTATTATCACTAATTTTAAGGCACTCTTTGCAGTAGTATCGACAGATTTTCCCTAACTGATCTGGTCCTTGTCAAAAGTTGAAACAACTGTGGAAAAGACTATATTGATGGTAGAGCGATTTTCGTATGACCTTGAAATGAAAACGCGCGAACAAGACAGAAACAACAAACGAACAGAAACAGAGTGATTTGATTGGTTTATCGAACGGACACAAATGCGCATGGCTTTTGGTTGGTTAAGCGAACGCTCGCGTAAAAAAACCTCATGCCAGAGAACTTTCTAGAAATCAATGGATCCTTCGCTTTGATGTCATACTGTAACACGATTGGCCAATCGAAAAATCCCTTCTCCATACTAGGGTTTTCTTTGGCGGGAAAACGAAGAGTCCATGTTTTGATCTTTTCATCCATTGGCTTATGAAACAAATAACGAACACTTACCGAAACCATTTTTCAAGGTCATACGAAAATCGCTCTAAGGCTGACTGCAGCAGTATTTGCCGTGGGAAAAAGGACCACTAACAACAAAGGTGGCATGGCTGATGAGTTTTGTTACTTTATCATAATATTATTAATCCAACTCATTCCTACCGGTGGCACATGTATGGGAACTGGAAGATCAGATGATTCCTCCTTTTCAGCTTGCCTTTCCCGTAAACTTCTCAGTGCTGACAGCACATGATCCTCATAAGTATAAAACTTATCAGCGTATAGGGTAACCAAAGTATCCAAAGATCCTTCAGAACCATCCTACAGGGGAGATTAGCACAAAATATCAATAACTTTAAGTTTTAACAACAGTAATAGGACTAATATTTTGTAGAGAGTGAATTAAGAGTTGAACCTTAATTTATTAACCAATCCTGATAGGACTGGGGTAAATAAAAGAATAAAGAGTATGGATAGTCAAAAATACTTGTTGCCACTTTTGTAGTTTCGAAAGATCAAGTATCAGGTAACACTAGCTTAAATGTATTCATCTGTCATTTGCTGTATAATTTATTGATGGCTCAATCCACTTCACTGTTTACAACACAAGCATGTACTGAAAAAAATTAAATGAAATATGCTTCAATGGTATAATTATTTGATGAAAAGAATCATTACCTCAGATCTTCAAGTTGTCATCAATTTTCAAGAAAATTTGGGACCAGAGGAGAAAAACCCAGATAAATGAAAAGACTTGTTAATCAGGGTCCGGATAATTATTGAGATTCAGGCCCTGGTTGTTCAAAAGTGGATAGCGCTATCCAACAGATAAATAACTATCCAGCAGATAAGTATTAGGGAAACAATTACATTACCCACTGGATAGAGATTTATCCAGTGGATAGCATTATCCACCTTTCGAACAACTCGGCGCAGCAGTACACTGCACAAGTAATACAGACAGTAGGTTGAATTTGATCGTCCGGGTGAACGTAGTCCTGAATAGGACTGTTGTTGTTGACAATGACTGACGTTTCGACAACTTGTGCAGTAGTCATCTTCAGAGTCAAAGCGAGTTGTATCAAGTCAGTTGATGGTATACAGTAATACAGTAACACAGACAGTATTGGTCAAGTGAGAGGGCAGACAAATAACAACCTCTGGCACTCTAGGTTGGGATGTTTAGCAAGGGAATAATCAATTCTGGCAAAAAGTTAACTGATTACATACAGGGATTGACACTAGGAGTAGCCTAACAACACGGCCAGCTCAACACAGCAATTTATTATTTGTCACATGGAAGGACAGTGGTACATGTATGATGGGTACATACCCAAACCAAAAGAAAGGATGTACAGTCAAATCTCTCTGAGAACAACACTGGGACCAGCGTTAGACGTCCATCTTAGAGAGAAGTCTGTCTTATATAGAGGCAACTAAATGGAGTAAAGAAAGGAAGGGACTAACTCTATAGCAGGTGTCAATTTTAGTAGGGTGCTTGTCCCTGAGCGCCAGCTGCTGGCGAAATTAGCCAACTGAGTCAGAGGTTATCACTGGCTGGATTTTGACCAGTGATCGGTATAAAACAGAGGAAAACACCCATACCCTCCCCAATGTTGGCAAAGAAGGCACCATGCTGCCTTCTCTTCACCATCTCCATTTTCTTTTCAGCTGGCAGGCAATTTCCTTAGCTACAACCCTGTGTTATGATTCAATTTTATCCCTGAGTCAAATATTATTTTCTTTTGCTTTGGGTATCATAATTTTGGTAAAGTATGATAATAGAGCGATTTTCATATGACCTTGAAATGAAAATGCACGAACAAACTAGAAACAACAAATGAACGAAAATACAGTGATTTGATTGGTTTATCGAACAGATTTACATGAAACATGTGTGGCTTTTGGTTGGTTAAGCGAATGCTCGGGTGAAAAAACTTCATGGCCAAGAACTTTCTAGAAATCAATCAATACTTCGCTTCTCCACATTAGGGTTTTCTTTGGCAGGAAAACGAAGAGTCAATGTTTTGATCTTTTCATCCACTGGCTGAGAAAACAAATAACAAACACTAACCAAAACCATTTTTCAAAGTCATACGAAAATTGCTCCAACATGATAACGAGTTTGAAACAAAAAAAGATAAAAATTAATTCAAACCAAGGATAAAATTGAACCACAACATATTTACACAGGTCTTCATTGAAAGAGAGTTCTTTGTCCATACAAAAAGGATAGCTAACCAAAACACAAGTGAAAAAACTGAGGGTGCTGTAATGTACTGAGACACCACAAAGAGAGGGAAATGATGAGAATCAAAAAGGCAAGTTCCAATCAACTACAAGAGTCAAGAATGAGATCTTGGGCAGTGGTCTCTTTTGTTGCAATCAACCCCAAACCTGGACATCTCTGCCCTACTTCCTGTACTGGGGCTGCAGGAGAAAGAGATCAGAGGGAGATGTTAAGATGCATAAAGTGAAGAATAAAGTAAAGGAGTCAAGAATGAGATCTTGGGCAGAGAACATTGTTCACCCTTTAAATCCAAATCATACAAATTCTCCAGACTGATCTTCATGAGTACATTTCCTTTCAAAATAAGTTGAGAGAATTTGTTAAAAGATCAAAGCATTTCCTTTGGTGATCATTTCATAAACTCTCTTAACCTTTTTCTCTTGATGATGTATTGATATTGTCAGGTGAAAACCGATGTTGGGCACCATTTGGACTCAAACAGTTAGAATAGACCTAAAACATGCTTCCCACTCAACAAAAAGGGACTGATGATGACAAGGACTTTCTAAAAAAGTTAAACGACAGTGAACACAACATGGCTGTACAGATAATATTAATTTAGGCTAAATGAGTGAGACCTTTTAAAATAACAAACAAAAATATTCAAGGACATAAGCAGGGAATATGATTGTCCAGGTGAGTGTAGTCCTGGTGGTTACAGTGTTAGTATGTGTAATCAAATGGTGACGAGTGAAATTAATGAATGAATGATTTCACACACATTTTGCCGAAAAGGCTCAGGAAATTATCATTTGGATTTGAACAAAATGTACATGAAAGGGAAATATTATTATTCCCTTATTTTATGAGTTAACCATTTGATTACTTATTAATATCATAGGTGATGAATTACATCTGCAACCGAGGATTTTTGCATATTTATTCGTGTTTTATTGTATCGATCAAGGACTCCATGCTCTCAAAAGTTTAGAGCTTAAATTTGGCTTAAGTTTAGAATTTTTCAACAAAATACTTGTTAGAATCCTTCTTGATGTGCTCTTTTGTCTATTTAGGTTTTATAACGCCTCTTTTAATGTCTTTACATCCTCATTAATAACATTTTAAAACTTCCTCACCATATTGGCACTGAAATGTATGGAAGGTTGCCATAGCAATTTCTTATTATACATGTGAAATAATTATCATAATTAAGGCTGAAATTTCACACCAAAATTAAGGAGTACCATGATATTGTAATATATAGATTTAGCCAGGGCTAAAAGCGAAGCTCCTATTAACTCGAATTTATGATTTAAATCAAACAATAAACTTGTATTCCACAATTCAGTTAACTTTAGAACACATTCATGTGACTAATTTGAGGGAAAGGTTAAGTGATTTTAGAGAACAGTAATTTGCAAACAGTCAAAGCTAAGAGTGAACTTAATCTTACATCGAGTTGATAGACTTATATACGTACACCCAAAAATAGCAATCATCTTTGACCACATTTAAGAGCGTGGACTCTTGATCACAGTAGATTAGGCCTGGAAAACAAATCAGGCAGAAGTTTTTGCGTTCGACAAGTTTACTTTACAAAATCTTGCCAACAAATCTGGGGACGTGTAAACCAACCTATTATACTTTTTATACATCACATCTGAGGTGAAACAGTACCATGAGGCGCTGTTTTTATCATACAGACCTCGGACAGAATGCAGTATTTCACAATTTTGCAATACAAATTGCACTCGCTCAATATTCAGGACGATTGAAGCACATGTGGGCTTTTAGCGAAACCGTTAAAAAAATTTCCAAATCTCCTATACGGCTAGCCAGTTCTCACTTTTGACAAGCGCCAAAGTCGACTGTTTAAATTATGATTAATAGAGTTATACGCTTCAACATAATAAAGAATTTATTATGTTTATTTTTTATTTAATGTTTTTATAACAATGTGTAATCTTCAAAAGCGTTTGATACGCACGGCATTTTGACTACTCCTGCATGCAAGCGATGTTCATGAGCGACTGAAAACAAACGGCACAGCGATAAAAATTGCAAAAGAGACTACCAACAATCAATAAAAGGACAATAATTCGGTGAAACATATACAGAGACAACAATTTTCATTTGTCTCAGAAAATCCCTATTGTTTATGTTTTTCATTTTGTAAACCGGCTTCCCGGTGTTTGCCTTTTCAAAGATGAACTCGAGGCAAGAAAATCGCTCAAAGCTATCTTTTACAGCCAGAATTATAACGAAATATTCTTTGGAACGTTTTCTTTTTATTCGCAGTAAGAAAATGACTAAAGACTTTTTAAAGTTTTATCAAACCTGATACTCGGTCAGATCATTGTCTCAAATCTTACAATTAAAAATGTGCATAAACTAAATAGCCGCATAAACTACACTCGACTTCATTAAATTAGATGTAAAGAACAAATCTCAAATACAATAATTACTCAGGCTTACCATTCAAGATGCACTGAAAACTATCAAGTAAGGCCAGACTCGCTTCAGACTTTTCAACCCTCTCACGCATCAAGCAAGGTGAAAAAGGAAAACGATGCCATCCGAAATCGGATTTCTGACTTTAACAAGCGACGTATTTCTCAACCAAAAACCCAATAAACAAACTACCCATGAATAACAGAAGACTCTTGATAGCAGCTGAATTTCATTTTGTTCATTCAGTGGAAAAAGACAGTTAAAAATAACACAAGTTGACACAAAACTCTGTCAGCTTCAGCTGTCAAAGTAAACAGGTTTCAAGATGCTGCATAAATTTTCCGCATGAACTCACCTGTCAAATTTTGACCAATCACAGCATAAAAATTGGATGTAGAGCGTGACCAACGCGTGACTTTGGTGAGAAAAGTCAAAAAGCAACTGGCATGTATTCCCTACCTGTAAAATCTTGCTGAATTTTAGCTCCCGAGGTGAGTTTGAAATCAAAATTTTAATTGTGCGGCACATAAAAAACCACATATTTCATATGAATTTAAAAAAATGAACTTGAGCCTGCGATCATTTGAAAACTAGTAACTTGTCAGCGGATAACTTCAAAAAGATACTCGACCGGTAGATTTACTTACCCATGGTGCTCTGCAGGTGGGCTTCGCCCGCCAGAGCTCCGATATTAAAAATAACACTCACATTTACCAATAATTATATGATATAAAAGTAAGTTTATCAGTGCTTTCATCACTTCATTGATTTTCGATAGATAACTTAGAGGCTAACCTTAGTGTTTCAGTTTCTTTCCCTAAAACACCATGAGATTGCACTAATTAATTTAACAATTAATTTTTCTCAAAGGTCACACTTTGCAATGTTATGCATAAACTAAGAGATAAAACATCACAGGGTTCAGAGTTCATTAACAGTTACAGACATGTCTCACTATGCATGTAAAGCCTTGATGCTACTTGTTTACCTGAACTTAATATTTAAAAAACTATCAAAGGAAATGTTTGTATTATTAGATTATTAGAGCTTACATAAATGCTACAATTATGTAGGATTATTTTGAGACCTTGGAAATTTGACAAGCCTGCCAACGCGGAAAGTTAGAAATTTCAACCTGTCCAAGTCCCTGAAATGCGTAGTCAAATCAACAACACGTTATTATGTTAATTCATTTCCAGTAAAAAATGATGATTTCCGATGAATAATTGTGACTTCCTGACGGGTTTAAACAGTTATTGTTTATATGAGTAATCTAAACCAAAGTATAGCAATTTTGAAATTCCCATAACCTTCAAATCCGTGCAATATGAGTACATGTTAGCTTGGGGGATTAATAAATCAAGCACTCTACTGTGTTTGATTGTTCACGAAATATGTACGTGAATGGAATTTGAAGCACCCTACGCGTCCATACACTGCCTTAGCAAATTGATTAACCTCGTACATTACGTGTGGACATGAAACACCCATTCGATTGCACATTTTCGATGGTTGCGCGAGAAACTGTTTGGCCTTGGACATTGATCGAGTATATATCCTGGTGATCAATATTAATTGAAAAAATAAATAATAAAATAATTCAACAAGTACTCACCGGCAGTGTATAAGGAAGGGCAGTAAGATCAATTTTGTCTTCTTCTAGTTTATCGCGTAACATCATTTTAAACTGAATAGGAGGGTAAGATTCTCGCTCCGGTTGAGCTGGCAAAGAATCGCTCTCGGCATTGCCTTCCAATACAAAGTACACTGCTGTTCCACTTTGTTTTAAGCGTTCTACTGCATTTAGAATATCAGTTCTGTCCTTGAAATTTCTCACGCCGATCGCGTCCAAGTCCTCTTTGCCAATTTCTTTGCAAATGTCCAGTTCGTCGTAGCCATTGTCAAGAAAGGCTTGCGTGTAGTGAATGAAACCCAGCGATCGGAGCCAATCTTCTACGGAGCTGCTCATCTCCTATGTCCCTCGAAAATTGCGTGCATTGCGAACGAGAAAGCAACGGTAATCTGCTGGCTTTCAGCAGCTAACGGAAAAAAAACAAAAATCGCTTTGAAAAGGCGGGTTTTTCTAAATCTGTCCTTTGCGTCGCAACAACTTCATCACTTCCGATTAAATGGCCTGGCATCCAAGCCTCGCTTTGCGAGGCCACTAAGCAAGATGGCGGAACCGAAAGTACAATTGAGTTCTTCCAAGCTGCCGGACAAAACGCTAGAAAACGAAGGTTTAAAATCCCTTCTTTGGTTTTCCAACTGTAGAAGAAATGCGTATTTTCCAGTTATACTGACGTTGTGCAGTATCTGTGTCTAATGTACAGGGAATGCCACCGATAAGATCGCAACTGTTGGTGAGAAGAGAAAACTGCCACAGATCTCTGACTCTAAAGTTACGGAAAAACCCAAAATCTCGATGAATCTGTCTGGATCTACACAGAAAAAACCAATAGGAGTCAGTTTAAAGCTGGTAATGTTTTTTACAAGGTTTCAAGTTGGCTTTAACTTGAAAATGAATATAATTTAGCAATGAGCTGGGAAAATGTACGGTGCGGAACTACAATGCATGCTTAATGGTTTCCGCAAAATCATGCTTTATAAGCTTATCTATTTAAGGAAACTAGATTTTGATTACGGAGTATATCTAATAGGAAACGCCCAATGACGTTTTTCTACATGAAATTATTGATCCTTAAGGAATCAGTAACTTGATCAATAAGTTTTTAAAATATAAGCTTACATGATATAAGCTTAGTCAAAATTATATTCAGGTTAAAATTTAAAACCTACAATAGGTTGATTCTCAATTTCCTTTGACTCCTAGCCCCGATTATTCATGAATCAGGGCTAAGAGACAAAGGAAACTGAGAATCAACCTAGGTTAAAAAATTTTAACCTGGTTTTAATTAAATATTGACCTGTATTAAAAAGATATGTGCAAAGTTTTTAGAAATCAAGATCAATAAATGCATTTTTTTCTTGAGTACTAAATCCCACATTCAGTTTCATTTTTTATTTCTTGGGATGTTTCCAAACTTTCAGTTATCTGCTGAAAATTAGCAACACACCCTAAACATTACTGAATCTTGAATTATCCAGTAAAACTTCCTGCTACAAATGTGTCAATTTTTTCAATCAGAAATTTTGTGCATGCCATTTATCAGCCTGTGAAAATAACTGTTTCTCTTTGCCTTGCTCCTCACCACTGGGGACGTTTCTGCAACTCACCGACATAAATTCCATACTTATGACGTAAAATCTGTCCGGATCTAGTCATAAGCACTGATTGGATGACAGAGGAGTCACACTGTTTTAGCTAATTGTTTACGAATGAGAAACAAAAGGCTACAAAAAGGTCAAATGTAATGCCATGAAATGCCATGAATCTATAACAAAACAGTCAATATTTGTGGAATATATTCTTCTTTAGAAGAATCATTTGAGTTTTACTGGAGTTTGTTCAAGGAGAAACATAAAATTGAACAAATTTGCATTTAGAACCCCATGAGTACTGGATTTATTATACAAACATTGTTTACGTCATCAGTAGGGAATTTCTGTCGCTGAGTTGCAGATGTTCCTCCTTGCAAAATGTCCTCAGTGGCGAGGAGCAAGGAGAAACAGCTGTTTTCGCAGGCTAGCCTTGTATATTATTTGGCTGTAAGCAGTTTAAATTTAACACCCTACTTCCTGGATTTGGCAAGATGTATTGAACCCAGTCAATTCCAAGGGCACCCATTTGACCATCTTGATGGTCAACATACATGTAACAGGGACTTAGGGACCACAAGTTTTTAAAATAGCTGGATTCCTGGGATTTGTCCTGGGTTGAAATTAGGTTGGAGGTAGGGACTGCTCTTGGAAGTGACTAATACATTTTATGTCATGTTTGACATTTTATGTCATTTTTTGGTAGTGGTGGTGTTTCTAAAGTCCGTAGCTTAACATTTCAGGTACCAGCCCTTTATTGGGATGCTCCAATTTAAAGGAAGTGTCTGGTACTCCATTCAAGGGCTTTCCTTAACCAGTTGTTGGCAGAAGAGAACCCTTTTAATACATGTGGGTGCATGGAGCAGGACAATCATGTGAACCAAAGCATCTTACAGACTGATGTACTTTAGAAAATTATACAAATAATACACTGCTAATTAAAAGCACCATTCCTCAACAGAAAATGGGTATAAATTATCTCTATTAATAATATTATGATTATCCTTCCTTTTCAATAGGGATCAGATCCAAAGAAACCGAAAAAAGAACCACTTTTAGTGCAAAGAAAAAAGGAACTTGCATCAGTATTTAATGATGAGGTACAGTGTACAAAATCATTATTATTAAACATATTTACAAGTGCATAGGTTCATAGTTAGATCTTGAAGAAACTGTGTTTCCACATCCATAATGGAGTGGAACGTAAAAATTTAGTTCAGTTATCAAAACTGAAAAGATTTATGTACCATCATAAAGTGATTCAATAAGTTGCTTATATTCTGAGTGCCAGCTCTTAACACTGATGAAGGGCTGGTACTTGAAATGTTAACTCTGAATCACATCATGTTGGCAAATTAATCTTAAAGTAATGTTGTATTTATCAAGTCAGTCATTTAGTCAATTGCTTGTTAGTATGAAGCATTACACAGCTCACTTTTTTAACAGCTGTCAGCAACAAAATTGTTGACACACTGACACCAAGTGGAGTATTGTTTGGAAAACAAAACAGTGTAGACCCTTTCCCTCACCCACTCACAAAACCATCGTGAGCCTTTACTGTGAGCTTGTTTGTTATTTCCTACTGGTAGATTGAGCAGCTGCACGACACTTTTTAGGATTCGGGAGGAAGGGAAGGCTTGCTTTTTTTGTTTGAAGTATATCATTGTTCCAGCCAAACATTAGTCTGCAGGGCTGTCAACCCCCCACATCTTCAAATATTGAGAATTGACGGGGAGGGGATAATAGATGATGTCATAATGCACAAAACATGACGTCATTTGCGCAAAAAAAACATGCGAAAAAGACGTTGTTAAAATTGTAACATTTGTACGTGATTCGTTTACTTCCCACCAATCACATTATTTCTTACATTACAATGGCATACCCGAGTTTGTGAGGAAACGTTTGATGTTAAAAGTTAAATAGGTCAAACAATGCAAAATTTTTGAAATTTCATTGACAGAAAGTCTAATCTACAAGAAATTGCAAACTTCAGCAATTATCTGGGAGATTTCAGACTCCAATCTGGAGACCGGGAGAAATGGTTCAAAATCGGGAGTCTCCCGGATTATCCGGGAGAGTTGACAGCACTGAGTCTGCTACACAGCCGTTTTTAGTGTTGTCACGCAACACTCCTCCCCACAAACGGCTGCTGAGAATCTAACCACATTCCTTTCTGATCCCTTTGTGTTTGCTGTGAGGGCTAACAAACAAACCAATCATGTAAAAGAAACTTGACATTATGTGAGACACGGGGCGCCAGGAAGTGAACACGCTTCTCAGTTTTCGATGCATCAATCAATTGTCGCTTAAGATGGGGTCTGTGTCTGCAAGCAACCAAAAGGTTAATTTGCAGAAAAGTTTGTTTTAAGCAGTTAACAAAGTTTCAAGTAAAAAAAAGGTTTGATAGGCCTACAAGACTCTATACCAGCATTGGTTGTTTTTTCCATTTTTTTTTTTTTGTTTTTTTAACATTACATATGTATAATGAATTTTTTGTGCTGGATGTGCTCATTGTGTTGCTGTACATGTGAAGACTAAACTCTCAAGAGTACTGATTCAAACAATGTGGGGAGCTAGGAGCATTGCATGACGACCCTAAAAACAGCTGTGTAGCAGACTAGCCAAACATGAGAAATGTTGTACAGTACAACATTTCTCATGTTAGTGTACTTACGAACTGTGTCTCAACTACATGTAATTTTGTCGCTAATTCTGGTGTTTTTACCACAATGTATATGTTGTAGTTATCTTCTTTTGTTTTTGTGTATGGTATGTATGCTAATGAAAAATTACATGAGATAAAAAAGTTACTACAACATATACATGGTTGACTAACTCTCGTGACACTCATAACTGCCGCTTCTAGTTTTTGATCACAGTCCAGACATCACAGGAAAGGCATCATTAAAAAGTACAATCCCTATTGTAGTCACTTAACAGACATAATATTGTGTACATGATGTATCAAGTTTACGAGTTTGTTGATAACTAGATAAATCAGTGTATTGGAATTTTCAGTTGGCCGAATGTTGGATTGCATTCCATTCTAAATGACTTTTTTTTAGTTGTTAAAACTTCTCTTTGACACGCAGTGTTTGTTTATTTTTTGTTTATTCATTTACTTTTTATATGGGCTTTTCAAGAAAGCAACTTGAAAGTGGAACAAATGCATCCTGCATTAAGATGATGATTATTGTTGTTTTTGTTATTATTATCATGAGATTATCACTATCCAGTGATTTTGCTTAATACAATGGTTATGGTAAGTCCTGGGACTCATCTTGTGAAAAATTGTGTGTCCCAGCAGTGATTTTGCTACCTCTGCATCCCTGATGCATAAAAATCCTCAAAGATGCACAAAAGTTTATGGCACATGTCCTGTAGGATGCAAAGATTGATTGCTCTGAAGATGTTTTTGTAGAATATCCTATTCATGTGATTTCTGTGGCTGTTCTTGTGGCTGTTGTTTAACGATCGATGCGTAATTTCTTTTAGTCTTCATTGTGCTTTACAAAAGAATAATTCTTTTATCTGTCTGGTCACTTTGTTTTTTGAACTGGAACTCAATGATTCTGGATTGGGACTTGTGATTTGTTCATGAGATGAGTCCCAGGACTCACCATAACTATTATTGTAACAAAATCACTGTCCCAGTCCAGAACCATTGATTCCCAGTTCAAAAAACAATGAGTCCCTGTGTCTTTTGTATCCACACAGTTAATCTGAAGACAGACTCCAAAACTCTGTATTACAGTCTACTGAAATAGAAATATATTCCTTCTATTGTAAAGCACAACAGAGACTGAAAGAAATAAGTGTCATTTAACAACAGCCACAAGAACAACCACAGAAATCTCATAAACAGGATATTCTTCAAAATCATTTTCACATCAATCAATCGATCTTTGCATTCTATGGGACGTGTACCACAAATTAATCATATTGTTTCTTTGGGGATTGTTGTGTCAGGGATGCAGGACGCAGAGGTAACAAAATCACTGCATTATCATCATCATTATCATCATCGTTATCATTATCGTTATCGTTATCATTATCATCATCATCATCATTATCATTATCTTATCATTATCATTATGATCATCATCATTACCATCAGTATGATTATCATTATCATTATCATTATCGTTATCATCATCATTATCATCATCAATATCATTTTCGTTATCATTTTAGTCAGAGTTCCCACTAGTTTTGACAGTTAGGGGTCCTTGGGACCCCCAATTCCAAAAAGTTGAGGGTCCTTTTTGCTTTTTGGGGGTCCCCTGCCTATTACTAAAATTTAAATGTCATCGTATTCAACAGAGAAGCAAAAGAAAAAACACATATAACGCATCAAGACAAACTTTGCACTTCATTTGTTTTTCAGTGGAATCATATTTAAACCAGTGAAACTCCCCCAGCCATTTAGGACAAAATTTTGTTTTTCTTCACCTGGGTATCACCCCGCCACCCCCTACCCCCGATCTGTATCACTTTCAGGTTTCCTCAATGTTGAAGGCTGAAAAGTATTGAATAAACTCTTTTGTATAGACATGACCCGATGAGTGACAAAATGGCGGCTCGAAGGACATGCCATGATGACCACAAATTTTTTGTGTCCCACTGATTCACTTTGGCAAAAAATTGTGCAACGTTTTCATTTTTTGTGTATATATGATGCACACCTGTGAGTTGATGGGAACTCTGATAGTATCATTGTTGTTATTAGCAGTAAATTTAGGCTGTAGATGAAATGTGCACAAAATCAGCAGGTGATCACCTTATCAATTAAATTCAGAGAGGAATCGATTTTCATACAGACTTGTTCCATGAATAAGGGCATTCAGTAGATCTTAAAAAACAGCTCTTATTTTTTAATTAAGTTGGGTGCGAGTGACAAGCACATGGACAAGCATAGGCTTGTCAAGGTTCAATCTCCTTTGCAGTTACATTTGCAGGAGCCAAAGTCCTTCCTTTGTTATGCCCAAATAATAAGTTATTTCTGACATATTAGAGCGATTTTCGTATGACCTTGAAAAATGGTTTCCGTAAGTGTTTGTTATTTGTTTTATCAGCCAATGGATGGAAAGAACAAAACATGGACTCTACGTTTTCCCGCCAAAGAAAACCCTAGTATGGAGAAGGCATTGTTCGATTGACCAATCGTGTTGCAGTATGACGTCAAAGCAATTTCTAGAAAGTTCTTCGCTCATGAAGTTTGTTTACCCGAGCGTTCGCTTAGCCAACCAAAACCCAGGCGCGTTTGTCTGTCCTTTCGATAAACCAATCAAATCGCTCTATTTCCGTTCGTTTGTTGTTTCTGTTTTGTTCGCGCGTTTTCATTTCAAGGTCATACGAAACTCGCTCTATTGTAAAAGTGACTTGCTTGTTTGTTATGTCAGAGTGACGAGGAAGAGGAAATGCCAGCAGAAGCCAAAATGAGGATGCGAAATATTGGAAGGTAGTGTAAGAAATATGCAGCCAGTGTTATTTTAGATTGGCATGATTATTAGAAATACATGTAAATTTCTACAGGGATAATGAAGCAAAATGTTTAATTTCATGGATCAATAAAGTTCATTCTTTACATTTTTTTTCAGTCATAAATAATTATTCCTTTTTTTAAGTGTTATTGAATTGACCCCAATATTGCTAATGAAACATGACAAATTGAGAATTGGGAGCTTGAGGAACAACAACGGCTACGAAAACGTCACTTAAAAGGGGAATGCACGTTGCTTCAAACTTTATCGCGTTTATTCCATCTCGTTTAATTCGTCAGATTTTGGCAAATTTTTTCGTAGTTGAATTCTACAAGACTGCATCAAAGTTCAGGAAAAGAAAAAGAAAGTTGTTTTCTTGTGTTCACGTCCTCGACAGAACATGAAATAAGGCACTTTCGGGTTGTAGTCGTGCAGCAGCGACGACGAAGAAATGTTCAAAAAGCGTGATGTACGTGCAAAGTTGTTGTTTTGCCAATCTAAGCCTATTGCTTTTTTCCCGTCCTCGTTGCCGTCGCCGTCGTCGTTGGAGCATGCTGTTACTCTCATTAATTATTAGACTGTTAATTCATCAGTTTATGTCAAATTTGATTTCTTTGAGTTTGTCCCATTCAAGGTAATCCACATTCCACAAGCTGAGAAATCTGTGCTTGTGGAATATTTGTGATCCGGGAAACGTTTGCTTGTGGAATTCGGATTCCTGGGCTTTGGAATCCGTAGTCCAGCTCAAGGAATCCAGAATCCCACTAGCGATTGGAATTCGAAATCCAATTTTTACTGTTGAACAATCTGGAATCCACAGGGTGGAATCCAGAATCCAAGAATGTCTTGGGTAACCTTTATTACAAAGGACGACTGAGTGCCTGTGAAAAATAGGCCACTTCCGAGTTCCAAAAACCCTCACTTTCAAAATGAGGTCAAGTGCACAACCTTTCATTGTGAAAGTGACTTTGTTTACATGAGAATGAAAAATCATTACCATATCAAAGGCTGAGCACTCAACCTCGTTTTTATAGTGTTTTCACATGACGTCACGGCGGCCATATTGGTGTCCCAAAACAATGAAATGGCGGCCATGTTGGTGTCCCAAACCAATCCTCTGGGAGTTGAACTCTTTTCTTATGTAAACGCTTTCTTTTGTTCCAATAAATTTGCATAGATGCTGGCCACGTGAGTGAAAACACTCTATACGAGGCGCGGGCCCCGGGGGACTCGGAAATAGCCTGTTGTGATGAGTTGTCCATTTTTTGTCTTTTTCAGAGAAACGCCCACATCAGCTGGACCTAATTCCTTCAACAAAGGGAACAAGGGATTCAGTGATCATCGCGCCACAGAAAAAAGCTTTAAACTTGAACACCCCTCAAGATCCAAAGATCCTAAGGAATAGATTTTTCATATCTCATTACAATTTCTAGACATGATAGCTCCTTCCAAGTGCACAAGAACAAGTTGCCTCTTAATAGGCAACAATTAACGCCCGTCTCAAACGCTGTACTTCACATGAACCGAATCAAATTCAATGAATCATTTCGAAACAGCGAATTGAGTTTGGCTCGGTTCTGCCGTTCTTCACGCCTGGTTTAGCTGGAATAACGGCTGTGGACTGAGCCGAACCCAATGTACAAATCATTTATGAAGTTCACCGAAACGCGCATTTTTTCCTTTTGAATTTGGTTCGGCTGGAATCAAGACCCGCGTCTGGCCTAATTTGATTGTGAAGTACATCCTAAAATTCCAGTTCTCTTTAGAAACAATGGTAAACGCTCCGTAATCACTTACGTTCAACCGAAAACTGCTATTTCGTTGGGCTAGGATCATTCTTGCACGATATATTTTTTTCTTAGTTTACCTTTCCAGGTGTTTAGAGAGTTACATTCAATGCGCTAATTAGCAGGGCAGTAATCACTAATCGTTGTCAGATATTTTAACAGTTTTGTAAGATTTGCAGTGAAAGCAAAGTGAATTAACATACATTACCACAACAAAGCACTAGTTGAGTTTCATCAGGGTAACCCAAAGCTGGTTGTACAGGAGTGCTCTGTACTCAGAACAGTCTTAGAGCTAGGGGGACTACTTTCTAATATGGGTTACTCTGATTTGACTTCCCCTGAAAACAGAGTACATTATTTGTCCTAATCAAGGTTATGCTTGTATTATTTAATCCGAGATCATAGAGGTTGGTATTGTTCAAGTTTAAATTAAGAAACAATAACTGTGTTTTAGACCATCATAATCCTGTAAGACAAGTGAATAAACAAATTGATAAAACTAAAGGCATGGTAGACAGTATTTGAGGTTTGTCTTTATCCCTCGTAGGGCCCGGGACCCCTATACCACTTTGACATTGACGAGCTCTCAGCCAGCCCCCTTCCCCAGCACCCTGAAGTAAGTTTACTAGTGAAGCCGTTTTGGTTAAATAAAACCAAGAACACGAACTCGATCGCGATATGTTAAGGGGTAAATCTTCCCCTTTTTCCGCTACACAGTGATTTTTGCTCATATATAAAACTCCTCATCATGAGAAGAGTTTTCGGCTATGAGTAAAACAAATATAAAAGTAGCTAGGCACGTTCTCACTGGTTTGTGAATCGATCAAATACAGGACCAGTATCATAAGTCCGTACCGGTTCGACCGCGGGCTTTCAACACCCTCGTCCCCAGGGCTTTTCGGAACGTCATCCACTGACAAAGAGCCTGCTCTAGTATAGATAGGACTGCTCGAATGCTGTTGTTCAAGGTGTTCGTGGGGTGATAGGGATACCCCTAAGCTGGCAGCATACATTTTGAAAATTTAGTGAAAGGAGACGAAACCGTTAAATTCGCCCACTAGCAAACCCGCCGCCAAAAAGACTTGTTTTAGAGAACAACTGGAAAAGGAAATGATTGTGATTTGTTTGTTTTCGCTTAGAGAATTGTTGCTGTTGTTCTTGTTGTTGTTGTTTTTTTCTTTCTGTTCTTCGATTTGAAAGGTCATAGTCACAAATAACGATGTATTTTGAAGAACTACAGGAGCAGCTTTCATTCCCAGTGCCCTTTCTATGCGCTCTCATTTTCAACACCGAGAAGGTCATGGGGAACAGTGCCTAGACAGAGTTTCGCCAGCGGCTGTTCTCAAAACCTCGTTATAAGCCGATTTCGACATCGTTTTCTATGAATCACGTTTAGGCGTCAACCTACCATAGGGCAAGTAAAAGATGGAATACAAAGATCCTCACGATCATGTCTTCACTTCAATGGGTTTATATTTTACTGATAACTATTTAAAGCAAATAAATGTTTGGGTTTTTTATGTCTGATCTGATGCTTTTTTGACAATTATCACGTTTAAAAAATGAAGGCTTTATAGTTGGCGAAATCGAAAAAGGCTTACGACTGGCTTTGTTAAAAACAGGCCAACTCTGTTTAAATAATCAAATAATGAAAATATTCATTCATCTTTAATTTTATTATTTTTAAGGAACTGAGATTCTTTCATCTTTTTTCGCCAAATCAGTCATGAATCGCAACGAACTCTTTCACTTACAGAGTTATTAGGGACCTTACGATCCGACAACGGCGACGTCCATAAAAACGTCGCTGAAAAACAGACTTCACATCATTTTAAACTTTTTCACGATTATTCCAATTCGTCCTTTTACTAAAAAAAAGGGGATTTTGGCTGGAGCTGAAGAGAGAGGAAGGCGCTCAAAGTTCGGACAGAGATGGTATCATTTAGAGCGTTGCCGTTCTAGTTCCCAAGTAAAAGTAATTTGGTCATTTTACGTCGTAGTTGTGCAGTGAAGGCAAAGAAATGTACAAAAAAGCGTGATGCACGTGCAGACTGTTGTTTTGCTCATTAAACCTATTGTTTTTTGACGTTCCCGTTGCCGTCGTCGTGGTGGTTTGGTAAGGTCCCTAATGATATAAGTACGGAGCTTTTAAAGCAACGACAACGTCAAAAAACCAATTGGTTTTATTATGAACAAAACGAGAGCTCTACACTTGAATCACGCTTCTTAGTACATTTCTATTCTCTGCACGACTACGACGTGAAACCTCCCGATGCAATGTTTAATGGAGGAGGTGAACATACAGCCACGAATTACCCTTTCTCTTTTTAAACCTGGATAGTTAAGAATTCAACTGCAGGACGCAAATTTCCTTTTAGCGACCTTTTCATTCCCGTCGTCGACGTCGATGCTTAAGCTTTTCCTATATGACCATACAAATGAAACCTCTTTAGTAGTTCTTCACAACTCGGGTGCTAGCTGTTTTCGTTGAATTAAATTTGGAAATTTTGTTAAATTTTGACTGTTGCCAATCAGTTTTGAAAGTGAAAGGGACAAAACTATAGCAATTACAAAGAACTCTCGCCACTTCTCGGGCCATTTTGGTGGTTTATCATCCGAATGCTGTCGTCGTTGAAAGAGTGGTTTCTTTTGGGGCATAAAAACTGTAATAAAGACTTTCGAAGTTCTTTGTTCAGTGCTGTGTACAATAGGGGGTTAATGGCTGATTTAGAGTACATAACGCAAAGGAACAACCGAAAATAAAAAGGCGCGATCTTCGCGTTAGAAAATTTGTGTAACGTCTGAACGATGAAAAAAGGAAGCCAACATAATATAAATACACCACCAACTAGAGCAAGTAACCCTGCTGCGCGAAATTCCTTTCTGCGTACTCGCGCCGCCTTTAATTCGCCCTTCAAATCAATGTCTTTTCTCATTTTGGATATCTGTCGGCGCGCTTCTAGGAAGATCTTGGTGTAGCTTGTTGCCATGACGACGGATGGTATGAGAACGACAAATGTCCACAGGGAAGAAAAATACAGCACTTCAGAGAGGTAGTCATTTGTGGATACAGCCCCACTTTTGCAGATGGTATCCGCTGTACGCCAAAATATTGGCGGCAGTGATATTGCAAAGCTACCCGCCCAAAGGCCCGCGATAACGTGACCAGCATGTCTAGCGGTCATTACCATGGGGTAGTGTAATGGTTTTACGATGATGAAATATTGGTTAAGCGCCACAGCGCACAAGTTAAAGACGGTCGCGGCACCGAAAAGAACGCCAAACGGAGTAGTGATGTAGCAGAAGGACGTGTGAGGGTACCACCGAACGTGAAGCGTTGATAAGAGTGTGGTTGGCATCTTAAGAGCTGCGTGAAGGAGATCAGAAACTGAGAGACTTACAAGAAAGCTGTAAAGGACAGTGCGAAGGCTTCTACGCTTGTTGATGATCAAGCAGACAAGCGAGTTGGCTGTTACTCCTACGAGAATAACAAAGGCTAAAAACACCGCTTGGATAATGTCCCCTAGTGTCGCTCCATGTTGGTCTTGTCTTAAGTGGTATAGATGTGGCGGTATTGTTGAGATATTCAGCTTAATCGAAGAATTAATGTCCCTCATTGCTGAAAGAGAAGAAGATAATTCAGCCCCTTCGAAATGTGTAATGCATGGATAGATTTCTGGTTTATATTGTTCATTCACCTCGAAAACCAAACTCGTCCCCATGGGAGGGGCGGGGTAAAAAAAAGCCCTGGGCAAGAGGTTGTTCCAAAAACTCGCGTGAAGTAAAAGCTGCATGCAGCCTTTCCAAACTTCAGTCTTCTTGCGGGTCACTATAAACACTAACGTTCCGTCCACTCGTATCCGGATATATTGAATCCGCAACGTTTTCTTTCTGGATACGGCTTCCGTCCACGTACGGTGAATCCGGCAAATTCAATTTTTAAGCAAGGACCAGCTTACAAAAAAGAAGGATCGGATCCTAACAAAGGATCTAATCAGCAATAAGTGAAAATATAGGACAAAAAAAGCAAGGCTGATTTTACAGTCGGCAATATATAATCTTTTAACCAATATTTCGGAAGGCACGGCCTTCCTTCTTCAGGGTCTTACATATGAGAGGTTACAATTTGAAAATAAGAGAATAGCGTGCAATATGATACTATGTTAGCAAGTGAAAGTTGAAAACAAAAACCGCGCGTTGAAGTTGTGATTGAAAGAAATTTGAAATAAAAAATAGAAAAATAAATGATAGCAAAGAGAAGAAATAAAGACTGTATTACATTTCATCTTTCTTACTTGTACCTAAAGGTTCAAGAGTTTTGCCTCTCTCGATGAGGTATGCCTCTCTAGCTTTTCGTACACTGTCTCTATTAGATTTGGTAAGCTCTAGTGGGATGAGTGTGATGTCGTTAGCAGAGTGATCATTGGTAAGAAAGTGTTCTGAGACTGTGGTGGGTTTAGAGATATTAGATGGGTTGTCAACTGGTCAGCGGTGTTCGTTGAAGCGACTTTGAGTCGTCGTTTGGTTTCACCTACCTATGGAATCCGAATACGAATCCGCCGGAAACGTATGGACGGACGGGCAAATTCGATTTGAATACAGATACGTGTGAACGTGCAAATTTTTTAATCCAGAAAGAAAAAGTTGCGGATTCAAAGATATCCGGAAACGTGTTAGTCTGCTAAACAGCCGTTTTTAGTGTCGCCACGCAACGTTCCCCTCCGCAAACCTCCTCTCCTCTTCGTTTGTGGGGAGGAGCGTTGCGTGACGACACTAAAAACGGCTGTGTAGCAAACTAGATACTTGTGGACGGGGCCTTATTTTCCCGTTTACAAACACATAGAAAACAATTAATGAATGAGGCTGAGTTTGATATTAAGAATCGTTATGCGTATCGAGGAGGTTGTTATCAACAAGGCCCCCGTGCCAAACAGACTTGTCGCACCGCTGGCTATCGTGACATCAATCGTGGATAATTTGTGATATACTACCATTGACGTCTAACTTACTGACTTCAATGAGAGCAAGATTAATCATCTTCTAAACTTGGGTAGACAAAGCAGGATATGAAGAAAAATTATGTTTAAATTTTAAGGTTAAATGAACACGAGTCTGTATTAATTTTTAAACGCTTGCATGAAGACATGGTCTAATGTATTTAATTTGTTAAAATGAATTTAATCGAGTGATTCACTAACGTAAAGTAATAAAGTCTAGAACCGCTGTTTATGGCCCTCCAATCTCCGCTGATTGGTTATCGTCAACAGGTCTTATTTCGATGGTCTGCGGCCGATGGTGACTATGTATTGAGTGTATATGTATACTTGAGTTGACTTCAAGTTGGGGCGGATAAGCCTCCAATTTTATACAGTCTAATAAATCATGCACAGAAAGCCTAACATCACAGATCCTCTGTTCAGGCTACAGAAAGCAGGATCGTTATTTTTCGGTAAACTGAAATTCAAACGCTAGGAATTAAGCAAATATTTGGTATTATTCGTCCCAAAGGCAACACACGACAGATCTATTATTACAGAAAAAGAATTTCGAGTGTGCAATTAAAAAATGATTTTTTGTAAAGGGTAAAAATTACTTGGGTTTCTACAAAATTCCCAGAAACCATTGTTGAAGTGGTCACACATGTAGTCGTTGTAAGGAACTTTGCCTAAAGACTAAGTCTTTGGAAACAAATTAGCAAAGGCACGTCCAGCTTACTTCAAGTAGCTTATATCCTCTTCGACCACCGGATGGGGTCTCTGAGAGTGTTATTCAACAATGTAGCATTTCCTGGCTGGCTGTTTAGGCCTGCCTCACTGATCGAGTAACAAAGTATAAATTGAAGAAGAACTTACTTCGATTTGGTCTGATGGTTTGCCAAGTTGTCAGAATGAAGCAAGAACTTGTTTCAAGTACGAAGTTTCATTTTTGTGCTGAGCAGCGCGGCGCTCCTTTCATTGGAGGTAAATGCCACGAATATTGACCACTGTCGTGTGACTGGACAAGAACATTAGTACAATTAAAAATTTCTTTAACCGTATAGAATACATTAGGCATTAACCAATTAGCGAAGAATATTGCGTCTAAATCACACTTGAAAAAATTCTACAATATTAAAGTACTTCCTAGGGAGAGTTTCACTTGAACAAAAATAAAAGAAGTCCATGTCCGCCGCCGCAGACAAATTGAAGTACTGTAGTGCACTTGTCCACATAAGCATGACTTTCGAAATCAGTCGTAAAGAATTTTTATATCGCTTCGTACCAAGGGCGAATATTCCCAGAATTTTGACTTAAATTACCTTTGTAAATTATTTATAGTAATAAATTTGAAGGAAGTCTAAAACATTACGTGCGGTTAATTAGCGGATTATTGTCTTTTACGCTTACACTTAAACACTTATTTCACCAAGTGAATACGTTAAGAGAAACACGCCTGATATTTGCATATTTTTTATTCTATATACCGGATAAGAAAGCATCTAATCAGTTAAAAAAATTTTTCATATTTTTTCTGACAAGAATGACTATTTGACTTTCAATCTAGCTTATTTCTAAAGCAGTACTGCTTCTACGTCAGCTACGTCATATGGGTCCATCCCGAGTGAATGTAGGCGAAAGAAATCGATCTTAATTGCGGAATTCTAGTAGCTGTCAAACGCATGCTCGCAAGCCTGAAAACTCCACCTTTTTAGGAATAGTTCTTCCGAGTACAAACATGATGAAAAGACGATGGGAAGACTCATCACCGATATGTTTAGCATGGTCGTACGAACCATCTTCAAACGCCACAAATGAAATTTGAAATTTGAATTTATCTCCGGTCATTTTCTAAATGATTTTTCCGAATTCTATTTGGAGAGTTCCGTAAAGGGCTACAATGAACTAGAAGTTCAGTGAAATGATGAAGGTCTTTTAAAGTGTGATAAACCGTTAACCGTAATGGCCAATAACTGTTTAGTGGTTTGACATAACAATAGAAACATCTTAACAGTTAGATGATGATGTCAAAATCTACTCTGATTAAAATTTTTTTGTTTTTAACCGAGATTTTAACCGTAACCATAACGGGAAAAAAATAACGTTACGTTGGTGGTTTTTTCGTCCTGCGACCGCTTTAATGAAACGTCATCAATTAAAATCCATCACCTCTCTTTACATCCTTACAATCATATGCAATAAAGAGCGATTTCACTCACGTGCGGCAGCATCTATGCAAATGTTTGGAACAAAAGAAAGCGTTTACATACGAAAAGAGTTCAACTCCTACAAGATTGGTTTGGAACACCAATATGGCCGCCGTGACGTCATGTGAAAACGCTCTAACGTAGGTTAGAACCTGTGAAAAATTTAGCCTCCCCGCAGACGTCCTTTGGGGTTTGTTCGTCACGCATTCATCGGGGAGAAATGAAATGAATGCGTGACGAACAAGTCCCAAAGGACGTCTGCGGGGAGGCTATGAAAAATTAAGTCACTTGGGTACAACTTTCACGGCCTTCGAACGTCCTTAGAAGGTTTCGATTGCCTTTGACCACACCCATGTGATTTCACAGGTATGCCAACGTTAACTCAGACATTGTGAGGATTCTACGGCATAGAATTACCAAAATAAATTTCCAAATTCTATAAGATTTGGCAAATCAATACATCTATTGCCCGGTCTGATTAACATAATTTTCTATGAATACTTCTGTGCACACTGTTGCAGGTAAAGGCGATGAAATTATATCAGATACCAATGTAAATTTGCCAAGAGCTGCAGAAAATGAAATTAAAAATGCGTGATGACCTTAGATAAAAGAGTGTACCCGTTAAAATTTTTCACCGGAAAGATTTTTGAAAACCTGGTTTTTTGAGTTCTTCAGTTTGGGTACTTCAGTTTCTCCAGCAGCTAGCAAATTTGCGCCAGTAATTCTTAGGATATACTAAACATCCTTTACATCGTATTATAGGAAATTACTGACTTAATTCATGAAATTAACGCTAATTTCAAAAATTCGCGTTTAATTAAGTCGTTTATCAGTTGCATACGTTAGATTCCGCGACCTTAATAATCTCTATCATTTTGGACCCAAATTTTCCCTTCTTAAGTTTACGGCAAGTCCCACGAACAAAGTGTCCATTTCATTTTGGATTATACGTTAACTTTGTCCCTGTTTGTGTCTCAAAAAGTTTTGTTCTTTGTGAACGTCGCATTAATTTCCTTCATTTTGAAATGTTACCCTCTCAGAGGGTATCTCTTTCGCGTTAACTTCCTGATTCGAAAGTCTTTTCCCACTTTAATATTCGCGATAATTTAAGTCGCGTTAATTTCCAACAGGCAGTACCTTTATTTCATGGAGCGTTGATTTCCCTTTTATAAGGTGTCCTGAATGTTCCGAAAGAAAAAGCAGACAAATGAAGGCGGGGACTTTACATCGATCGACGCATGCATGTTTTAGGTTGTTTTTAAAGACTATACCAGAAACATACGAATTATGTTGAATGAATAATAAAAACAATTATAGAATTCAGTTTTCGTATGATGTGAAGAATTATACAGATCGATGATGGTGTTATTCTCGAAGGCTCAATTTTTCGGATCATAAGAAAACCTAATTACATATTAACTGATAATTAAATACGGATTCCGCGCTGTAAACTACTTTCGAGATCTTATGTGACTACAAGTTACAGGTTACGCTCCGATTGCGATGGACTGCTACTAAACCCTGTGAAATTCAAGACTATAACAACGTTAGGAGATCGATCTTTTGCTACTGCTACTCCTCAACTATGGAATTCATTGCCCTACGCGATTAGGAGTAGCCCCTCAGCAGCATCTTTTAAAAAGACACTCAAGACTTTTTTATTTCAGAAAGCTTTTTCTGTGGCTTTAGGTGCTTTTTAAGCTCGTTTTTAGTACGTTTTTATGCAGTTTTTTTTACGATGTAAGTAGTTTAATATAGGTAATTTTTATAGTTTTGGTGTTGACATAATTTTTTTAACCCTTACTGGCAGGTCCATGCACTTAATGCATATATACTTTATGCAGTCTTAGTAATTTTTTTTTTTTTTTAAATAGTTTTATTTTTAAGCGCTGATGAAAATAGCAATATTGATATCGGCGCTATATACTCAGTATTATTATTATTATTATTATTATTATTATTATTATTATTAAAAGTGGGACAGGATTTTCAAGTATTATTGTAATTATTAACAGATGCAATTAGATGATAACTACTGTGAAAGTTTAATAGACAGCTGAGCGTTTGATGTCATAGAAAATTAGTGAGAAACAAGACCACTAGCCTGCATAACAGGCGCTTTATGAGTCAAGCGAGGCGAACCCGGCATTTTGCGCGAAGCGCGAATTCTCCTCCCCTCGCCTCGCGCTTCGCACTCGTTTCGCGCAAAATGTCGCGTTCGCCTCGCTTGGCTCAGTGTACTATCCTAAAGTCCCTAAAGCACCTGTTATTATACCTTTACAGCGGTTACCACTAACACGCGCCCTCGAATGGCTTTTTCTCTCCGTTGAAGCTTGAATTTTCGTGGACGTCAATCAACTGTTTCCATGGTTTTCTCACGTGCTCTGACAGCCAACTGACAGCCAAGGTTGCTAGAATTTCGAATGACGACTGCGATTTTAATTTTATTCATTTCATTAAGTTGAAGGATTCCATTGTTGAACCAACGAGGTCTCTGCGAGCTGAGTGAAATAGTCGAAATGCTCTCTATAGTTAACGTAAAGGTTTTCAGGTTGTTTATTTATAACATGGGAGCCGTGGACGCAATAAATTCAAAGAAACGAAAGATATCACACCGACAAGGGAAAAAGGTTTCCTCTGAACGGAGGCTGTTTTCGAACATGAATTTTGTAACCTGCAGATCTACTTATCATTCTTCATGTTATCGAATAGAATCCTAAACTAGCAAGAACTCAGACGAGTTACGAGCGTGTATTGAGAAAGCTTATGTGGTTGTAACTTACAGTGTTTAAATAAGTCGATACTGAACTTAAGTTTCCTCCGACAAACACTCAACAAATTCGTACTCCTCGTAATCTTGACATGAAGCGGTGTCACATCCTGTAGCAAAATATGGCAAAAACCGCTTAAACGCCGACATTTTCCTCCGAGTGTTCGAGAAACTAGGAACTTCTCTTGGAACCTCTCTTGACCAACGAGTGAAAACCATGGCAACGGTTGATTGACGTTCACTAAACCGCAGGTTTGAAGAGAAGAAAAAGCCCTTTGAGCCTGTTAGTGATAACCGCTGTAAAAAAGCATAAAGCAAGTTCTAAAAGCCACAAGGAATTTAGTCTGATTTCGTGGTGAAAACAGACACCATTTTAAACTTTCATTCATTCGTTGTTGTAAAAAGCTTTTCATGTCCACTTGCCAATGCCACTACAGAACTGATTCTCATTTATTTTACTTAAAATTTAGCTGTAATGATAGATTAATCCTTTAACTTTAAGAATCCATTCTGTAATGTTAAAGAAGTCATCTTTTTAACTACCGAAATGACCATTTCAGAGTCACTCTGCTGCGTCACCATCACCCGTTTTCTCTATTATCATGCCGCTTTCTTGGTGCATTCATGCCTGATTAGCCCGCCTCAATGGTTCATTTATAAGCGTTAATGTCCGACCATTTCTCCCGATAAAAAAAAAGTAATACAAAGTTAGAAAGTGAGGATCATATCTTCCGTTCCTTTGGAGGCAAAAACTTGTGTAAGCTGTTTTCCATTGCACCTCAAAAAATTTCACGGCTGAACATCGCACATATTTTGCTGCAAGTTCTATGTACGTCAGTTGATTGTTTTCCTCCAAAACAATAGTTTTACAACCCCTGCGCGTTTCACTCGCCATACTAATTTTTTGTTCCTTTTAAAACCTTTGAGCTATAGTTTGGTCAATGTATGTGGACTGATTGCCTTCATTCTGATGCCTTTTGATTTCGCGCAAATTAATATGAAACTCTAAACAAATGCGATTTAAATCATGTACACACAAATAAGCTTAATCGAGACTAGAAACATGAGATCAAGTTGTTTTGTATTTTCACAGACAGTTTGTGCATTCTGTTTCCTCGCAATTTTTGCAGTTTATGTGGATTTCCACTTGTGAAATACACAGGCAGATTTATGTCAAATTAAGGGAGTTCGTTTTGACTTAGTGAACATTTTGACTGAGCAGAAAAATGTCTTCCATTTAAGTGAATTTTTCGCTAAATAGGAAAACTCTAACAAGTTTAATCAAAGAAAGACTATCGTCAACTCGTGGGTACGTTGTTTAGAAACTAGTGAAATTGGCAAAAAATACTGTTCTTGTAATAATTAACCCACTGTTTGTTTATACACCGGTAGTTATATTCTTTTCATTCGCGAGGGGACCGGAGGAGGATTGGATTGTAGATCCGGGTATTTTAAGAAAGATGATACGTTAGTTCCTCACGTCAGGCCGTCGAAGCAGGAGAATGATGAGGATACATTTTAGACGTTAATCATAACTATAACAAAATTGTCAAATCTGATTGGCTATCAACTGCCCTGATTTCAGCCTTAATTGGACAGTTTAATAGGACAGTACGCGTCATGCCTAAGTAATTGGACAGTACGCGCCATCACGCGCGCGCTTAAATGGCTTTTTTTTCACTGCTAGCAAAACAAAATTTCCAGTTTCTTGTGTTTTGATTTAAAAAATAGCCTAATTATACTACAAATTTTGTTAAAGTTATGATTAATTGGTAACAGAACTTCGTGTCGCCCAATTCGGTCTGTAATCATACTCGTGATTAAACAAATCGGACTCCCGCTACGCGGTCGTCCGATTTTGTTAATCACTCGTATGATTACAGACCGAATTGGACTCCACTCAGTCCTGTTACCATTACTAACTTTGAATATTGTGGTGTTACTACTGATGCTATTGTTAATACTCAGACTTGACGAGAAGATGAGCATTTACTCTTGGTTCCGCAAGATCACGGGGGAAATACAAATTCCAGCTTGTGGAAAGTGATCTGAAAGTGAGAAAATGTCATGCCATGCTACATGCATAAAAGAAAATAATCCTTGCAACAGGAAGGGACCAAGAAACGGTCTATTGGGGAAAAAAGGAATCAAGTTTATTCCTAAGCAAAACACTCATGATTTGCTCGTTGGCACTCTATCGATAGGTATACCTAGTTATAAATGTGAACACAGTAAAATCTTTACAGTTTAATCTGTTTGGAGCTATGGTGACCAAGTTTTTAAAATATCCAAAAATGATCGAGCTCACACAGAGGTCAAGTTGTAGTCTGATGAATGCATCAGCAGGATGAGCAGTGATAATGTCTTCTATAGCTGAAATATTTTCCATAGAGTAAAAAATCCATTTGATAACTTCCTTAGTAGCAAAAAGTTCATGGAAGTAAAATTGTCTGCTCTGATCTCTCTTTCTTTTTTGCCCATTGTTCTTTATCTTTTTTGTGTGATTTGGGTTCTCCTTCTTTTTTTCTAATAAATGCCTGTCTTTTTAACTCTCTGACATGTTCAGGATTGTTTTGTTTTCTTTTAAAAAATACCTTTTTATTCAGCTCTCTCACATGAGTGGGGTTCAATGCCTTTTGTTTCTTAAATGTCTGTCTTTGGGATTCTCCTATTTTGTCATTGTCTCTGGCCTTTTTCTCTTTATCTCTGTATTCCTTACTTGCTCTCCTCTTTCTTATCCATTCTCGCTTGCGAGCTCTTTCCTTTTGTTTAGATAAGGTATTCACCACTTAGCCTGAAATTCATCCGATTGCAAACTGACTGGTACAACTTACATTGATTTCTACCATCTGTTGGTTATAGGGAATTGTTGATACATATAGTGAAGCTCATCTATGTGTCTAATATTTATTACAGTTGGTTCTTGTCCTGCATGGTATAGCTACTGGACTAATAACAGTACATGGTGTAAACCCTTGGTTAGATTCTACTATATTGATTGTCACATGGAATGCATCAGCTACTGCTTGTATTACAAGTGCATCAGCCCATGTTCCTTGCTGTGACATATTTGCTATATAGCTTGCCCATGAATCCTCTGTATTACTTTCAATGAATCTTTCAGGGTTATTTCTCATATAATTAACACCAACATTACGAATATTCATATGGTAGCTTGATTCACCATAGAGTTGATGTGATATTACTCTGAAAAAGCAGTCCCCTGCACCACCAACATCTAATATTGACAAGGCATGTTGAGCTAACCTAGATTGCAGCAACATATAAGCATTGACAGGACCTGGGTTCAACTCAATGTCACATGAAGTAAATATCTTTGCTTTGGAAACACAATACTTTTCTTGCTGTTTATTGGACTTTATTAAAGAACAGTTATTTTGGTCACTACCGTCTACAACACGAATCGATTTATTTGCATTTTTAAGTTTTTTAGTTCTCGTTCTTACAATATAAATAAGCTTATTATTAGTCCAACAAAGGTAAGTTGAAAGAGTCCTTTTTCTTACAGGGCTACTTTTACACAAGCTAGTCGCAACGTACCTTCGAAAATCAATCGACAGAAAGCTTCTCATTGCAGAAGAATGCGGTGTATTATACATAATATAATACTTAATACATCTTCTACATGACTTACTTTTCTTGAACATCTTGATGACCTTCTTACATTGCAACCTTGATGGTTCTCTGTCACGGCGGGTAACTCCATATTTAGAAGTTAACTTTGATTTAGTTCTTGATCGTTCCGATTTACCTGATTCATTGAAGCTTAACTCCTCCAACCGTTGTTTCTCGTCTTGGTTAGACACGCCAGTTCTTCGGTTAAGCATCTTCAAAGCGTACATCGTACTTTCAGTCGTCAGGTTGTTCAATAACAAAATCTGTTTTCGCTCATAAAAGGATAAACGCTCAACAAACTGCTCAATTGGTTCATACAGGTTCTCAAAGAATAGCATAGCATGACATTTTCTCTCTCTAAGATCACTCTCCAGCACGCTGGAATTTGTATACCCCCCGTGATCTTGGGGAGTCGACGAGCAAATGCTCATCTTCTCGTCAAGTTTAACGCCTGGACGAGTCGAAGGCTCTTGAAATCCAATCCCCGAGTGAGCCATCGTATTGACTTGAAAGACTCCCGCGTGTCTTAAACTTAGTAAGGGGGTGTTTACATGAGAAAACTCGCACCGGCGCGAGTTTCATACCGACATGACTTTTTGATTTCGTATCGCGTTTACATGATGACTGGGTTATTTCACATATGATCTCGTTATTTGAAGGTACACTTCATGTTGATAAAATGCACGTATGATTTAAAATCGCGAACATTAGACCGACTTCACACCGAAACGGGTGGTCGTTTCGTGTATACATGATACCGTTGCGAGATTTCGTACTGGAGTGAAATTCTCGCCCCGGTGCGACAACCGGAGTGAACTCACGCCGGGGCGACTCGCGCCGGCATGACTTTTTGTGGTGGTATCATGTAAACAAATGTAGAGCCATGAGAGGGAACCGGAGTGAACTCGTCGCGGCGCGAAAGTCGCCCCGGTGTCATGTAAACACCCCCTAAGACGCCTAGCCGTGCGTGGAAAATTCGCAACGAAGAAAACTCTGAACAGCCCACGCGGCGATCGAAGTGCGTGTTTCTTCGGAAACGATAGGTCTTCGCACTCTCGAGTTCGGACCCGATTAATTACGATTAATTACGAAACCGTCTACTACGAGTGAGCGAGTGACTCATTTGCATATCCTTGTCCCTGCAATAACTCGTGGTACGCTCGCGCGTACCCACGAGTTAAAAACGAGCAGAAAATTAAATTAAATTAAAATTAAGCTAAGAGAAAGTAACTTTCGATCCCTTCGAGATAACTTTATATGTCATAAACTGATTATCTGTTACATTCTAAAATCTCTAACACCGAACATATTTATACATGAGTGCCTCCACAATTTGAAGTGAGACCAGCCTATTCTGTACATATCAAGTAAGGCCCAACCTGCGTTGGTCGTAATCAGATATATAATTATACTGACATTGTACAAACTCAAACTTGCCTCAAATAAATCGCAGGTAATCTGGGATCAGGCCCGATTTTGTCAGCTTTCATGCATTCGTTCTTACGCGGTAGGTTCCGAAAAGTCGGAGATTTTTTTGTTTGGTCTGCTTCAGTCTGATATTTGCCAGGGCTTATTGAAATGTCGAGGACAAACTGTTCGCAGTGAAAGTAAAATATGCAAATAACTACCACCAACACACAGATTAAACGAAGAGGATTATGTGGTCAAGAAAGCTCCTCCCATATTTCACGCACTTGGCTTTGTTTCCGCTTATCAAACTGAAGGTGACGAAGGTGCATGGATTTTAAAGTGAGGATTCCACTGTCTACGTGCGCAAGCGTAAACTGATTTTACGCGCGTAAACAAAATAGAAGCAACGTATCACGGAATTCGCGCGTAAACGTAAAAGTTGGATCTCGCTCAACTTTTACGTTTAGGCGACGAGAAGGCAGCGTGGCCGGGTGGTCACTGCGTTGGACACACAATCCGGCGGTCCCGGGTTCGAGTACAGCTCTGGGCACTTGCTGGATTAGTTCTCGGTCGTCCCGAGTTGAAATCCTCGGCAAAGCTTGTAAATAGCCGACTGGTAATCTCCTGCCAGTTGGGGTTTTTTCTCCTGTTATGTTCTATTTGAATTCAGTTGTCTCTAAGTATTTGAGTGGAGTGTCTGTTAGCTAGCTGGATAAGCTAAGTGCACTCTCCACTATAAACAAGCCTTTAAACCTTTCGTTTTAACCTTTGTAACGCACGATGTCCCTTTCATACATCGCCTCTGTCGCATTCTTCATTTTTGCAACTGAGCAATGTTATGCAATTCTCTCTTAATAATTTTCTATAATTCCCGCTACTCTGACACTTTCATGTCCAGTACTTTGTTAGTTGCTGATTGCTACAGATTACTACATTATTAACTTCAAAATGCTTCTCCTGTGTAATTTAAATATCATATAACCGAGTAGTCTCCCCAGAGCGTCTTGAGAGTAGTGAAATCAACCCCGTCGCTTTTTCTAGCAAATCACAAGCGTTCTCTATCTTCTCTTGTACTCTAGTAAGTAAAAGCTTTATTAATGTGTCAATGTATTTAGTTTTCGCAACTAATTGGGGACACATAAAAAAAAAAAAAAAAAAATTATATATATATATATATATTTACAAATAAGAAATGATAATAATAATGTATATACAATTAAAATATGTAGCGTGTATAAAATTGTGTAATAAAACAATAGGCATATAAAAGGTAGTCACTAAGAATGGCAAAGATTACAACAGCTATTGTTGTTGTTTAAAAGTGACGTAAGGTCTTTCTTCCTGATGTTCTTTTTGAAAGATTCAATATTCAAGGAGCCTTTCAATTTAACATCTAGTTTCGACCATATACAAGGTCCTTGATATCTAAGAGAATGCTTTCCATAGTTAATAGTGTTAAAAGTCAGAATAGCTTTCACTCTATACTCAGAAAGCGAAGTGATAATTGCATAGGAATACAGCTGCTTCCAAATTTAGGTAAAACTGTCCTTTCCAAGGTCAAAAACGACATGAACAAAAACATTTATTTAGAAAATATCATGAAAAGGAAAAGAAAAAGAAAACACTAATTCTTCGGACTAGGACTTACCTCAGTACTGTTTATCGCCTTCACCCTACTAGGAAGTAAAAAAGAAAATTAGAACTTTGTCACACACTGAAAAAACTGATGAACAAACATAACACAGGTTATTAAATTATTAGCCACTGTGTTCTGCCCCAAACAATAAAAGATTTGCATATGTACTACGTGCTTCGAAAAAGATTACGTCGTCGGTTTCTTATAATAAGCGACAATTTTCACGTACCAGAAAGTGCTCTCCTCCTCAAGAGCAGTGCAACTGAAGAAATTGTAACATACAGTACTTCTGATTGTTTCAACCGACTGTCAATAATGACAATTTGGACCTCTGCACCCCAATTTCAACTCCGGAATCATAAAAAAATCATGTAACCATTAAAGGCTTTGCACTGATGACTAATCCTGCTTGGACCTAAACTGAAATAGTTATTCGCACAGACGTTTATCTGTTCATCTGTTTCATAGTTATTCGCACATACGGTTATTTGTTCATCTGTTTCATTGCTTGATTTATTTATTTATTCATTCAATCATTTATTCAGTTATTTTATATTCAGATTATTTTGCCCTAATCTGCAAAGTACATTTCCGTTCACATGGACAATTTTATATCACGGGAATTCTCTTCGCGCAGTTAGGGATATTGTAAGTTTGTGAGCGGTAATTTTTTTCCCCAAGTCGGAGTGAAACATTCTACATTGTGTGTCATTCTTCAATGAGCCAAAATCATTTCAGTTCATGACGAATAACCTTTCCACAGAAAAATACAATGTTTCGATATTGAGTTTGCAACACGCAGCCTGACATACTTAGCTTAATGGTGACTTTCTTTTTTGCCCTTGCCTCTTGAATAAACATGATAACTACTCGGTGAAGCTATAAGGTGATCGTTCGATTCAGTTCCAGACTTTTTATATCACTGATCTAAGGACGATTATTCAAAACTCAAGGCATAAAGTTTATGAAGAAAGAGACCGTTCCTTGTAGTCCGCTGAGCTTAATGTAATGTTTACCTTAGAATATTGAAGTTTTTAATGCAGGTACAGAGGGAAATTCAACCCACAATCGAATTATTTTCTCACCTTTTTGTCGTTTGATAGCTCGGGGCTGGAGTAATTTGGTTTATTTCTTCCGTTATGGCTATATTTTCGCTGATGTTGTCCCCTCTTATCAGACATACATTAATTCAAAACGCAAAGATTCGCAGTAGGATATTTGCAATAGGAAGTGCCATTTAAGTCTGATTCAAGTGTTGGACTACTTGTGAAGCAAGCTTTGTTTTCGGCCGGAAAGCTAGCCAAGGGGGTTCTTTATGCTACCAAAAAGAAATGGGAAAATTAGGGGATTTGCATTCAGCAGTAGAATACTTCAACAGCTGGCGGCCGAAAGCAACGAATCAAATGCGCTCCAGCCAAGTCAAACAAACCAGAAGCTAGGAGCATTAATAAGTGAGCAGAAGAGATTTTCAATACCTTTTTCAGTAAAAGTGTTTGTTTTTCGCTTTGAAGCTTTCCAACTAATTCCGCGCGGATTTTTGTATTTCTACAGATAAATGAGGAACAACATTAGAATCACCTGTCCGCGAATTAAGGATTTTTGTTTTCAATAAACCATTTAATTGAGTTTTCGATGAGACTTCTCCATGTTAATCTAAAATATTACTTTTAGATATTTTTTTAAATAAATTCTTATGTTAAAAAAGGAATATCAAGACACTATTAAAACTTTATTTTACATTCCGTGAATTTCGTGTAACTCTAACCTAAGCCTTTTCCACACCCCAGCAAATATTAAACTGAATGAACAAATAAATATAAACAAATCGTTGCTCAAGATTACTCAGTAATTTTTAATTAAACAGTAAGATGCGGAAAACAAAACTGACATAAAAGAAAATTTGATTTAAATTCTTAAAAAAGGATGGTTCCTAGGGGAGTGATATTTTTATATTGTGTTCATGAATAATCTCCTTCAGTCTGTGTACGATAAAACGCAAACAGTTTTTAACCGTGGGCATATTGATTCCTTGTTCAGTCAGTGTGTACAGACCTTAAAACATTTAGTTAATTACCGATTGCAAACTGAGAAAAGTAGCCTTCTTGATGCGCGATCGCATAAGTAAATAAATGTCGGTGCAGTTTATCTTAGGTCAGGTGTGTGTCTCTGAAAGCTAGAGCGTATATGACTAGTTCAGTCCTAGGTTTCAAAGATTTGTACAGCGATCAGGAACCTTTGCAACTCCGTCGAGGTCATTTGCCAGGCCGATGAAATCAATTAACACCACTGCTATTAATGGAATAATTACCAAAATCTTGAGTAAGACATAATAAACGTTGACTCAACTGAATCACTTTTGTTTAGAGATAAGTGAATTAATTGGAAAGGCAAATTTCTCTTATTGCAATTACAATTGTTTCCATAAGTAGTAAAAACAAAGTGCAAAATAAAAATATGAATACGAGAGATTTTAGAAGTCTTTTTGTAGTAATAGTAGCCAGACAAGTGGACAAAATCAAGAGAGAATTCGAATGTTCTCTTTTCAGAAAATAATGTAATTTCTTTCAAGTAGATTTCTCTTATTAGAGACCAATACGAAAAATTTAACAGGATGGTAGAAATGTGCACATCAGTCAAGCCTTTTTACCTATTTATTGACATTATACCGGCGCTAAGCTGTTTGAGTCTTTTTTCTTTATAATTTTCCCTGCATGTGCGGGGATAACGGTCAACCTCGTTGCCAGGGCGAAGTTACCTTTTTCCAATATGATGCTATGTTGGAAAATGGGAAGACCCTGGGGACGCGGTTGGGACACAACTATGAGAAACCCATGCCATGTTCAAACTTTAGTTCCGTAAAGCTACTGTAGCTCCCACAGACTAGAGACTCCTTGAACTGTCTCTTTGGGTTTACATAATTAAAAGAACAAAAGCTCAGTGATATTTATTGTGTATTTTACAGATTAGAGTTACATAGATAGCGGTTTAAAATACAATTTTGTGCTGACCTGTTGAGGTCCATAAAAAGGCAAATAAAGAGAGGCTGGATGTAGTATAAATCCCGCTTCATTCAGGATAAACGCTGAAAAACAGCCACAAGCAATTTCTCAGCTCGCGCTTCGCAGATGTGATACAAATTATTCGAAGTCTCTCCTAGCTGTAACCTTGGCCTTACGCATCAGTCAATTTCAGCTGCGCCCAGCCCCCCATCTCCCCAGGCTACTGTGGGGCATTTGCCCGCCTTGTCAATCCCGGGGGTGAGGCATTTGCAAATTTTGCGCTGCCCGAGGGCCGCAACCCCGAGCTTTTGACACGCCCGCGGTTTCTTATCAGAATATAACCACACAGAGGACTTTACTGGAAAAACAAGCAGATTGGCTCGTTTGTCAAGAACGGGAAAAAATTGAAGAGCTTTGTCAAGGCATGTTCTCGATTTTATGCATGCATTTCTTCATTGCTTATCAAGCCAGAATTACATAACGAAATCGGGAGCTATCGACTTGAATCAACGTTTTTTGGGTTATTGAATTAAACTTCTGTTTATATTATTTGAACAACATCCTTTCACATTTATAAAACTATTATAACAGTTAGCTTTACAGCACACTATTAATCTTAATGTCGATAATTTTATAGCAATACTAAAACCACAAACTGGTGTCGTCACGGCGTGAAGTCCTAATTAGAATAGCGCACTTAAAAGGCAGACGTTAATTGAAACAAAAAATCGCACATCAAAAAGCTTAAAATGGCACTACTCGACTGTGTGGTCAATGAAAAATGTTGCAGTGCTGACGAAGGACGGGGCATTTGCCCTCTTTTTTCGTCCCCACCCCGTAGGATTTGACAGCTCAAGAGTCCCCACCCGCCGGTAATTTGCCATCCAAGGCAAAAAAAACATTGCTAATGCCTGGGGGTCAGCCCGGGGGGGGGGGGGGGGGAGCTGGGCGCAGGTGGAAATGACTGATGCATTACGCCAATGAACAAATTTCCTCTTCTCGCTTCTTTCACCTCTACCATTAAAAAATAGTATGCTAGCCTAAATAAAACAAATAATAATAAGATAACGCAAATTCGTCGTATGATAATGGAGAATAGCCCAGTCATTTCAAGCGTCCCGAGATCCGCATTTTTTTAACGAATTGACATAGCTATGAGTGCGAATTACAGACCTGCAAACAAGCCCGCTCTTTTGATTTATCCCAATAAAAACGTCATTTCTTCGATTTCATTTGCAGAAAAAAAGATAACTCAGAGCCTTGGAACAAGCCCTATACTCAAAAATTTCCGTGACCTTACATCATTTAGTGGATATATAAATGTGTTTTCAAATAATTCTTTTACCACAGTAACAATAGTCTATTTTCTTTTTTAAAATCTCACCTTTAAAGCATTTGCTGACAAGTTACTCTGAAAGACCTCGACATGTTTTTCTTGTAAATTTACACGCCAATTTGTAGCGTTAGGAACTCTCTGGTGTTTTATTTATGACGATTTTATTCCTTGAAAACCCCCCGTTGGTACCTTGGCAACCACATCATAAGGAAAAAGTCGACTTGAGAAATAGCGAGACAGCTATTTAAGATATGGATTCCAGCAGGCAAACTTCAAAATAGCTGTTGTTTGATTGGGAAAATACAAAATAAGCAAACATCAGTAACGTTTTGAACACCCAACAGGGTTCGGTTTTTCAGGCTTCAGGTGTAAAAAAAGGACAGGATGATTTCACGACAGTTTATGTACGAGTCTTAGTACTTTTAGCAAGGATTTTAGTACTTTAGCAGGGCCCTAGCCAGACTTTAGAACAAGACGAGGCAAGTTTCGAGCGCCGAAGGCTCGAGCCGCTAGGGGGGTGTGAGGGCATGCCCCCCCCCCCCCCCCCCAGAAAAGTTTGAAATCTAGAGGCTCAGAAATGCTCTTGTAAGTATTTCCGTGACATTTTTCTTCAGTCAATCTTGGCCAAGTGTAGAAGTTCACTTTTTTATTGCTAAGCGATACTGGTGCCAAGTTAATGACCATTTGCACGTATTATAACAATAAAATGAATCCACGAGAGTAGCCTACGTTTATGGATTTTATACTGTAGATAATTAGGAGAATTCTTAGCTAACACTTTTTCCTGAAGTCGCGAAATCCTAAATCCTAGCTTCTCTCACAGGTCTCATTCATTAAACAGATTTTCTTTCTTGCTTTTGAATTTATTACAGATATTTCTTCTTTTCTTTTCTTTTAAATTATATGTAATATCTGATTTGTAATAGAATTAATTTGGTACGCCTCGACTAGCGTTTTTGCTAACTGCGTGCCAAAAAATTGTACTTGTAAAAATTATGATAATAAATGTCTTGTCTTGTCCTGTCTTGTTCTCTCTTTTAGTTACTTACTAGAAATACGTGTATCGTAGAACCTCGCCGCGAAGCTCCGGTCATAAGGACCAGGAGTAAGAATAAAAGGGAAAGAAGCCAAGATTTAATAGACTTCGCCCAACCTGAATTGAATAAATAATACTGATTTTTAGGGTCATCTCTTTGAGGGTCCCCTATAGGTTTTTCGGGATCCGGGATTACCCTTATTTGAGGCTGGGGATTCGGGATTTAAAAGCAAAATCGGACAAGATTCGGGATTGAAAGTGTGCGCGCGAGATAGAATGCCCGGAATAACCCTCGGGATTACAAGAAATTTTGGGTCGGGATTACGGGATTAGATCATCTAGAGAACCCTATTGGGGAACCTCCTCTTTCGGTAATGCTATTCTAAGTAGTTCTTGTCCTGATCTATTTTAATTTATTGTTTTTTTTGTAAACGTTGTTTTTAAGTTGGCAAATGAAAAAGCGTTTGTTGTTGTTGTTTGTTCTTGCTTGATGCTCCCTCATAAAACCGTTCATTAACTTCATTCCAAATGTTTGGAAAGGTGAGGTAGAGTCCTAATGATAAAGTATCTAAAAGGTGTACCATTTTGCAGTTAAAGGTATACGAAAAAGGTACCTTTTCTATCAAAAACGGTATAAAAAGGGTAAGGGGTGGCAACTCGGGCGGGGTTCCTAAAAAACGTTTCTGACTACCCCCAGGTCAACAATTTCCTCTCACTGGGAGTGAATCAGTTAAATCACAGCAATCTCTGTCCTTTTCCAATAACTTTTCTAGGGACTCTCAATGGAATACTAAGAGTCCTTTTATTAAATATTCCTTTATACAGCTATTTCGAGAAAGGTTGTCGGAAAAAGTGCACGCGACAATCCCGAAAGGCATTGTGGGTGGTTTTGAGTTTACTGTTCTTCAAAGACTTTGAAAGAATTGGCACGAAAGGCCATGGAAATGTGTTTGCGAGTGCTAAAGGAAAGCAACAAAAGTAGGTTCGACAGCTACAGCCGTCAAAAACAGTGTATCGATCATATCCCATATTACCTTTCGGGATTGTCGCGTGCACATTTTTTCCGACAACCTTTCTCGAAATAGCTGTATATCAGTGCATTCACAGTTCGGCCCAAACTTGTAAAAGAAAATAGATTTAGGACATCCTAATATGTTTAATCGTTGTCCCAAGATCATCAGCCAGTAATTCAATTGTTAGGCCGTGACCCAACCAGAATGTTTCAAGCACTCCATCCAGTCAGTATTGAGATTTATAACAAAGTGAGTGTACACATAATCTTTTGAATCTAAACACATCAAATCGTGTTTGTTCTTGCCTCAAAAGATGAAACCTGAGACGCGACATTGCGCGCGCTAGGGCTATTACAAAGAGTGCTTTTAGTTACTCCGTCGCAAAAAGGGGACAACTTGGCTTGTGCTATAAAAAAAAAAACAGTCCAGCCCTCAAAACAACCAGAAGAACCAGCTGACATTTCGCCAACAGTGGTTCCCCCCCCCCCCCCCCCCCCGAAATGCGTTTCTGATTGGTCGTGCTGCGAGGAAAATTTTGCCTCATCCAAACAGAAGCACTCGTTCCTCAGATGTTATTTCGTGGGGAAACCGCCGCGAAATATCCTTAGAATAGGTGGGGAGCAACCCTTTATAAATAATCGTTTGAAACGATACATGCCTCCTAAAAAGACGTTTGTCCAACCCACCCGATCAAACATGTTACAGTCACATAATGTGCGCCCCTAAGCGTCGTTCGCCGCATCCAACAGTAAGGCGCAATTTTCGGGTTTTCAGTCTTAAATAAGTGACAACCTTTTCTGATTCAGCAAAGGCATATAGTAACAACACAAACACGAGAGAAAGAAGTACGCGTCATTGGTCATTGAAGAGGTGAGTGGGTCAAATCTTTTTGCTGGACCAGAAAGAAACAACCTTCTGAAAGAGAAATATAACTGCTAAAAAAGAGCGACAACCGCTGAAAATTTGCCAAACATTTCCTCGTCATCGGCTCAGTTTAAAGTATTTTACCCCCTATGTTGTTAGGACTTTACAAATTGTAAAACATATGTTTGTTGTGCAGCGATACTCCTACAAGGGAGAAGACCAGAAAGCCTAGCCTGCAGTGCAGTCGTATTTTGGGCGAGCGAAAGCTGCTTGTTTATGTTCGTACTGTTGTAACCGCCATCTTTGATGTTATGACGGAGAAACATTCGCGAGCAAGAAGAAAACGCGGGAACTGCAGGCTACAGAAAGCCAGGATAGTATCATATCTTTGGATTTGAAATGATCATTAACGCTATCCAAGACTGCTGTTTTTTTAATTTGGACATTTGATGACACAAATAAAAAATAACACTCCATATTGATGGTTATTCAGTTAAAATGCATTCACTAACAATTTTAAAGTTCCATTGCACTTATCCCCATTATTTTTCTTTTGCTTTTTGTGCCTCGGCAATCTCCACAGCTCGCTTCGTTGCAGCATCCACAGCATCAATAAGCGCACTTCTTAACCCTGATCTTTCCAGCACCTGTATTCCCGCGATTGTCGTGCCTCCTGGAGAACAGACTTCATCTTTTAACTGAGACACCGAGAACAAAAATACAGGGAAGAAAGAACTTTATCTTTTAACTGCAACAACCCGAACAAAACACAGGAAAGAAGGAAGAAGTGAAACAGCAAACAAAGGAAAAAAAAAACTGAAACAAAAAGCGAATCGCGTGAAAAAATCCCGCCACTTACAAATTTTTCCAAAAACAGATCTACGGTTTTTTGAAGTACTTAAGTTCAACTTTAGCCTACCCAGAACGTTTCAAAGCAAGTTTTATAAATGGACTGTATTTTAATTCACAATTAATGAATGAGGCTGAGTATCTTATGAAGAATTATGGAGATCGAGGAGGGTATTACGGCCAACAACCTCCAAGATCTCCATAATTCTTCATATGATACGAAAGCCGAATTCAATAATTGTTTTATTATTCATTCAAAACACTTCCTAGTTTAAAAACAAGGCTAAAACATGTTTACCTCCATCGATCCATCGATGTTAAGTTCATCTTCGATAGTGCACGTTTAGGGTTGTTCAGCTCCTCAAATATTCTCCAAATAGCAGATGTCGCCCTTCGAGTTGTCTCCTTGCTGTTCTTACCATGTTTTTAGCTATTTTTTCGCCTAGTTCTTACTCTTGAAACGAGTGAAATGTCCGCCATTTTTCAAGTTCACAACCAAAACAACTCAACCTCGTCCCCAGGTCTTCTCAGTTAACGGTGCATTAACTTGCAAGAACGCTGCATTTTTGACGTCAATTCCTCGCTAAACACAAAATTCTTCCAAATTTGGTCATCAGTAACTTGCTATGGTGAATTAAACGTGTGCTTTTAACCAATCAGAATCGGGTAATTATTTTGAATGAATAATAAGTACTCTTTAACTTTTTAATTTTTAACTGTTGTACTTCTTTTATTTCTTGTTAAAACTGGTATGTTTTTATCTGTATGATAATATCGAGCTTAAACAACGGCGACGGCGATGGCGACGGCTACGAGAACGTCACTTAAAAAGTGAATTCGCTCGGCCTCGAGCTTTTTCGCGCTTATTCCATCTCATTTAATTCATCAAAGGTTGGCAATTTTTTGGACCTGAATTCTTAAGGACTGTATCACAGTTCAGGAAAAGAAAAAGAAAGTTGTTGTCTTGTGTTGCCGTCCTCGACAAAAAGTGAAATTAGGCACTTTCACGTTGTAGTAGTGCAACGACGGCTAAGAAATGTACAAACTCCCTATTAAAGTTTTAAACACTTTAAGGTTTTAAAGAAAAAGGGACAAAACGTGTGCGTTCTTTCTGCCGTCTGGGCCTCTCTATCAAGATAAGGCCAAATTCAAACGAAACTTTTGAAACTGCACATCTTTTATCGGGATTCGTGTGGAAGAGGCCTTTTAAAAACAGCACTGGAGAGCGGTTTCAAAACAATGCGGTTTGGGTAACCGGATTCACTGGTTTCGTGTGGATGAACGGCTGATTCGTGTACAAAAAAGTATGCGATTTCAAAAATATCCGGATTCGTGTTGACGAAGCCTAAATTTATTATGAAGAAATGGAGAGGGAGCTACTGCGATGATCACACAAATGAGCTGGACTCATGATGGCAAGGGAATCACAACGAAATAACCGTCTGGTGTGAGATGTATTAGGGAGTTTAAGCAAAGACAATGGCGACGACAAAGAGAACGGCAAAAAGGCAGTAGGTTAGATTAGCAAACAGCTAGGGATTTCTTTTGGTTCTATTTTTCTTCTATTTTCCAATAAAAGTAGCCAGGGACCACACTCATAGTAGCCAGGGGAAATCCCCGGTTCCCGGCTCCTAATGACAGCCTTGCCCTCCACTGACCTTCCTCTCACAATATACATATTTAAACACAAAAGAAGATATCAACCATGCACTACATTCAAAACGAAAACTGTAGTGGAGGCTGATCAGACTCTTTTTCTACAGGCAATATTTTGGGAGAAGTATCAAATTGATGTCATCATGCAAATGGCCTACATGTATTATAAGTCTTTGTAGTTTAAACCAATGTAACTTTTCACTACCTGTGCAGGGTGTTTTCCTGTTTCTTGAACTAGCCGAGCTGCCCCAATCAGTGTTTGAGTTACTAATTCAGTTGACAGAGCCCTTGGTAAACCTGCCCTGACGCCACCATCACTCATTGCTTCCATGACAAGACCCACAAAGCCAAGCCCACATCCACTGACTGCTGCGAGGGCATTCGAGTAAGATTCTTTTACCTCTGTGCACAGACCTAATAGGAGGCCAAAAAACTTTAACAATTAATGAAAGAGGTTGACTATCTTATGAAGAATTATGGAGATCGAGGAGGGTGTTTGGCCGAGGCGGATAACACAATGCGAGATCTTCATAATTCTTCATATGATATGAAAGCCGAATTCAATGATTATTCTATTATTCATTCAAAATAATTCCTAGTTTAGAAACGTAGCTAAAACATACTATCCTTCATCGATGTTAAGTTCATCTTCGATAGTACACGTTTAGGGTTTTTCAGCTCTGCAAATATTCTCCAAATAGCAGATGTCGCCCTTCAAGTTGTCTTCTTGCTGATCTTGCCATGTTTTTAGCCATTATTTGCCTAGTTCTTCCTCTTGAAACGAGTGAAATGCCTGCCATTTTTGTGTCCACAGCCAAAACAACTCAAACTCGTCCCCAGGTCTTCTTGGTTAACGGTGCATTAACCTGCAACTGTGCTACACTTCTGATGTCATTGGTTGATTAATCGCAAAATTCTTCCAAATTTGGTCAACAGTAGCTGGTTATGGTGAATTATGCGTGTGCTTTTAGCCAATCAGAAACGGAGAAATATTTTGAATGAATAATAATGAGTTTTAATTAATCTGACCCCATACTTTTACACCATAAGGTTAGACAAAATTAGGGAAGAAGGACCTTTTTATGTTTTCTAGGGCTGGCTAGTTTATGCAATTTTTATTTTATTAACTGGGTGTTTGAATAAAGTTTGTTGTTGTTTACTTCATTTGCATGGAGAACTTTCAGCACTTACACTCACTCGTCTGTTAACTGCAGCATGCAAAGAAAGTCAATGGTGTCCAATAGCCCAGGGTTAGTAAATTATGCCATTAGGCTAGTGAATTGTGTTCACTGAAGTTTTTTGAATTAAAGAAGTACTGTATGACAAATTGTTAAAATTCCTAATAAATTAATGTGGATTGAAAGCTGTTTTTTCTGATAAAGTGAAATTATTACAACCTTTGTTATTACAATCAATTGATAACTGAAGAAAGTTAGCACTTAATCATTGGTGTAATTAATTAATCAATCATAACTATAACAAAATTTCTCAAATCTGATTGACTATCAAGTGTCCTGATTTCAGCACTAATAGGACAGTGTAATAGCACAGTATCCGTCATGCCTAAGTGATTGGATAACGTGTGCGCATTTAAAAATGGCTTTTGTGCCAGCAAAAATATAACTCTCAGAATTAAAAATAACCTTAATATCACAAATTTTGTTATGATTAATATTTGGTAACAGAACTTTGTGTCGTCCAATTCGGTCTGTAATCATACTTGTGATTAAACAAATTATTGTTAATCACTCATATGATTACAGACTGAATTGGACTCTACTCAGTCCTATTACAGTTATTAAATAATAATTAAATTATTATTAATTCCGCTCATCAACTTTTTTTTCGGGGGGGGGGGGGGTGCTAACTCTTCATGTGTCTTTTCCAATGTGTTTCTTGCTCTCCAGCAAGCTGCAGAAGACCTATTTAAAAAATGTTCATATTTATTAACAGTTAACCAACCAGAGGTTCCAAGAAGCTTATGTATCAACTCAACATCTTTCTCCTGGACATTTTTCCCTCTGCAATAGGCAAATATCCCGCACTGAACCGCACAAGCTAGATTTGGCAGACATCTTATGACTCGACTGCATGGCAAGTGCTATAACAGGGTAAACCGAAACAAAAAGAATGCACTCAGTACATGTATTAAAAAAATGCTCCTGCTCAAAGCCTGGTTATTAAATGTCAGGAAAAGTCCAGAAAAATTAAGGATTAACAGGTGTAGCCATTTCCAGACTGTCCCAGTTCAGCAATTAAATGACTTAAATGACAGCAATTGGTTGACAGTTGTTCTAAGCTCAATTCCCACATATGTGCTGCCGGTACTGGTGGAAATACTACATGTGGGATTATTTGCCACCGGCAACAAGAGCCACCACAGGTCTTCACTACCAACATTCCTGCAAAGTTGAACTCGAGTCACTATCACAGGCATGCAAGCACCTTCTGTTCAAAAAAGTAGGAACACCGTCAGGCATTACCAGTCTATGTGTCAAAAGGAGGTCAGAAGCATAATTATGTGAACCAGGTTTCTGCTAATCCCCTAATTGCTTAATTGGTCCAAGTTCCCCCATCACAAATTAAAATTGCATCTGGAACAAGACTTTGAGTTTTTCCCAGCAAAAGCTGGGATGGTTGGTTAAAGTAAAATCCATGATCATCTAGGATTTTCCAAACATATGAAAACCCACAGGCATCCCAAACTCACTAAATGAGTGTTTGTTAAAAAGTAAATAGTGGAATATTTGCATAACAGTTACTTAATTGTTGTCTATTATTAAAACTAAAATGGTTATAACAAAACAGCCCAAGTAGCCTAAAATGGCTGAAGCAGACTGACATTTTGATTGATGTGAATGCTGAAATTACCCAAAAAGCTGCTAGCAAAATACTGTCAAATTCCAGTTATAAGCCCTGGGCTTACACAACTTTGTAAGGGATTTTGGGTGGGCTTATAAACTGAGGGGCTTATAAGCAGAATAAAAAAAGAACGTTTCAAAATGAGCCACAGCAGTGTTGATGGAAATACATTTTTAATTTACTAATTTTTCATTAAACTCTCAAGCCTTATTATAAATCAAATGCACTTCAATTTTAGGAACAAAATCAAAAGTTAACAACAGGAACATAACCAGAACATGACAAACTGGAAGCTCAGAGTTCATTTGCAATGTCATTGTTAAAATTTTTTTGTCTAGTTCACAGCAGCGAGGCTTCCTGCACTTAATTCTCTTAGTTAATTTGACGTCGTCTTAGTTTACTGAGTGATCAGGCTTTCTGCTTTGAACTCATCGCCATCATCATCATAACAACATTGTCTGAGTCATCACTCTTAAGATTAAACTTGAGAGTATCTTGATATCTTGCATCGTGTAAGGGGAATCCCTCCTATGTTAATTTCATTATTCCCAATCCACTATAATCCAAAGAAATTTCACATTTCTTGAAGCTTCTTACGATGACATCTTAGTTCTTACTCACTTCCTGCCATGCTCTACCCACCCGCTTGGTCAGTAATAAAGTTTTTGTACCGCAATTGTTCCTAATTTTGTGTTTGAAGTAGTACAGGGTTCTGTGAGGGTACTTAATATTAAGAAAACAAGGAAAACTAGATGGGGGCTAAATTCCGGGGGGGCGGGGGGGGGGGCTTATAACCGGATGAATTTTTTTGTTTCCAAGTAGATGGGCCTACAATGCAACCAGGGTAACGAGGGGGGATTTATAAGCAGGGGGGGTTTTAACTGGAATTTTACGGTACTTAAATTACTCACCGCTTCTATAACATCTGTGGTAATGGCAGCCGCTATAGAAACAATAAGGTGTTTAGAAGGGTCAACAGATGAGTCAATCTCTTGAGCAACTTGTACAACTAAATGGGGTTTCACTGCTATGAAAATGACATCTGAATGTTCAACAACTTCCTTGTTGACTAACGTAGTTTGACAACCCATCTCCTGAAATATAAAATAGAACAAAATGGCATATTGTTTGGGATAGCAACTTTTCTCTCCACAATCCTAAATGCTATTGGCTAGTCCACTGATCACGATATTTGTTGATAATTACTACAGAAATTAAGCCAGGAATTACTGTTCCTCCTATCCTTCTGTTTCTCTCTGCCTCTGTTTTGTGTCGACGAGTCTCTTCTGGGAAGAAGTCTCACACTGTTCTACTAATTTGACTTGGAAAATTATCTGCTTACAAAATCATAAAATAAACAGACTGACAAGTCACTATTGGCCATGTCACTAGTGCTTGCTCACAGGAGGTAAACAGTGTGCATGGCACAGATTTTTTTTGAACTGATTTTGGTCTTTAGATAAGTTAAATTTACAATTCCGAACTTTAAAAATGCATCTCCCCAAAAATGCTGTCCAAAGACTACTTTTTCCCCTTAAGAAATGTGCCAGAGACTGGGAACGAGTAAGGGATCAAAAACAACAATGCTTACATTGTTTATCTACCAGTCTGCAATTCTACAGTCTTCGTTTGTCGCACACCGCCTCAGTCCTTTCCAGCTCGTCACATGACCCTCATGCCAAAATTATGGGATAAAACCCCCAAAATACAAGAGATCGAAAGGGCATAAAGAAAATGGACCACATGAAGGTCTGTCTTTTTGGGCTTTAAACTCTTAACAATACAATTGTATGGTGGTTTGAATAGTGGAGAAAATACTATATGCATCAATGGAAAAAGTAACTGGACCGCATACCTTGCAGTTCTACAGTCCACATGTTTTTCTCATACAATCCTTACTACATTGCAGACACTCCAACACCCATAGAATTTTAGTCTTTTGTGTCAGCCGCCTCAAGACTGACTTTCTGGCTAATGTTTCGTGGTCGGAAATGGTGGTTCGACAGCAATACTTTTCTCTTGGGTTCCCCACGTGCCAGAACAAAAGCGCATTTATTACACCGCGACCCCGATCGACACTAAGCCTTAATTTCCATTACCTTCCAAACCAACAGAGTTTTTTCCGTGGTAGCACTCACAATGATGTTCGCTGGATTAACGGTTTTTGACGTTATAAAGCCTTTGGCCATGGCTTTCGCCATATTCCCTCCTCCGAGAAAACCAACCTTTTTCCTGAATTCACCCGCCATCTTGATTCGCCCTCGTCCCACCTCGTCCAACCACAGGTATCCCAAGATTGAAACGAGTTGGTGGAGGAGGTACTTCAAATATGGTAATAATAATGAACCGATATCTTCCTGATTGTTTTGAATTGGGTTACAGACGACTCTCGATAAATCGACCGGCTCGCTAACTCGAACCAAAATCAATTTCCCCTGGATTTCCTTCATACATTTGCAAGATGTTATGTTTGCAAGATCAGCAACTGTTACTGAGGGAGAAAAAACGACTCGAAGTAATCGTCTGAAGTTCAGGTTAGTGGAAGCCATAGTTTTAAACTTATTGTACCGAAATTTTCATATTCCTTTCTTTCCCACAATAACTGAATGGAACAAACTCTCGAAAGAAACGGGCGTCTGGAAAGGCCAGAAACCGGAATCCGGAATAGGAACGGAATGGAAACAGGAAGCGGAAGAGGAACCGGAAACAGCAACGGAACAGGAACAGTAATGTGAAGGGGAACCGATACAAGAACAGGGTCATTATTTGCCTTAAACTGTTTTAATTCTAATTCAATTTATACAAAACATAAGAAAACTAGTCTGGTATCACGCTCCCCCCTGAATCTCTTTATATTACGGCCGAGGAGGTATAAAACGCTGCAAGTAAAATAAGTAAAGCAACAGCTTTGCAGTGCATCGCGCTTTTTGTCAATTTCTTCACCGTCTATGCACAACTACGACGTAAATGATCAAATCTTAAGTTCTCTTGAGAACGTGAATGGCAGGCGATTAAGTTTATTGTGTCTGTCTGTGCTCGGACGAGGTCTCCAGCTTCATTTCCCAACCTTTAAAAGACTGGACAATTTGGAATTAATGAAATAGTTTGAATAAAGACCCGAATTCAATTTATCAGTAGCGTTTTCATTGGCGTTGCTGTTCTCAGATCTTAAGGTTCCTTTTGTCTCTCACGGGAAGGAGGTTATATCATGTTAACATTATTTGTCATCCCATGTGTAAGCGAGACACCCATCAGAGACGTTTATTGGGCTGCCATACACTTCAGGTTTGCTACATAGATATATTGCACTGTGTTAAATTGGGAAGGTAAACAGAAATAGATGGTTCACAGCTTAAAAAGGGTATTAACACGTACCTCAACCCCGCCCCATCCCCATCCCAGCCAGCACTTCATCTACCTCAACTGAGTGCAATAGTGACCTTATTAAGCAACGAGAACGTTGACGTCCTGGCCCCAGTCGTTCAAAAGGTGGATAGCGCTATCCCATGGATAAATTACTATCCAAAGGATAACGCAATTGGTTTTCGTACTACTCCTCTGGATAGCGATTTATGCGGAGGATAGCCCTATCCAATGTTTGAAAAACCGGGGCCAGGGCATCAAAAATGGAAACTGGAAGTGCTCTGACTCAACAAATTCGCACAGCGAAAGGTAAGAGGAAGAATTCAGATTCGTTGTGTGAGACAGAAACGTTCCATCAAGCGAGACATTGAACTTCCGGTTGCTTTTCATGAAGCCGCGACGGTCAGCGTTCTCGTTGCTTAAGTTCGCCATTATGTTTGATACGAAACCCCAGGGGGGTACTCCCTTACATTACCTATACGGGTATGTGCCGCCCAACGGGGTCGTGATTTTGAAGCTCCTGATTTAGAACGGGGTATCCATTTCAGAGGCGTATTCTGGAACGGGGTAAGATGGGAAATAAAAAATATTGTGGAACACGGCTTTATTTTCTGCTTAAAATTGTTGCTGATTATGAAGAAGCATTTATTTGATGTATAAGTCGAACAGATAAAGAAATGTCTTTTTAAAAAACAGGGCTATTTCAATTTACAAACTTTCTAGAACGGAGTATAAAAAATTGGCCCATTTCTAGAACGGGGTATCAGTTTTAGGGCGAATTCTAGAACGGGGTATAAAAAACTGGCCCATTTCTAGAACGGGGTATCAATTTTAGGGGAATTTTTGTTTAGAACGGGGAGCCAATTTGGAGTCCCGGGCGGCACATACCCACCCAAAAATATCCAAGTGCCCCCCCCCCCCCCCCCCCCCGGGCGCGAAACACAATGTGTCACCGGATAAAGATAAAGAAAGGTTAATTAGATTAACATTTCAAAGGTGTTTTCTTGTTTCTTTTATTATTTCTCTGGCTTTTAATTAAATCACGATTATATCTTTTTCTATTTCTATACACTGTTTATATTCCCCTTCCTATTCCGGTTCCTATTCCATTTTTTCCCTGATTTTCGTATATAATCTGATGAGGAATTAAATCCAGATTAACTTAAATTGAGGTAAATGTTGTCCTTGTTTTTATATAGCTTTCTCTTCCCATTACGGTTCTTATTCTGGTTGCGCTTCCTGTTCCTGTTCCTATGCCTGTTCCTATTCCGGATTCCGATTTCCCACTTTTCCAGACGCCCAAAGAAACTGTACCAGTCAATCTCTCCCGATTTTTAGAAATAAACTCTTTTAGGGTATCTTTTACTAGCAGTTTATATATTTTAGTTTTTATTTGTAGTTTTAGCTTTTATTATCATCTTGTATATTTTTGGTGTTTTAGACTTCGAGTGATGTCCCTCGTGAATGTTGTCGACAAAACCATTTTAGATTTAGATTGAGATTTAGATTTGAATTTGCTGTAATTTAACAGTAACTCTTGCCCTCGATAACTCAGGCAGGCCAAGTCACTCAAACAAACTAAGTCGCTCAAGAAAGCCAAGTAACTCAACTAAACCAAGATACCCATTAAGTAACATTGAAGTGAGCAAGACACTCAAGCGCATCAATTAACTAAAGCAGGCCAGAGGTCGCATCTGTGTATGGTTTCAGGTCTGGTGGAGGGATTCTTTCTGCGAGCTCGCTGCTCGACTGCCATCACTATCAGCTTTTCCTCGCTCAGCTTTAGTTGTTTGTGGAGGGTGTTTCTCCAACTGCCGAGATCAGCTGCTAGGTCTTCCCAGGACTCAGTGTTGATGTCGAGAGCCCTCATGTCTCTCTTACAAACATCCTTGAATCTCAGGTGCGGGCGGCCGGTGTTTCTTTGTCCGGTAGCAAGCTCTCCATAGAGGATATCTTTAGGGATGCGGCCGTCTTCCATGCGACAAACGTGGCCTAAAAAAGCCGGCGTTGTCTCAGCAAGGTGTAGACGGTGGGAAGGCCAGCACGAGACAGGACTTCAACGTGGTTCACTTGTCTTGCCAGGACATGCCCAAGATGCGGCGAATTAATGCTTCTTAGGTGGAAGGTGTTGAGCCTCTTTTCCTGTCTGGCATATGTGGCACATGTCTCGGTGCCACATAATAGGGACCTTACGATCCGACAACGGCGACGTCCATGAAAACGTCGCTGAAAAACAGACTTCGCATCATTTTAAACTTTTTCGCCATTATCCCAAGTCGCCCTGTTACTTAAAAGAAGGGGGTTTTGGCTGGAGCTGAAGAGAGGGGAACGCGCTCAAGTTCGGACAGAGATGGTAGAATTTATCGCCTTGCCGTTCCCGTTCCCAAGTAAACTTAAAATTTGATCATTTCACGTCGTAGTTGTGCAGTGAAGGCAAAGAAATGTACAAAAAAGCATGATGCACGTGCAGAGTTGTTGTTTTGCTCATTAAACCTATTGTTTTCTGACGTTCCCGTTGCCGTCGTGGTTTCGTAAGGTCCCTAATAAGGTGCTAAGAACGCAGGCATTGTAGACAGCCATCTTTGTCTTTACAGTAAACTTGGGAATTGACCACACACGAGAAGTGAGGCGAGCGAGTGTTGTGGATGCCTTTTTGACCATCTTATCGATCTCAGTGTCCAGGAAAGGTTATTGGTGATTGTTGATCCAAGGTATGGAATTGGTGAACGGAATCAAGCTCGTAGTTATTGATGGTGATGGCTGGTGGTGACGGCGTATCTCTGTCCCATTATATTTGTCTTCTTCAGGCCGATGGTCAGCATAAAGTCCTTGCAAGCCTGAGAGAGGTAGTTCATAACGGGTACGGATTTTGGAGGCAAGGTTACGGGAGTTGAAAAAGACAGTTTTTGGTCTAAAATAAAGTCAAGATTTGAGGAACCGGGCGACATACCTCCACCAAGAATTCCCGAGAGTACCCCCTGGGGAAATATTGATATGAATAGGCCTCGGCAGATAAAATCCCCTCCCCGATCTGCACAATTCTTCATATCGTACTCAGCCAATAATTGCTAAACATCAAAACACTGCGTTCTTCTGGATAACAAGGACGCTTTTACTAGTGGACATAAATTATTAATTGCAACCATTTACTTAATGGTACCTAAAATCCAATTTTCAAAAGTAGGTCTGCAAATAGAGTTAGGCCAAGGCCAAACGACGATCGTCTATCGGGTGAGACGTCAAACTTAGGACGCATCGCACCAATCAAATGAATCAGATAAGTAATAAATTTTCTCCCGAACGAAACTATATATACATTACTTAAAAACAAATGTTTAATTTATTTGTTTCGTTTGTCGCATGTAAAGATCGACGTTTTTTCCAGACACGATGGACGATCCAAACTCATTCAGACGAACCTAAATGAGCCAGACGTCGACCTTTTCACGAACTTAACTCACTAAGTTTGGTTTGTGTCATGAAAAGTTCGACGTTTGGCCTAGGCCTTACTTTTTAAGACACGTTAACTCTTTAAATGTATATATTATGGTAACAAAGAGTATGAGTTAAATGACTTTATTGTGATATTTCAATTTTGTTTCTTACTCTGGTAACTCTTTTCTACCTTTGACGAGCGCAAGACGTATCTAAAACGTAAGAAATGACATTAAATTTAACTTTAACCTTGGATACGGGCTGGTTTACGTTGAAACTGGTTTACATGCTACAATTTTCTTAGCTCTAATTGGAACCGATTTGCAAGCAAGACATATTATGGCTAACAAAAAATCGGCTCGAAAGTCGACCGATTTCACCTTTAGAAAAATCGGACGACAAATCATAGCCTTTATTTGTGAGACCGGCAGTTCGAAGCGGCGCAAATCACATCATGTAAACCGAACTTAACTCTCAAAAGGAACTAATGAAAGACAGTGAAAAAAAAAATAAATAAAAATTCCCTCTTAACTGGATTAATCACTTGCGAATATATACAGCTACACTAGAGAATATAGTAACACATGAAATAACTGTAATTAGTAATTATACGTAATTACTTAACTTCCTCATTTTCTTGAACAAGCGCCCGCCCTCTCTGACAAACTAGCAATCGAACGTCCCTCAATGAGCCACCCCTTCCACCATTTGGCCAAAGTTTCAAATAAACGCCGTGGCGCATAGTTCAAGAAAACAAGGCAGCCCAAGGCCCAAGAGGGGGGAAGGGGGAGAGGAATATTTAACAAATTTGGATTGAAACGGGAAAAAGTCGGGCAACTTTTTCAAGTTTTAATGCTATGTCTTCAAAAATCAGCAAAACTATAATTATGGTTAGTACTCGTTGATGAAATTTATTAGCTACCTTCTTCTTGTCTCTACAGGAGCAGTTTGTATACATGTATGGGTGAAGGCATAATGACTTCAGCATAGAACTGACATAAAACAGCAATATCCACGTGACATAACCCCTTTAAGACCAGAACTCTCAATAAACGATTAACGATTCATTACAAATTGAAACCAATCCTGTCTCAGCGAAATCGCTCTTGAAAGAACCGGATCCAGTGGCTGATATGGCTTATTGAAAACATGTCACAGCCAAAACAAAACTATCGGGTATGCTCCACTCTTAACTTAACGTTCTTTTAAATTCAGTCTCTAAATAAATTCTCCAAACTGATCTCCATACACTTATAGAAATAGTTCAGAGAATTCGATAAGAGATCAAAGCATTTTTCCTTTGGTGATCATTTATTATTAATTTTTAAAACTTTTTTTTCTTGATGATGCGTTCGACGATGTTAGGAGAAAAGCGATGATGTTCAATCTTGGGACTTAAAAGGTTAATTGATGTCTTCTCTTCTTATTTTCACGAACATCAGGATCACTAACGTCTAAAAGCATACTTTCACCTTTCAAATAACACGTATATCGCTTCTAAGACTGATAGGGGGAGAAGAAATGTCATTTTAGAAGCTTTACTTCAATTCGCGATTTCACTATCTTCTCAGAAAGAAGCGGATTTTCAGGAATGCTCATAACAGACAAGAGCAAGGAAAACAGTAGAAGGGACAAGACAACTTTTTACTCGCCTGACGGCGAGATTTGTTTCACCGTTTGTACGTGCCATCTTTTTGCTGCAAAGAATGACAGGAAGGGTAGAAGTCTAATGAAGAAGACAGTCAGAAGGAAAAAGGTCCACAACATTTTCTTCAGTCATTATACTCTTCCTTTTCGCTCTCTTCAGTTCTATCTTAGCCGTCGTCACCAGAAGGACTGGATCATAGAGAGGGAGAAGCATCAGTATCTTTATTAGTCGCTGTACTCTTCTTCCTCGCTTTCTCCACTTTCATCTAAGCCATCTTTGTCCTCTTCATCTGAATCAAAGTCCCATTGCTTGGTTTCGACTTCTTTTGCTTCTTCAACGTCAATCTGTAACAAACAAATCATGGTAGTCTGGCGTTGCCTAAAATCACATATACAGCCTGTTCCAGGCGGTGGGTATTATATTTTCCCCATCTATGACTTCGCGCCGCACTCCACAATCTGAACGCCTAGGACTGGTCCAGGAAATGTCCATGACACGATGCTACCTTTGAGAGAGGGGCCTTATTTGAGGGGCTTATTAATTTTCCTCCCCTGAAAGGGGGGGGGGGGGCTTACTAGAGAGAGGGGCTTAATGGGGAGGGGAGGCTCAATATTTTTCTTCCACTCATGTACAGTACTCTCGACTAGATTCCAGTGGACAAAACCTGGAGTCCAAAGGAGTCTAGTCGAAAAGTGAAACTCAGTACACTTGAGTTACCGGAAGTGTAAAGAATACTTTACACAATGGCATTGCAAGGCGTCCAAGCCTTTTATTCACATTTAAGAGTTTTGGGTATAATCAAAATATCACTGCCTCTTTACGCGCTCTTTGGAGCTTTACTTACGTTAAAATTCTGATGAACATCCAGGTCCAGATAGGAATCTGATCGTAACGTCACGGTGTAATGATAAGTTTTAGCTTTGTAGGGAGCTTGAAACTTCAGATCAACCTTTAATGAAACCAAACAATATAATTCAAACATTACAGGGAGAGAAAGTCAGTTCAACGTCTATTCAGCGGCTGGTTACCACAGTCCCAGCGGCCAAAATTGTCAGCAAGCCTCGAGTTGGTGCCTTTGTTCAAAGGAATGTAGGGTCGGTCTATCAAGGCCTTTTAAAAACTGAACAGAAACTAAGCAAGTCACGGTTTTGACCGGACAAGAATATTAAACAAAAACTTTACCTTTTCTTCGTCTTTAAGGTTAAAAATTTGTTGGGGCGGAGTTATAAGCTCTGTTTTCCTACGGTCCGTTACGTAAATCCACCACCATTCTTGCTTCTCCTGTAGAAAACCGAACAACTAAAGCGATTAAAAATCTGAACAAGAAATAAGAATTCTTTCGTTCTAACCTGCTTACCATCACCTAAGACAACTAAGGCTAAAAGGACGATTTCCTGGATTCTTTAATGTTTCCGGATTTATCGGGGCCGCAAGCGTTTGCTCAAATCAGTAAACCCAAGAATTTTCATTCGGACACAAAGTTCCCACTTCATCAGATTCCGTATTAAAAGTCTATAGATCTCTGGACACGCGACGCGATCAGACCAGGGCATTCTTCTCTCGAATTCACGAATTTGCGCAAAAAAAAAAAAAAAAAGAAAAACAGGAAAACGAATCGGGTACCCAAATGTTCCGGATTCGTCACGAATGGGAAAAATCTGTTGTAATTGATTGCAGCCTAAGTGCAGTAAGTACTGCAAAATGGCTCTCACGCCACCTAACTGAGAGGAGAACGCGACGTCATGTTACCATGGTAACAAAATTTCCGGATCTCAACAATCTTTCTTGACAGAGACCGCTATTTGCATTGTAGAACGATGCAAGAAAAGAATGGACTACCGCTTTGTACCTGAGTGCAATTATGCAAAGGAAAGTCACGAATCTCAATGTTTTCGTTTTTTTTTGTTTGTCAAATTTGCAGGAGCACGGTTTGTTGAGATCCAGAAACTTTGCTACCATGGCAACGTGACGTAACAACTTCTCCTCCCTATAGCCGGACAAACTTAAGCCAAAAGATGGTGACCACACTTACGTTTTCAAATGACAGAATTCCAAGCAAGTTTATCGACATGCACCGTAATCAAATGTTTAAAAGTTCGTCTTTACCTCTGGGAAATACGGCGCATGAACAGTATGACTTTCTTTAGATTTGGGATCTAGGACTGCATCCCGACTTTTAACGTCAGCTTGTAATCGGTCCCACTCGGCTTCATCTTCGGAATCCCGAGTACTAGCATCTAGGGGAGCATCACTGTCTTCGTCTTCGCTAAGGCTATAGAGAAGACAGTAAGAGATTTGGTAGAAGTTTACTCTGACAACTAGAGTACCTTAGAATTACACGAGTTAGTGCTAGTCAAAAATTTTTCATCCAAACAACTCATTTTGTCAGTCCAGTTATCATCACTTATACAGTATTTCATCACAGCAACTCACTTTTCAAGTGGGCTGTCAAGTGTGTCATATTAGGGACTTTAAGATCCAACGACGCGACGGCCACGAGAACGTCGCTTAAAAAAGTGTATTTGCGTTCTGTCAGTCTTTATAGGGATTATTCGTACCCAATTACTTTTGTCAAATGTAGGGAAACCCTCCTAAAGCTGAATTTCAAGGGACCATATCCAAGCTCAGAAAGGGAAATAAAATTTCGTCGTTGCTTGTTTACGTCCTCCATAAAACACGAAATTAGGCATTTTCACGTCGTAGTCGTGCAAAAACGGGAAAGAAATGTACAAAAAAAGTGTGATGCACGTGCAAAGCTGTTGTTTTGCTTATAAAACCTATTTTTTTTTTTTTTTTACGTTCTCGTCGCCGTCCGCGTCGTTGGATCTTAAAGTCCCTAATAGAAGACATGCAATACCAGAAAAAACAAAACCAAAAAACTTAAAAACAAAACACATTGCAAAACGCAAAAGCAAAACTTAGCAGCCACGATGACAACATTTGACTGCAACTCTACCAGAATTAACTGCTTCTTTCAAATTTGTCAATGCCGCTGAGGTTTGAACGTAAATAGCTCTAATTAGCACACGAAAACATCAAACTGAAGGATTCTGGTACCGTTCTTGTGGTAAAAAAACGTCATCGTGCAATTGTCCTATTGTTCGTTAAGAGCGACGGGCCGAGTAACAGTCCCCGTTGAGATTCGCCCCAGGCGTCTCGCAGTCCGACAGAAGAAACAGATGATGGTAGTCAATGTTTACTGTCTAATACAACCTAGACTCCTCTGCTCTCTATGGTTAAAAAAGTCCACACAAAGTAGAATGTCAGTCAAGCTAAAATAGCTGGTAGAACCCCGGCCTTTTATCGCTAATCGCTTCTACAAACAGGACCGGCAAGTGCTTTTGATTAAAAGAGATGACTTGACACACACCTACTGCTATCCAAATCTGACTCGTCCTCTTCAGCTGCTTTTCTTTTTGTTTTTTTTATTTCCTCTATTTTGTCATTTGTTTCATCCTGTTCATCTTCCTCAGTCTCCGACGCTTCCTTCTCCGCCTCGCCATCTTCATATTCTTCTGCGTCTTTGTCCTCATCATCCACTTGTTCCGTTTTCCTTTTGTCCGTTTTGTTTTTGTTCTTCTTTCCACTTGATTCTTCCTTCTCTTCGGTGGTTTTCTGGGGAAAAAAGTGAATAAAAATTTCAACACATGAATAGTCCATTTCCGAGTTCCAAAAACTCTACATTTCAAAACGTGGCTAAGTGGAAAACCTTTCTTGTGAAAATGAGTTTATGAGTTTTATTAGAAGAGAATAAAAAAACAAAACATTTTCATATCAATGGCTTCGCACTTGGCCTCGCTTTGAAAGAGAGGCTAGGGGCAACTAGAAAATGGCGTATTTAAGGCACAGGACACTCACTCGGTCACAGTGAACCCTCCTGCGGTTCGGCCGTGTACCACCTTCTTCAAAACCCCCAATTGTCGGTAAAAAGCTAAAAGGAGCTATGTCACGATGTTTTGATTTGTATTACTTTTAACCGTTAAAACACACTGGAACTAAACAAAACCTTAAAACAATGGGTCAGTTTTATTCACCACCACCACCACCTCCATCATTACCATCGCCACCACCATCACCACCACCACCACCATCACCATCACCACCACCACCACCACCATCACCACCACCACCACCATTACCATCACCACCACCACCACCACCACCACCATTACCATCACCACCACCACCACCTCCACCATCACCATCACCGCCACCACCACCACCACGGTCTACCACCACCATCACCATCACCATCACCATCACCACCATCACCATCACCACCATCACCACCAAATGTGGAATCCATCATGACCGCCCCTTCAAATTCATGAAAAACAATAAAAAAGACTTTAAATTAATGCCAGCTGTCCAAACCACTCACCTCTTTTTCATCCTGTGGGTTCTTTTTCTTGGGTTGTTGTTTAACAAGTTTTTTCTTGGGCTGTTGTTTTTGAGGCTTGGCTTTTTTGCCCTTCTTCTTGTTTTTCTGCCAAACTTTTTGCGCACCTGGTTGAGGTGAACCCTGCAAAATAGAAGATAAGCAAAATTGCAAAGAGAACTATGGGTCTTCAAATTACCATCTCACCTTATTTTGGTAAGTGTGATGATAGCACTGGTTAAGCGACACTAGAGACCTTAAAATTCTAAGACGAAGACGACTACGAGAACGAAATTTCCTAAATACCATGTGACGCGCGCCGTCCTCATTCCAAATTCTACTACGGGTTTTAGCGAGATGTGGGAGTGGGCTTAACCTCCTTCAATGAAAATAACCGTGTTATTTTTCCTGGTAAAAGAAAGTACAATGAGGCTTTTTAGGATGTCGATTATTTGAGAATACGCGAAAAAACGTAAATTTAAATATTTTCCTCCTAGTAATCCTCGAAACTAAAGGTCTGTAATAATGAGTCCTCAACATCAGGCCTAGCCCCTTGTAGTGGCTGCCTGTTTGGGTACTAATGGAGCGCTCGGAAACCAGCATTAAAGAAACTGTCTGTCGACATCCCAATCCCAACAGCTAGTATACAGGATGTCTGTCACACGAACCTAATGTTACGGCCCTAACTCCCACGTTGGGAGTAATCGAATTGCCTGTGTTACTGACTAGAGAAATACCATTCTCACAATCAAGTTTGTTAGGTCGCTTAAATCAGTGACAAGTAACACATCGGTAACAAATACAATCAACTCTCTCAAATACAGGCTCCTTTGGGACCGGCCTTACGTGTCCGCCTTTAAGAGATGTCTGTCTTACGATAAAAATACAATTTATTTGAGTGTCAATGTATTTAGCACGAAAGTAGTAATTGCGGACACTATTTTTTACGTCTCCCGCTGGAGACGGGACCGCCATTTTACGTCATCCGAGCCATGCGTAGGTCTACCCATTTGCAGGGCAAAGGAAATACCTTCATTTCTCAGGTATTTTAAGACCCTGAGTATTGGCCCGGTCCCGGGAATCGAACCCGCTACCTCACGCTCTGCAGTCAAGCGCTCTACCGACTGAGCTAACCCCGCCGCGGTTAAAGAGAAAGATAGGCAGGGAACAACTATAGGGTGTCCGTTCTCGCGAGGGGGTCGTCTTAGACAATGAGCACATACGATGAAACGAGATCCAGGCTTGAGATGAAATACAAATCACTGTATTTTGTCACATCCAGCCTCGACTATGTGCTTCTGTTCACAGGAATGTGGGAAAGGTCTATTGAACGAGGGATCCAAGATAACTAGACCTAAGACCGCAAGGACCATCAAAGAATGTTTATGAACGGTTACGCGGGACTGGGGTAACGCTCCGAAACGTTCTGACCATAAGCGATCCTAAAAGTCCCCGATTTCCACGGAACCATAAAAATAAAGTTAAGCGTCACGCAAAATGCGTCCTCTTAAAACGGACTCGTGTGCCGGGGCAGAGCTTTGTTGTACGCACGGCATGACAAATTATACCATACGGTTACGACATTTTGAAGGTAATAATAATAAACACGTCATTAGCACTACTTTTCCTACCACTTCTACTATTATCTCCCCAATATCATTATTCATACCTTGGGATCCAAAGTATCATTTTGAGCACTATCCGCCAGTGGAGCACTACTCGTTTCGTCAACTGCTTCTTGCTCAAAGAAATCCTGTTAAAGGTAAAAGGAAGCAAAGAGGGCTTTTTAAAATCTTCGAATTCTCGCTGTAGTTAATTGGAGATACAATATTCGTAAAATAAATGTTAAAAAAAAACTTGAAGAAATTTCTAGAATTTTCACGTCAAAGTCGGGTTCTCGGTCTTTCTCCCTCTCCACTCTCGTTCACAAGTACCACAAGTACCACAATGCATAGGGGGTTCTCGCGTCTCGTTTTGCCCGCCGCTCACGCGTGGCTTTTCTCGGTGAACCCTAAAATGGAGAGCTCGCTCCGCGCAGGTTAACATTTTGGCCGAACATCGTCCACCAAATTTTGAAAGGTAACAGACTCGTTTGAACGGGACTAAAAGTTTCATCTCCTTCAAAACTAATCCAACATCATCCAGTAAGGCTTTCAAGTTGAAAGATAAAGTTGGAGTAACAATTTAAGTTAAGCCTAACTTAGCCTTAACGCGACAAGCTTACACTGAGGCTAATGCGGACTGAAATATCATTTAATGTATCTGTATGTGAAGGGCACGCCAGTTACAGCAAGAATACAAATATGAACCACTAACGACGCAATGGATAAACAGCATATTCCGATAAGAGCGAGCTCATATTGTTTAAGGCTGCGTGCAAACGGACGCAACATTGTTGGCCAACAACACCCAACATTGTTGGATGTTGCATGTTGCGTTTGTGTGCACACCCTGTTGCATGTTTTTGCGTGTTGTTGCGCAAAGTTTGAAACCGGTCGTACTATTAGCCCCGTGCAAACGGACACAACATTGTTGGCTAACAACTCCCAACATTGTTGGGAGTTGTTGCGTCCGTTTGCACGTAGCCTAAGGTTCGCGTAGGAGACACAGACTAAATTCAACATTTTCTCCTCTTCCCAAAAGACACAACTAGTTTATCCCCCTAGATTGTGCATAAGCATTGTTTTCGACTTCGATGAAATTGAACACAATCCTCATGCAAAACTTTTTATAGAGGGGGGTTGTCAACAAGGTAATGGGTAATGTAAATGTGTCATAAACAGCACGATTGTACAAAAGATCGATACATAGCACGTAATAAACTCACTGCTAGGTTTCTCCTTTTGACTATAACAGAAACTGTTACTATTGAACCAGCTGTAATAACACTTTCTTCATCTTCATCATCAAGGACTGTAAAAAAACACCAAATAAATATAAGTGAAAAAATCTACCCTGTTAGGAGAGAGAGGGGCAATATGCACTGAACAAAGTATGTTTTTACGCTCTTTCCCGTGTTGCTCCCTTTAAATTGTCCGTTAAAAAGATATGCAACGAATCTTTCCTAATTTTCCACAGAGATAGCTCCGGGAGAGAAATTCGCGAGCACGCTTGAAAATCGTCGCCACCGGCGAGGAAGGTGACACGCGTCTTGCATTTCCTCGTGCGCGCCGCGATTTTCAGACGCGCTCGTGAATTTCGCTTGCTCAGCTATACCAGAGGAAAATGAGTGACTAATCGTAGCCTGACAAATTGTGAATTTCTTATAATTTCTCAGTCCACATTTACGTAGGCTCAACTTTGATATTTCATTTTATTCGCTTGCAAATGCGAAGAACGTCTCCTTCTCACGAAAAACTCAAAAGCAAGTGACATACCTACACCAGCCCATGGCCTGGCCAGTTCCTAACCTATGCGCACAGCCATACCACCCGGATACCCTGAACAGTACGCCCTTTTTAAGGGCCATAGGCATGGCATAGCCGTCATTACAGAGGTCCAACGATTATGCCATGCTGATGAGAAAAAGCTGTCCATGGCTGCCACTGCCCGGTTCATATGGCTGTGCGCATGCGTTTGGTACCAACCAAGCCGTGGGTTGGTGTGCGCGCGTAAGTTTGTCTCCTTCTCATGCTCGGTGAGGGTTTAAGAGGGGGGAGGGGAGGGGAGGGGACCTTTGTAACCACAGCAATGTTGAACAATACCTCTGCACACAGAGACTCATTTGTTCGAAACAAAGATACACATTTTGTAATTCACATGAGCACAACAAAATAAACGCTAATCTTCGTTCTGCGTAAGTTCAGGAATATTTTTGTAAAAATTTGGCAAGTATGAAAATAACACTGCCTGGAACGATGTTCTCATACTCCTTACTGTTGGCGATTACAGCGGTATAACCTTGTTCGGTGGTAAAACGCGAAAATTCACGACAGCGTTTTGACCTGAAGTCCGGAAGGAGAGTTGCGAGACGACTAAAATAAGCGCAGCGTAATAAGAGACCAAAAGGCAATTTTTTTTGTCATCTTTCTTTTTCACGGGCTACATTATTGTCTAAGAGCGCTTTCCATTTGTCAGAACTGGCGGCCGGACCATTGCCGGACCAGTCAGTTCGAAAATGAAATCGGCTTTTTCCATGAGTTTTTCAAGAAAAACCATCTTTTTCGTGCATACTATTCAGGATTTGACTGATCTGACTGGATAGTTTTGATTAAAAGTGAAATTCTCGTTACGACTGGAAGGGTCTGGCCAATCAGTTCTGACAAATGGAAAGCGTCCTAAATAAACTCACGGCTCAATTTAGGTTTCTGGGAAACTTCCCACCTACCCCTCCCCTAAGAAAGCATCAACACTTACTTCTCACTTAGGGCAAAATGATGGCTTATGGGAGGGGTAGGTGGGCAGTTTCCTCGATACCTAAATTTATCCAAACTCACCATGTGGCTTGACTTTCATTTCAACAATGGGAAGCATGGAACAAACATTGATGACATCTTCATACTGCTCCCCAGTTAGGTTCCTTAAAAGAGATCTAAAACGAAACACATAACCAGCAATTAAACTAGTAGATTCTAGTAGCGTGCGTATTCGGTTTGTTTACGCCCCGAGAGAGTAGACAAACCAACAACGCGCTTGACAAGCGACGCGTACGACTTCGTTAACTTTAGTATATACTATAATTTTATGTAAATAATGTAAATTGATATTTTATCTGTGCCTGACCCGCCTCGATTAGTGCTGCGGCTACTTTGCGGGTCAGCACTGTTGTACAAATATGAATGTGAAGTAAATAAAGGTTGTTGTTGTTGTTGTCGTTGCTGTAAATGCTAAAAGCCATGCAAGAGAGAAACCTCTGCTCGCAGAACATTCAGTCCTATTACATATACATATCTGCGAAGTATACGTTCATAAATTAAATCAGATTCAATGAAATTAGCCTTGCTGACTAAATCTATGTTTATTTGTTTTATGACGTTCTCGTTCCCCTCGCCGAAGTAGTTACCCCTCTGTATCACTCACAAAAAGTTGTTCCGGCCAGCGGTCCATACATTCATAATTATTGATTTGGAAACATTTACGTACTGGCTACTTCTGCACAACAACAACAGCTAGCATTTAAATAGAGCGATTTAGAATCACGTTTACGAAAAACGGCAAACGTTTGAGTCAAGTTGGCAATTACTCAAATTTCAAATAAGAAGACAAAGACTGTCTAAAATCATTCTTACTGATAAACCTGGCATGAAAGTTCTAACTTTTGTGTAGATATAACCAACACTAAACGGCAAGCCAGTTAAGGGAAAATTTAGTCAAGTAGTACAAATTGACTTTTGCAATAAACTTGATTCTAAGGGTGCGTTTCTTAACTAAAATCCGAGATCGGATCGAAAATGTGGATCATTAGGATTTTCGTTGAGAAAAGAAACGCTGTATCCAAAAAAGGATTATTTTTCATTCATTTCCGTAGAAACGACCCACAATATCGACGGTATCCTGGAGAAAGAATAACACGGCTGCTGATGATGTTGCAAATTTGCTAATCTTTCATTTTATTCTGGACGGTTAGCTCCTCAAGGATACTGCTTGAAGATGAGTCTTGAAATTAAGATATCTATACTGGGAAAGTGAAAATAAATGTTGCAAGACGCACCGGCGAAGTTGTGTAGCAGTTTTGTCTCGACTTGTCGTTGTAAACTAGCTATAGAACAATGCAGGTCCCGTTTATATACGATTTTACTATCCCAATAAAACAGATAAAATCGATCGTTTAATCCATGCCTTGAGTTCAAAAATGGCCGTAAAGATGAGCAGAGTTGTCAAACAGCTGCTCAATGTATTAAAATTGTTTCGAGTTACCGCTTGCTGTAATCACTCTTCCGTAGTATAGAAACGCTTCGGATCATGTATCCAAAGTATCCGGTCTTGGATATGATCCAAAGAATCCACCTCCGTTGTGGATCACTTGAATCAATAATCCGTTGCTGGATTTTAGTAGAGAAACGAAATATCCGTTTACGGATTAAAACTCCGGATTTGGATTTTAGTGAAAAAACGCACCCTAATCTCTTTATTTTTCCGAACCACAAATTCATTTACAGTAATGTATCCTTTACACAACGGCCAAGGTATCATGGTATAGTAAAACCACACGAGCCCTGTGGTGAGATTTACTTAAGATCTATTAGACTAGGCAGGAGTGTAATACTTCCCCAAAATAGATCTTAAATAAATCTCATCACCTCAACAGACCGACACTTGCTATAGTTTAGGGGTTGAGATCTAATTCGAATGAACAAGAATTTACTACATATGGCTGA